>OZ038444.1:20551324-20583249 GCA_964036265.1 Daptonema setosum
AAAACGGAAAGTAAAATCTGTAAACCTATTGACTGAAAACAAAATTTCGGGAACAAAATTGACTTCCCGGTCAATTGGTTTACAGATTTTACTTTCCGTTTTACTTTCCTTTTTACTTTCCTTTTTACTCTGAAAGCACCCTAATGGCATTCTATGTAGAATATTATTATTTTTTACCTTTCAATTCATCTGTTGAACTGAGCTTTACACTCTGATTAGCTGATTCCCCATTATGATCTAGAAGAATTGATTTATTAGAATCCGACATAGAATATAGCCCAATTGTAGCAGATATTTCCATGACATAATTACTGTATAATTGAAATTATTCACGTGACATATTTACTTGTATAAATGAAATTATCTACGTTATGACGGTGTCGATCGAAGGAATCATAAGGCTCTTCAATAAGCATTGAACCAAAACTATCATTCCTAATAAATATAACTTTTAATTAAGCCACACGTGAAGGAAGTTCTGTGAACAATGAAAGTCTGAGCACACATGTAAAACTTGTGCCGACTTTTGACATGGTATAAATGTACATAAAGACAGACAAACAAACAAACAGACAGACAGACAGACAGACAGACAGACATCCAGACAGACAGACAGATAGACAGACAGACAGATAGACAGACAGACAGACAGACAGACAGACAGACAGACAGACAGACAGACAGACAGACAGACAGACAGACAGACAGACAGACAGACAGACAGACAGACAGACAGAGTGACAGACGCGAATTCCGGAAACGCAGTAAATTTGCAAATTCTTTTGTGCCGCACTGCCGATTTTGCGCCAACCAGACCAGCTTCCCGACGCCCACCCGCCACCGCCTATTTCATTGTTTATAAGGCTTAGGCTTAGTCATTAGCACAGACTGTTCGTTCTAAGCGAGATCGCCGAGTATGAGGCTAAGAGTTAGTTTTCAGTTTAGGCTTAGGATTAGCCCGAGCCCTTCTCCAAAGGCTAAGCCTAAGCCTAAGCCTACACTGAAACCTAAGTTTTATGCCCCCGCCTTGGACCGTTAGCACCGCGAAGCGGAGGTGTCCAGCGTGGTTTTCCACTCATGAAGGGCGCTTTTATAACAGTTCCGCTTTTGACGGTTCCGCTTTTAAAAATCCGCTTTTGACGTTTAAAAAAAATAAAAAATAAAAATCGGCAGTGCGGCACAAAAGTAAGCCTTTTACTGCGTTTTCGACGCGTTAGAGTTCACTAACGAAACTGACCTAAACGAAACTGTCGAAACGAAACTTCCTACCGAAATACGCTGTTTCGTTTCGGAGTATTCGAAACGAATTTTTTTAATTTTCGTTTCGTTAGCTATCGAATCGAAAAGTTTCGGTTGGGTTTTCGTTTCGGTTCGCACTAACGAAATTTGAACGTTTCGTTAAGCGTTTCGATAAGGTCTCCAATGATTTAATTTAATAATATCGACAAATAAAATTTCAAAATAAATTCAAATTCAAATAAATAAGGTATGAGTAAACTTGGTAGAAAAAATCTCACTCACTCACTTACCTGCTTGCTCAATCATTGAATCACTAACTGACTCACTCATTAAATCATTTACTCACTCACTAACTCACTTACTCCATCACTTACTCCATCACTCACTCACTCACTCCTTCACTTATTCAGATAATCACAGACTCACAGCTCCCGATGAATGAAAATTAAGTGAGATTTTTTCCTACCAGGTTTACTCATACCCTCATTTATTTGAATTTTGAATTTGAATTTATTTTAAAATTTTCTTCGTCGATATTATTAAATTAAATCATTCGAGGCCTTAACGAAATGTAATAGTGTTTGACGAATCTGCCAATTCAAATATTTATTTGGCGCTAAAATAGATTCCGATCATTCAATCTAATGTTTCATACTAGAAATTCTCCCCAGCACGCATTTTTTATATAACAATGTTATTGATGCGTATTGACTCCGAACCCTTAACACGCGCCGTGTTGCGCCTGTGATATGGGGGGTGCGTAACAGTCGGACGCTGCCGCTAGTGCAGATAATCCTTCTGTTTTGACCAGTTTGTGTACACATTTTTTATGCTGTAACGATACCGATATTTTGCTTTTCTCTTTTCCAATTCATTCTGAAACTTGATACAATCTGTTGCGTTCTTGACCCGAATAAAGTCTGAACTTTTGTCGGTTCGTGGGCTTTGATTCGTGAGTCGAGAGACGCATATGTGTCAAGACAAATGATTTGTCTTTCTATACAAATGTTTTTCTATTTTCCTAATTCATAATCTTTTACAGTAAATTCACGGAAAATCATATTATCATAATCATATTTTTATTTGTTTGCAGATAGGCTTTTTAGGGATTCGTTTGGCGGAGCGGAGGTTTGACCATTCAGTCGGTAAACCTGAGAGTTTTGTGGGATTCTTTAGTAAGATATAAGTAAGTTGTAGATCAGAGGAATTTATTGTGAGTTCTCTACTCTCACGATAGATTCGTCTGCCTGCGCTATCGAGTGAACTTTGGAGCATTAGGGCTCTGAAGTGATCTCAAGCCCATAAAGCCGATTTTGTCGTGCTCAGCCGATTTTGTCGTGCTCAATAGCCACCTGGCCACCAGACTTGACCAAGCCGATTTTGTCGTGCTCAGCCGATTTTGTCGCGCTCAATCTTAAAAAGTCTGTTCTAAAGTGAAACTCAATTACACATAACCTTCACAGCTAAAACACTCAACTGTATAATCCAACAATATTGAAAAGCCTAGCGACCTTTCAATATTGATTGAGCCATTTAGACTGAAAGATGATGACCCCTAAGTCACATTAAAAGTGCTCTAACACTATAAACTAATTGTTAAATATAAAGTGATCACCAAACGAGACCAAGTCACACACCAATCAGCGTGTAGTCACAACTATAAATCATCGAACCCTTGTTATTCAGATTCCCAGATACAAATGGTCTAGACGTCACTTAGATCTTTGTTGCTATATCTGAAATACTTGAACATTATTCAGTAACATCATTCACAGTCGATAGTTGATTAACAAGTCAACAATACATAACATCAATATAAAGGTGGTATAGAATCAGTGACGTTGAATAGTATACGGGAACTTGGATAAAAAGAAAGGCGAGATTCACCAGATAAAGGGTGACGCCTCTTCTCTTATATTACATTGGAGCTGTGTAATAGTGTTTGACGAATCTGCCAATTCAAATATTTATTTGGCGCTAAAATAGATTCCGATCATTCAATCTAATGTTTCATACTAGAAATTCTCCCCAGCACGCATTTTTTATATAACAATGTTATTGATGCGTATTGACTCCGAACCCTTAACACGCGCCGTGTTGCGCCTGTGATATGGGGGGTGCGTAACAGTCGGACGCTGCCGCTAGTGCAGATAATCCTTCTGTTTTGACCAGTTTGTGTACACATTTTTTATGCTGTAACGATACCGATATTTTGCTTTTCTCTTTTCCAATTCATTCTGAAACTTGATACAATCTGTTGCGTTCTTGACCCGAATAAAGTCTGAACTTTTGTCGGTTCGTGGGCTTTGATTCGTGAGTCGAGAGACGCATATGTGTCAAGACAAATGATTTGTCTTTCTATATAAATGTTTTTCTATTTTCCTAATTCATAATCTTTTACAGTAAATTCACGGAAAATCATATTATCATAATCATATTTTTATTTGTTTGCAGATAGGCTTTTTAGGGATTCGTTTGGCGGAGCGGAGGTTTGACCATTCAGTCGGTAAACCTGAGAGTTTTGTGGGATTCTTTAGTAAGATATAAGTAAGTTGTAGATCAGAGGAATTTATTGTGAGTTCTCTACTCTCACGATAGATTCGTCTGCCTGCGCTATCGAGTGAACTTTGGAGCATTAGGGCTCTGAAGTGATCTCAAGCCCATAAAGCCGATTTTGTCGTGCTCAGCCGATTTTGTCGTGCTCAATAGCCACCTGGCCACCAGACTTGACCAAGCCGATTTTGTCGTGCTCAGCCGATTTTGTCGCGCTCAATCTTAAAAAGTCTGTTCTAAAGTGAAACTCAATTACACATAACCTTCACAGCTAAAACACTCAACTGTATAATCCAACAATATTGAAAAGCCTAGCGACCTTTCAATATTGATTGAGCCATTTAGACTGAAAG
Organism: Daptonema setosum; assembly: GCA_964036265.1. Lineage (NCBI taxonomy): Eukaryota > Metazoa > Nematoda > Chromadorea > Monhysterida > Xyalidae > Daptonema > Daptonema setosum. Next base: position 20,555,470 of record OZ038444.1, read on the forward strand.
ATGATGACCCCTAAGTCACATTAAAAGTGCTCTAACACTATAAACTAATTGTTAAATATAAAGTGATCACCAAACGAGACCAAGTCACACACCAATCAGCGTGTAGTCACAACTATAAATCATCGAACCCTTGTTATTCAGATTCCCAGATACAAATGGTCTAGACGTCACTTAGATCTTTGTTGCTATATCTGAAATACTTGAACATTATTCAGTAACATCATTCACAGTCGATAGTTGATTAACAAGTCAACAATACATAACATCAATATAAAGGTGGTATAGAATCAGTGACGTTGAATAGTATACGGGAACTTGGATAAAAAGAAAGGCGAGATTCACCAGATAAAGGGTGACGCCTCTTCTCTTATATTACATTGGAGGTCCCTGCCGACGTATACTTGTTCCGTCATCGATATATTCTATCACTTCACATTCGGTTATCCATGTAATCTTTTTCATAATATTACATTGGAAGTCCCAGTCGTCTTAAACTATACTATCCACGGATATTAATCCACCAAACCACAGAGTTGATACATGCACTAATAGTGTAAATATAATCAATTAATAATTATGGACGTCAATTAAAGACACCTAAATAAAACTTAAACCAAGGTGATTGACTCAAATACATATTATTATTTTGATATATTTTCACCATATAGTTGCTCGCATAAAAAATTTTGAAATGAATAATAGGTTGTGAATAGTACACTGGTTTATAATAAAAGTTACAAAAATCAGTATTCACTGAATAACTTGAACCTGAAGTATTCTTACCAGCTTAATATTCAGAAACACTATTCATTGAAATAAACGAGAACAGTCATGTCTGATCATAATCACTATGATGATCAATTTGAGGATCAGGATTATAATTATGTTGATTCTCAAGTCGAAGAATATGACAATGAATTACCTGACATTTATGATCACAATAGTAATCAATCGGTGTATGATGACTACGGTCAACAAGCATATCTCACCCCAATTGATTACAGCCAATACCAAACCCATGATTACAGTCAATATGAGCCACAACACCCAACTCATACAGACCAATACCATGATTACGATCAAGTGACACATGAGTACCCAATGCAAACGGACTATGGATTCAGTCAGTATGCAGAGGAATCCATAACTCATGAGGACAATTTCAGTCAACTTGAGCCAAACTATTCGATGCATCCTGACAGCTACAGTCAGCATGTTCATCAGTACCCGATGCATAATGATCACTACGGTCAATACTTCTACGTCTCAAACATTTACCACAATCCACCTGAGGACTGTACTGCTGAGACATACGAGTATGATGGCAATACTGAATCATTAGCATTGTATCAAGAGTCAATGGTACCTGAACCACCAACGGTTGACATGATGCACGCATCACCACCCAAAACCATCAGTCATCAAATGGAGGTTCAGAACAAAAATGTCTCTCATTCCTCATTGTCCACATCTGAACGAGATGTGCTGGAGAAAGTGTATGCAAAATTAACTTCCATGCAACAAGATATGGTGGAGTCGGGAAAGATCAGTGAGGACATTCAGTCTCAAACACGAGCACTGTGTGCAACCAATCAAAAGTTCACATCCGATCTCAATCGACTCAACAGCACATTTAATGAATTTGGGTTGAGGTCAGGTGGGGCTTCGCCGAACTCGGCGTTGCCAAAGGTGCGTTCTCGTGATGCCAATGAAAATGGTTCCCCAGCAAAGCTCAAAGTGGGTGATCACAAATCACTGACTCCGTACAGTCAGAAAGAATCCAGGGCTGTAGTGAAGTGGAATAACAACGTCCACGGTCCCTTTGGTCATTATAAAACCACCACCAACTCAAGTAACGATACATGGACTCCGTCACTCAAGCACGGTAAAAAGTTCCAAACTACTTCGAGTAACAAGCAGTTTGACTCGAATCTGTACAAGGATAAGTCGAACGTGTATGGTCCGTCGGGCCGATACAAATATATTAATTTTAAGCCACCGATAATTATTAGTCATGATTCCGGTACGCAGTTGGCATGCAAAACGACCAACGTGAAAGGACCCATGGCCAAGTACAAAAGCATTTTTTCAAGTTCCGATTCTTACAATCCGAACACGATCGGTCTCATAAAAGATGCTACAAATGCATCTGGAGATGATTCTGAATACAACAACAAAGAACGTGATGCCGCAATTGCATCAGGCCCCAAATCGAAGTAGGAGGGTTATGTCTCGGCTAGCAAATAAAATTCATGCTACTACCATTTGAGTCATCGTTCAGCCATTCTGATTAACTAGTTACAGTTTTATCAGAAATACTCTTCATACGTACTCTTCACATGTAAACGTCATATTTTCATAAATGATATAAAGATATTTATTGATCTGCATTGCTTAACATTGATATGATTTCACAATGTGTTCTCAATCTCTCACATACCAGTTATCATCATACAACTATCTATCATCAGTCACATCATCGTCATCAAACTACTATGAATTTATTCACACTATTCATAAAATATTATTCTTCAACACTAAATTACGCATTCTATATTATCCGCTGTTGATAATTGCGTTTCTCATCTACAGTATCCATCATTTCGTCATCATCTACTTTGATCATCATCATTCCAACTGAAGTTATATTCGTTGTTTAACTCGCATTTTTATTATCCGTTGTTGATAATTGCGGTTTCATCTATACTACGTAACATATTGATCATCAGTATCTACATCTACATTCATATCATACATAATTCGATATATTACCTGATTCATATCATAATTCGATATATTATTTTACTCATATCATAATTCGTTATAAACTCTACATTTTCTGCAAGTTTATCATGTCGTATCATTCTTTGTTTTTTTTTGTTTTTTTTTTCTCTGGTCTTCAATAACCGAGCAACTATAAGACTCCCGTAAAACGGTTGAAGCACTTGCTTGTTGCGAATACACATTTACCGTCTTACATGACCGTTCAAGTGTTATTCCAAGGTACAATCGCACCCAAAGCGAAATCCTTGATTCCGCTTTTTTCTTGGAAGGGGGAGCTGTGTAATAGTGTTTGACGAATCTGCCAATTCAAATATTTATTTGGCGCTAAAATAGATTCCGATCATTCAATCTAATGTTTCATACTAGAAATTCTCCCCAGCACGCATTTTTTATATAACAATGTTATTGATGCGTATTGACTCCGAACCCTTAACACGCGCCGTGTTGCGCCTGTGATATGGGGGGTGCGTAACAGTCGGACGCTGCCGCTAGTGCAGATAATCCTTCTGTTTTGACCAGTTTGTGTACACATTTTTTATGCTGTAACGATACCGATATTTTGCTTTTCTCTTTTCCAATTCATTCTGAAACTTGATACAATCTGTTGCGTTCTTGACCCGAATAAAGTCTGAACTTTTGTCGGTTCGTGGGCTTTGATTCGTGAGTCGAGAGACGCATATGTGTCAAGACAAATGATTTGTCTTTCTATATAAATGTTTTTCTATTTTCCTAATTCATAATCTTTTACAGTAAATTCACGGAAAATCATATTATCATAATCATATTTTTATTTGTTTGCAGATAGGCTTTTTAGGGATTCGTTTGGCGGAGCGGAGGTTTGACCATTCAGTCGGTAAACCTGAGAGTTTTGTGGGATTCTTTAGTAAGATATAAGTAAGTTGTAGATCAGAGGAATTTATTGTGAGTTCTCTACTCTCACGATAGATTCGTCTGCCTGCGCTATCGAGTGAACTTTGGAGCATTAGGGCTCTGAAGTGATCTCAAGCCCATAAAGCCGATTTTGTCGTGCTCAGCCGATTTTGTCGTGCTCAATAGCCACCTGGCCACCAGACTTGACCAAGCCGATTTTGTCGTGCTCAGCCGATTTTGTCGCGCTCAATCTTAAAAAGTCTGTTCTAAAGTGAAACTCAATTACACATAACCTTCACAGCTAAAACACTCAACTGTATAATCCAACAATATTGAAAAGCCTAGCGACCTTTCAATATTGATTGAGCCATTTAGACTGAAAGATGATGACCCCTAAGTCACATTAAAAGTGCTCTAACACTATAAACTAATTGTTAAATATAAAGTGATCACCAAACGAGACCAAGTCACACACCAATCAGCGTGTAGTCACAACTATAAATCATCGAACCCTTGTTATTCAGATTCCCAGATACAAATGGTCTAGACGTCACTTAGATCTTTGTTGCTATATCTGAAATACTTGAACATTATTCAGTAACATCATTCACAGTCGATAGTTGATTAACAAGTCAACAATACATAACATCAATATAAAGGTGGTATAGAATCAGTGACGTTGAATAGTATACGGGAACTTGGATAAAAAGAAAGGCGAGATTCACCAGATAAAGGGTGACGCCTCTTCTCTTATATTACAGAAACCCTTAACGAAACTTTCTTCGTTTCGGTAGCTAACGAAACGAAACACAGAAATTTCGTTTCGAATCAATCGAAACGAAGCAAAAAAGTTTTGTTTCGATTGGATCGAAACGAAACTCGAAAGTTTCGTTTCGTTTCGTTTCGTTCGTTAGTGATCACTACGCGTGTAGACAGACAGACAGACAGACAGACAGACAGACAGACAGACAGACAGACAGACAGACAGACAGACAGAACGACAAACATATAGACTGACATACAGGCAGACGACCGAGACACTTGTTGACGAACTGACAGACATATGTAGGTAAAGACAAAATGAAAATTACGGTAAATGACTTACATCTGTAACACTTTTGATGCTGTTCGTAAAAATCATAAGTGTCCATAGTGTTTTGCCTACACGCAATATTTTACGTGCAATTCGCGCCGTCTTAGCACAGTGCGCAATATCATGTGTAAAACAGTGCGATCATACCGTAAATTTGGTTCAATTCTGGGGTGTGTAATTGTTGTAGATTTTTTGGCGTTTGAACTGGCTGGAATACAGCAGGTTTATTGGCACCCAGGGAGAGGTCAAACTCATTAATAAATGTTCTATTAAGCTCATCTGACTTGCTTCAACATTATTACTCTTTTTTATTTATTTTTTTACTCACCCAATCAAAAACGTTTTTAGACTATCACCATTAGAGAATTACACCAACCCGTGGGAACAAGATGCAAATGTACTGGTTTACACAAAACTCTGCACTGTGCTAAGACGGGCGGTGACATCACTGCCCTGCGTTCGGCGGCCGTTTTTGTTGCCTCTTCCGCTTGCTGGTTGTTTATTGACATAACTCCATATTCTAGTGCGTTGCTGATGCTGTTTTGGAATTGAAGACGTTTTATAATAACGGAAAATAACTGTTTTGGCCTGAATTCTCGATTTAAAAAGTTTTTTGTTTCATCAAATACTTTGAGTTTGTAATAACCTAAACGTGTTTGTGATTTTAGATTTTTGTTTCCTCTTATTTCTTGCTGAAATTTCGGTGCCGTCAACTTCAGCCATCATGTCGATCATCCGAATGAACTTCCATGAAGAGTGCGAAGCGGCGCTCAACAAACAGGCCAACATGGAGATGTTCGCCAGTTACGCTTATCTGTCCATGGTTAGCCGAGGCTTCTTGTTACAGTTTCAATTTCTTCTTATATTAAAAATGAGAAGAGAATGATAAATGCAATAATCATGACTCGTCCGTCATACCTGAACCTTTTTTGGGTATGGGTAAAACTTTCTGAAATTTGTTCGTAAGTACTAACAGACCTATGTAACTCCCTCATGATCATTATCATTAAGGGTGCTTTCAGAGTAAAAAGGAAAGTAAAAATTTACTTCCCGGTCAATTGGTTTACAGATTTTACTTTCCGTTTTACTTTCCTTTTTACTTTCCTTTTTACTCTGAAAGCACCCTATACCACTTCCTCATTAGTCATTACCCATTCAAAACATCGCTTACTGACTCACCCACTCCTTCACTCCATGAGAGAGTGAGTCCCGCGTAGTTTATTTATTTATTTTAGTTGTCTGTCATTGTATTATCAAGGGACGGCCTTTCCCTTAATATGGTTTTTTAATACATAAGTGGAATGGAAAGTAATCGGGAAAAGTAACAGTTTGATCGGAAAAGTAATGAATTACAAGTATTAGTCGCAAAAAGAAGAATAACCTTAGAGCATATTGATATCCTGCTGTTCAATGAATTTACTGATTAATTTGCGATTTTTAAGATTATCTTTGGATATTTTTTCATATGTGTTAATGACTATTGGACCAGAAATTTGCTGAAATCTATTAGTTGAAACAGTTTCTTCACCACTTGATAGATTTTTACTCTAATCGCTGGTTTTAGATAAATCCACGACATTATACAAATCAGTAAATGTATTATTATCTTCAGTACAACTACTTTTCACGCGACGATGTGGCACTGCCCGGATTCGCCCGTTTCTGCCACGCTGCCTACGAAGAGGAACAGTGCCATGCTCAGTTGTTCTGGAAGGTGCAGGTCAACAGGGGCGGTCGTGTCGTGCTCGATAGCATTCAGGTAGAATTTTTTTTATTGTTGATGATCAATGCAACGGAGAAAAACTTTAACTTGTGAACAAAATGCCGACAAACTCAGAAAACGAATGAAACTTTAATGGTATTTCGAGTCCAAAAAAGTTGCCTGGTCTGGTGTGGTACATATAGTAGGATTTTGTTTTGAAAATGACCTGCTATAATTATTATCCCGCATTCTACAACCCGTTTTTGCAAATTTCTGCCAAGGATTTGACAAAATCAACCCCACCAGCGACGTGTTTGGCCTAAATCATGGCCGACTGTTGTACCGTCCTAGTCACATTTCATCTAACTTCTTAGGCTAAAAAATCTGATCATCATCATGATTTATTATTACCATATTTTTTTTTAAATTTCAATAATAGTAAAACCTTTTTTGTAGTTTGTTTTACATGAAATACTTGGAGTTGAGTTGTGGTTGTTTGTAAACGTGGTGTATCATATCATTCGATAAAGCAAGTGCACTGTACTGTATCTGTATGTACGTATCACGTAGTCAAGCAACGTGCTAGGCTAATATAGCATAGTAGCTGGGCCTGGATGTCACGTCTGCGGTAGCGGACGAGAAGAGAAATGGAATTAGGAGTTCCTTCTTTGAATTGAGAGATGGTTAATCAGTTTTTCAAGTAATGATGAAGAAGAACTGAATAATGAAGTCTGCGAAGTTTTCCGTATAGAGGAACCCTTTTTTCTGGAGTGTAAACTCGTCCGCGTTTGACTAGTAGTCAGTATAATAGTGTTTGTTATCATACTAAAATAGTACTTATGTATCTGAGGAGAGAAGGGGGGGGGGTCTGTTTTTGGCTTAATTTCAAATATACTGTGCTGTGTTTACTTGTAATGTATCCTAAGTTATCAATGTAAACAAATTCAACGATTGCTTATCCGAACCGTCTATTAATCTGCACCTATTGTTCAGCTCTATATTTGTCGTCACGTCAGGTTTACTTGGTATTGGTAAAAATATATATTTGTCACCAACGATTTTAGTAAACCTACTAAGTCTAAATGGACCTATTAAACAAAATGAGACAATAAAATAACCAACTATATTTATTCAGAAGCCACCGCGTGACGAGTGGGGCACACCCCTCGAGGCCATGCAGGCTGCACTCGAGCTCGAGAAGAACAACAACCAGCTGCTCATCAACGTACACGCGTTGGCACACAAACATCATGACGGACATGTTAGTCTCGTTGTTGTTTTTCCAGTCTTCTAGTTTCTAGTTCGAGCGCGAGCGTCGAAATATTGAGTTTCTTGTTGGAAACCTGATTTAAGGCTAGACCTTGATGCGTTGCTCTGTGGTTTCTGTCATTTCCCAACAGGTTGTTTGACCTTACCGCATCGGCCACTACGAAAGCACCATTCTGATAATGTATTCGGTGTCCTTAATGGCTTTAGTAATTAAGAAATCTCAATATGCCATTAAAAAAATAATTTGCAAAAAAAAAAATTGGGACCGATTGGGACAATTAGTGTGATGTTTCAGCTGACCAACTACATCGAGGATGAGCTCTTGGGCGAGCAGGTGGAGTCGCTCAAGCAGATCGCTGACATCGTAACCAACCTGAAACGTGTCGGCAGCGGTAAGTCAATAAAAGTTTAATTTTTATGCCACAATAACAGAGTTGTATTCGTCACCCTATTTACGTTTTGTATGAAAATAATCACTGATCGCAAACAACGTTTCAGAAGTGGTAGGAAGAGTCTATAGTTTCTAGAAGAGATCTGTATGTCTTGGTTCTCAAATCGTGTAAAAACAATTTTGTAAAGGATGAAAATTACCAAAAATTATTTGGTGATTACAGTAGTGAAATGGTGGTTTTAGCCATCTCAAAAATATTCGCACTTGATTACATTAACCCTTTATTATGGATCTATCGGTTTCTGCGCTGGCCACTTATGATAGTGACAGGGAAAAGTGGTTGTTTTTCGCACGCTGAAACGACGTTCAAGGTTTCAATCGAGCTGCATATGTGTTTTGGACACTAATCAATATCATTCACAACCTAATATCACTCAAAATACCCAATATTGCAGGTGTGGGTGAATACCTGTTCGACAAGGAATTGGATAAGAAGTCTGAAGATAAGGAAAAGGATGTAGCCGCTCTCAAGAAGAAACTGGCCGAGCGGCATTAGAATATTTGATCGCAGAATTTTTACGTGCTTTCGAATTTGAATTTGTCTTGCAATCATTGGCTGCAGAGTGTCGGAGTGGATGGATAAATAATCTAAGATCTCTAGTATTGATAAAACTCAGAAAAACATTTCATCCAATCCACACACTCGATCGTTCTTCAATTTATTTTTCAGCAGCTTTATAACGAAATTCAGCTGCTAATTTACGCATGTAATTTGTGCTTTAGTGTGGCTTAGTGAAAAATATAGACTGACTGAAAAATCTGTATTTTTTCACTTGACCATCGCATTGCACTATAATAACAATCATTTTATGCATATTTAGTCCACATATTGTCCGGTGTATGTCCCGTGTTCAGGGTAGTCAATTTCATAGTCTCATTTCACACTCCATGATTAGAAGTATGTTTTTTTTTCTTATAAATAATCAAGGTTAATTTTGTCTCGTGAACTTGATCTTTTACTATTATAAAGTTCGCTATTAAATTTTTATATTCGGTTTAGTCGCTCGCATAATGCCATAACAATAATTGTGCTCATTTCTTCAGTACATTTGATAAAGTACAGTAGTTCATAGCATTAGCTGGTCGTTTTTAGAATTATTTGTATCGCTGACTTGAATAGGTATTTTACCACTCTTTAATTAAAACCAATCAGTATTGCAGCGCGGTGATTCCCAGAGTTGACCATTTATCATAGTACCTCATCTCATTTGGTTTAGATTCCAATAACTCTGTGATCTAGCAGTTTACGTTTTTCATGAATTTACCGTATTTCGGTTTAAAAAAATAATATCAGCGACTAAATTTGCCCCAACATTTTTATAATACGAGTTAGACAAAGTGCAGTAATATTTGATAGTATCAGTAAATGCTGCCGGGTTCGTTCCCTCAATGTAATATATATTAACAATACACTTCCATGTAATCCAGTCCGATTTATCATAAATGCTGATTTATGTTTGTACTATAAATGATGATAATGATTGATATGGTATATCTGTTGGGAACACGTCAACGCTATCATATACGAGATAATAAAATACGTGTAGTATTATGTGCGTTGCGATCGAGTGTTTTATTTTCACGGGGACCGACTTGATATCATATTAAAGGGGTATAAAGATTTGCGTTTTAGGTAATTTTATTGTTTTTTATTAGTCATGGGAAGAAGAAATTCAACTCTAAAGTTTGCTGAATGAATTAAGGTGCTAAAAATATTTTTTATTTTCGTATAAAAATCTTTAGCACAAAACGCTCTATGTATTAACATCTCAAACCAGAGTTCGACAGAAATGTATAGTCCGGAACAGAAGGTCGTGGGTTCGATTCCTATATCAGGAACTTCGACTATAACTATTACAAGTGAAAAGTTCCAAGTTCCTAGTAGGAATCGAATGTCGCACGACAAGTACAAGTATGAAATCATTACAAGTAATGAAGCAAGTCATTAATGAATCACCACTGATTGCTCTTATACAACAGTATGAGTACTGCAGTAAGTTAAGTGGAAAGTATTTGTGGTTGATTGGTAAGTCAGGGTACGGCGTGATAAACATACGGATTATTGATCTAGAAATGTTTCCAGTTTTTGTGGCATACTGTAAGTACATCTGCATTGAACAAACGTCACGATGAACACTGGCGGACGAGATGATCCTCCAAGGGATCCTCCGTCAAAAGGGGAATTGGCAGTTTTCAGACCATTTTACCTAGACCTTAGGGAATAAATTCTACGTTTTGAAAATGCCAAAGAGGAGGGAATTTCACTTTTCCCACCCCTTCTCTTCCGCTAGTGATCCGGATATAACAAATGTACATACATGGTTTATGGTTACATATTTAATGAGAATTGAGAGTATTTGGAACCTACAGAAGCTCAATCATTTGCGCTGATATGTATCAACTCTGAACCGGTCGGTGTTGTATGTGAGAACTTTTACTCGGTGCTAAATACAGTGTTACTCGGTGTTATAGTCAGGCGTGTTCCTATCAATTGAAATGAACGTATTTTGGCGTCTAAATCAGAAACTGGAGTTACATACCACAACAAATTTTGTTTTGGTAAAGGTCACGAGCCTCCAGTAATGTGCTAATTACGCTGTCCACACTAATTAGTTGTTTTGATGTCCAAGGAACCTTTTTGGAGGTTGGAAGGTATAATATCATTTCATTCGCACACTCAAATATTTTGAGTTCCTTGCTGATCATCAACACCCCTGACATCTGTCCACACTGCACTCGTTGGAAACGTCTCTCGGATCATCTCAACTTTTGCCCCATGACCTGCCTTCATCAACACCCCCACTCAACCCTACATGCTACATAACATGAGGACAGTCTACATGTACACATGAATGCTCGTTGAAATGTTATATATTAGCATGGTCTTCTGTATTTCTGTCTGTTAAAGTGTTCTTTATGTCTTACTGTCTGTTTGATTGTCTGTTTGTCTGTCTGTCTGTCTCTCTGTCTGTCTGTCTGTGAGGTCCAGAGAATAAAAAAATCGATAGAACGTTTAATTGCAGGGTGAGAAAGCTAGAGCGGCTAAATCGCGGAAGCTGGAACGATGAAGTTTGAGAGTATGAGGATGCAGATGAGTAGTGTGAAGACAGACAGCTAAGTTTCACTTTTATTATTATCTGAGCAACTACATAAGTTAAGGTTCTTGGTATAGATTGTTGTAAGACTACAGTAATTTGTTTCATTCAAATGTGATGATCGAAGGCGGTCTGTAAAAAGTAAACCATATCTCAGAGAGGAATTGGCAATTTTCGAGACAATTTACCTACACCTTTCAAAAAACAAGTTATACTTTTTGAAAACGCCAAAGAGAGGCATTTCACTTTCCCACCCCTTCTCGTCCGCTATTTATAGCAACGTGTCCATTGTCAACCTTACCATTGTGTACCTTCAAGCCTGCCTGGTTTACGGTCAAATGTGATCATGTGGCCGTAAAGCAGTGGTTCAGCCATTCCACCCATCTTCATCCATCCGTCTTAAACAACGACATACTACCTACAGTACAGAAGAGGAAGAATGTGGCACGCGATACGTCGTTGATCGCGTTGATTGGTTTGAGTTGGGTTCACTATAACCAATCAGCGACGAGTATTGTGTAGCTGCAGAGACGCATCGCCTGCTACATCTTATTATTCTGTGCATCAGTAACTATGAAAAAATACATGTTATCCACTACAACCGAACCACACAAATGGGGCAGTTATTTACAGTTTATATTTATATTTATTTTTATTCATTTCAACCAACACTCGATTTTTGTATTACTTTACTTTTTACTGGTCTACATATGAAAGATAGACTAGAAACAACGTCAGTAAAACAAGATCGGAAGAGAGCGTAATACATAAATATACAGGAAAGCATTACGGACATTTGCCATACATCACAAGCCGCTAACTGATCATATCACCGACGAAAACCGTTGGCCACATCTTGTCACATCCAGTCAAAGCATCATCATAACCACACCATCAACATCATAACTACATCGTGGCACATTTGGTTGCTCGTTGTTTCCCAAAGACAATCAAAGCATCATCATAACCACACCATCAACATCATAACTACATCGTGGGACATTTGGTTGCTCGTTGTTCCCCAAAGACAACCAAAGCATCATCATAACCACACCATCAACATCATAACTACATCGTGGCACATTTGGTTGCTCGTTGTTCCCCAAAGACAATTAAAGCATCATCATAACCACACCATCAACATCATAACTACATCGTGGCACATTTGGTTGCTCGTTGTTCCCCAAAGACAATCAAAGCATCATCATAACCACACCATCAACATCATAACTACATCGTGGGACATTTGGTTGCTCGTTGTTCCCAAAGACAATCAAAGCATCATCATAACCACACCATCAACATCATAACTACATCGTGGCACATTTGGTTGCTCGTTGTTCCCCAAAGACAATCAAAGCATCATCGTAACCACACCATCAACATCATAACTACATCGTGGCACATTTGGTTGCTCGTTGTTCCCCAAAGACAATCAAAGCATCATCATAACCACACCATCAACATCATAACTACATCGTGGGACATTTGGTTGCTCGTTGTTCCCCAAAGACAATCAAAGCATCATCATAACCACACCATCAACATCATAACTACATCGTGGCACATTTGGTTGCTCGTTGTTCCCCCAAAGACAATCAAAGCATCATCATAACCACACCATCAACATCATAACTACATCGTGGCACATTTGGTTGCTCGTTGTTCTCCAAAGACAATCAAAGCATCATCATAACCACACCATCAACATCATAACTACATCGTGGCACATTTGGTTGCTCGTTGTTCCCCAAAGACAATCAAAGCATCATCATAACCACACCATCAACATCATAACTACATCGTGGCACATTTGGTTGCTCGTTGTTCCCCAAAGACAATCAAAGCATCATCATAACCACACCATCAACATCATAACTACATCGTGGCACATTTGGTTGCTCGTTGTTCCCCAAAGACAATCAAAGCATCATCATAACCACACCATCAACATCATAACTACATCGCGGCACATTTGGTTGCTCGTTGTTCCCCAAAGACAATCAAAGCATCATAACCACACCATCAACATCATAACTACATCGTGGCACATTTTGTTGCTCGTTGTTCCCCAAAGACAATCAAAGAATCATCATAACCACACCATCAACATCATAACTACATCGTGGCACATTTGGTTGCTCGTTGTTCCCCAAAGACAATCAAAGCATCATCATAACCACACCATTAACATCATAACTACATCGTGGCACATTTGGTTGCTCGTTGTTCCCCAAAGACAATCGAAGTATATCATAATCACACCATCAACATCATAACTACATCGTGGCACGTTTGGTTGCTCGTTGTTCCCCAAAGACAATCAAAGCATCATCATAACCACACCATCAACATCATAACTACATCGTGGCACATTTGGTTGCTTGTTGTTCCCCAAAGACAATCAAAGCATCATCATAACCACACCATCAGCATCATAACTACATCGTGGCACATTTGGTTGCTCGTTGTTCCCCAAAGACATTCAAAGTATCATCATAACCACACCATCAACGTCATTACTACATCGTGGCACATTTGGTTGCTCGTTGTTCCCCAAAGACATTCAAAGTATCATCATAACCACACCATCAACGTCATTACTACATCGTGGCACATTTGGTTGCTCTTTGTATCCAAAGACAATCAAAGCATCATCATAACCACACCATCAACATCATAACTACATCGTGGCACATTTGGTTGCTCGTTGTTCCCCAAAGACAATCAAAGCATCATCATAACCACACCATCAACATCATAACTACATCGTGGCACATTTGGTTGCTCGTTGTTCCCCAAAGACAATCAAAGCATCATAACCACACCATAAACATCATAACTACATCGTGGCACATTTGGTTGCTCGTTGTTCCCCAGAGACAATCAAAGCATCATCATAACCACACCATCAACATCATAACTACATTGTGGCACATTTGGTTGCTCGTTGTTCTCCAAAGACAATCGAAGTATATCATAATCACACCATCAACATCATAACTACATCGTGGCACATTTGGTTGCTCGTTGTTCCCCAAAGACAATCGAAGTATATCATAATCACACCATCAACATCATAACTACATCGTGGCACGTTTGGTTGCTCGTTGTTCCCCGAAGACAATCAAAGCATCATCATAACCACACCATCAACATCATAACTACATCGTGGCACATTTGGTTGCTCGTTGTTCCCCAAAGACAATCAAAGCATCATCATAACCACACCATCAACATCATAACTACATCGTGGCACATTTGGTTGCTCGTTGTTCCCCAAAGACAATCAAAGCATCATCATAACCACACCATCAACATCATAACTACATCGTGGCACATTTGGTTGCTCGTTGTTCCCCAAAGACAATCGAAGTATATCATAATCACACCATCAACATCATAACTACATCGTGGCACATTTGGTTGCTCGTTGTTCCCCAAAGACAATCAAAGCATCATCATAACCACACCATCAACATCATAACTACATCGTGGCACATTTGGTTGCTCGTTGTTCCCCAAAGACAATCAAAGCATCATCATAACCACACCATCAACATCATAACTACATCGTGGCACATTTGGTTGCTCGTTGTTCCCCAAAGACATTCAAAGTATCATCATAACCACACCATCAACGTCATTACTACATCGTGGCACATTTGGTTGCTCTTTGTATCCAAAGACAATCAAAGCATCATCATAACCACACCATCAACATCATAACTACATCGTGGCACATTTGGTTGCTCGTTGTTCCCCAAAGACAATCAAAGCATCATCATAACCACACCATCAACATCATAACTACATCGTGGCACATTTGGTTGCTCGTTGTTCCCCAAAGACAATCAAAGCATCATAACCACACCATCAACATCATAACTACATCGTGGCACATTTGGTTGCTCGTTGTTCCCCAGAGACAATCAAAGCATCATCATAACCACACCATCAACATCATAACTACATCGTGGCACATTTGGTTGCTCGTCGTTCTCCAAAGACAATCAAAGCATCAGCATAACTACATCGTGGCACATTTGGTTGCTCGTTGTTCGCCAAAGACAATCAAAGCATCATCATATCATAACTACATACATCGTAGCACATTTGGTTGCTCGTTGTTCTCTAAAGACAATCAAAGCATCCTCATAACCACACCATCAACATCATAACTACATCGTGGCACATTTGGTTGCTCGTTTTCCCCAAAGACAATCAAGCATCATCATAACCACACCATCAACATCATAACTACATCGTGGCACATTTGGTTGCTCGTTGTTCCCCCAAAGACAATCAAAGCATCATAATAACCACACCATAAACATCATAACTACATCGTGGTACATTTGGTTGCTCGTTGTTCCCCAAAGACAATCAAAGCATCATCATAACCACACCATCAACATCATAACTACATCGTGGCACATTTGGTTGCTCGTTGTTCCCCAAAGACAATCAAAGCATCATCATAACCACACCATCAACATCATAACTACATCGTGGCACATTTGGTTGCTCGTTGTTTCCCAAAGACAATCAAAGCATCATCATAACCACACCATCAACATCATAACTGCATCGTGGCACATTTGGTTGCTCGTTGTTCCCCAAAGACATTCAAAGTATCATCATAACCACACCATCAACGTCATAACTACATCGTGGCACATTTGGTTGCTCGTTGTTCCCCCAAAGACAATCAAAGCATCATCATAACCACACCATCAACATCATAACTACATCGTGGCACATTTGGTTGCTCGTTGTTCCCAAAGACAATCAAAGCATCATCATAACCACACCATCAACATCATAACTACATCGTGGCACATTTGGTTGCTCGTTGTTCCCCCAAAGACAATCAAAGCATCATCATAACCACACCATCAACATCATAACTACATCGTGGCACATTTGGTTGCTCGTTGTTCTCCAAAGACAATCAAAGCATCATCATAACCACACCATCAACATCATAACTACATCGTGGCACATTTGGTTGCTCGTTGTTCCCCAAAACAATCAAAGCATCATCATAACCACACCATCAACATCATAACTACATCGTGGCACATTTGGTTGCTCGTTGTTCCCCAAAGACAATCAAAGCATCATCATAACCACACCATCAACATCATAACTACATCGTGGCACATTTGGTTGCTCGTTGTTCCCCAAAGACAATCAAAGCATCATAACCACACCATCAACATCATAACTACATCGTGGCACATTTGGTTGCTCGTTGTTCCCCCAAAGACAATCAAAGCATCATCATAACCACACCATCAACATCATAACTACATCGTGGCACATTTGGTTGCTCGTTGTTCCCAAAGACAATCAAAGCATCATCATAACCACACCATCAACATCATAACTACATCGTGGCACATTTGGTTGCTCGTTGTTCCCCCAAAGACAATCAAAGCATCATCATAACCACACCATCAACATCATAACTACATCGTGGCACATTTGGTTGCTCGTTGTTCTCCAAAGACAATCAAAGCATCATCATAACCACACCATCAACATCATAACTACATCGTGGCACATTTGGTTGCTCGTTGTTCCCCAAAACAATCAAAGCATCATCATAACCACACCATCAACATCATAACTACATCGTGGCACATTTGGTTGCTCGTTGTTCCCCAAAGACAATCAAAGCATCATCATAACCACACCATCAACATCATAACTACATCGTGGCACATTTGGTTGCTCGTTGTTCCCCAAAGACAATCAAAGCATCATAACCACACCATCAACATCATAACTACATCGTGGCACATTTGGTTGCTCGTTGTTCCCCAAAGACAATCAAAGCACCATCATAACCACACCATCAACATCATAACTACATCGTGGCACATTTGGTTGCTCGTTGTTCCCCAAAGACAATCAAAGCATCATCATAACCACACCATTAACATCATAACTACATCGTGGCACATTTGGTTGCTCGTTGTTCCCCAGAGACAATCAAAGCATCATCATAACCACACCATCAACATCATAACTACATCGTGGCACATTTGGTTGCTCGTTGTTTTCCAAAGACAATCAAAGCATCAGCATAACTACATCGTGGCACATTTGGTTGCTCGTTGTTCGCCAAAGACAATCAAAGCATCATCATATCATAACTACATACATCGTAGCACATTTGGTTGCTCGTTGTTCTCCAAAGACAATCAAAGCATCCTCATAACCACACCATCAACATCATAACTACATCGTGGCACATTTGGTTGCTCGTTTTCCCCAAAGACAATCAAAGCATCATCATAACCACACCATCAACATCATACATAACTACATCGTGGCACATTTGGTTGCTCGTTGTTCCCCAAAGACAGGCAAAGCATCCTCATAACTACATACATCGTGGCACATTTGGTTGCTCGTTGTTCCCCAAAGACAATCAAAGCATCATCATAACTACATCGTGGCACATTTGGTTGCTCGTTGTGCCGCAAAGACAGGCAAAGCATTATCATAACTACTTCGTGGCACATTTGGTTGCTCGTTGTTCCCCAAAGACAGGCAAAACATAATCATCACTACATCGTGGCACATTTGGTTGCTCGTTGTTTCCCAAAGACAATTAAAGCATCATCATAACTACATACATCGTGGCACATTTGGTTGCTCGTTGTTCCCCAAAGACAGACAAAGCATCATCATAACCAACGAAAACGACATCACAAACTCATTAAATTCAAGCTCTTTCAGAAACGTATGTGGTACATTTACGCATTAACAACGATTGCTATCCGACTCTCCCGCTGTTGGAAACCCCTACTCATCCCTCTCGTTCTAGTTTCAATAAAAATAGTATGCATTTATGCATATGGCGTTCCCTCGTGCAAAATACGAGGAAAGTAGTGTTTAGGATTACTGAAACGTTAATCATTCATGTGTATACTATCAAAGCATCATCATAACCACACCATCAACATCATAACTACATCGTGGCACATTTGGTTGCTCGTTGTTCCCCAAAGACAATCGAAGTATATCATAATCACACCATCAACATCATAACTACATCGTGGCACATTTGGTTGCTCGTTGTTCCCCAAAGACAATCAAAGCATCATCATAACCACACCATCAACATCATAACTACATCGTGGCACATTTGGTTGCTCGTTGTTTCCCAAAGACAATCAAAGCATCATCATAACCACACCATCAACATCATAACTACATCGTGGCACATTTGGTTGCTCGTTGTTCCCCAAAGACAATCAAAGCATCATCATAACCACACCATCAACATCATAACTACATCGTGGCACATTTGGTTGCTCGTTGTTCCCCAAAGACAATCAAAGCATCATCATAACCACACCATCAACATCATAACTACATCGTGGGACATTTGGTTGCTCGTTGTTCCCCGAAGACAATCAAAGCATCATCATAACCACACCATCAACATCATAACTACATCGTGGCACATTTGGTTGCTCGTTGTTCCCCAGAGACAATCAAAGCATCATCATAACCACACCATCAACATCATAACTACATCGTGGCACATTTGGTTGCTCGTTGTTTTCCAAAGACAATCAAAGCATCAGCATAACTACATCGTGGCACATTTGGTTGCTCGTTGTTCGCCAAAGACAATCAAAGCATCATCATATCATAACTACATACATCGTAGCACATTTGGTTGCTCGTTGTTCTCCAAAGACAATCAAAGCATCCTCATAACCACACCATCAACATCATAACTACATCGTGGCACATTTGGTTGCTCGTTTTCCCCAAAGACAATCAAAGCATCATCATAACCACACCATCAACATCATACATAACTACATCGTGGCACATTTGGTTGCTCGTTGTTCCCCAAAGACAGGCAAAGCATCCTCATAACTACATACATCGTGGCACATTTGGTTGCTCGTTGTTCCCCAAAGACAATCAAAGCATCATCATAACTACATCGTGGCACATTTGGTTGCTCGTTGTGCCGCAAAGACAGGCAAAGCATTATCATAACTACTTCGTGGCACATTTGGTTGCTCGTTGTTCCCCAAAGACAGGCAAAACATAATCATCACTACATCGTGGCACATTTGGTTGCTCGTTGTTTCCCAAAGACAATTAAAGCATCATCATAACTACATACATCGTGGCACATTTGGTTGCTCGTTGTTCCCCAAAGACAGACAAAGCATCATCATAACCAACGAAAACGACATCACAAACTCATTAAATTCAAGCTCTTTCAGAAACGTATGTGGTACATTTACGCATTAACAACGATTGCTATCCGACTCTCCCGCTGTTGGAAACCCCTACTCATCCCTCTCGTCCTAGTTTCAATAAAAATAGTATGCATTTATGCATATGGCGTTCCCTCGTGCAAAATACGAGGAAAGTAGTGTTTAGGATTACTGAAACGTTAATCATTCATGTGTATACTATAGATCGGTCTACCTGAGCTGCGGAATGTGAATGCGTAGTAAACTATTTTACTAAATTACACGCTTACATATACAATGCATTATTGCATTTATCTATTAAGCCAATTTTTTTACGAAGCCCTTCTTTTGTGGTCTATTACTTATGTTCTTTATTACAAATGGTGTACAACGGCGTTTCCTTTCGATACGGTTTTACCTGAAATCCGATATTTTGAAGTTTCAATCAACCATGTTTGTATTTTAACAATCACAGGTGCGTTTTAATAACTAAAAAAATGTTTTGATTGAAGCTCATTTAACCCAATTTTTCTTCCTGTTCCGACCAAAAACATGATAAATATTTTATTAGCTTTTCACAGGTTCGTGACCTGTATCACTTTCAGTAATGAATAACAACATTCTTGTGGCCAATTCAAACTACTTTGCTTCGGATTAACTTCAATTTATCAGTAAGTAAAAAAGTATCAGTAGTTTACATGTACTAAAGGCAGTGCAGCTATGTAACTTTATTTTGAAGATGTTTTTGTGTCTTTTTTTCATCAAGTAAAATACATATCGCAGTATACTCGGCACTTTGGCAGGTTGCTTACACGGTTGCATAACATCGAACTTCGGCCATAAAATCTTTTTTCCCCAAGAACTCCCCAGATTTTGAAAGAAACTTCTCACTACCTGTAGCATAACCAGTTCTGTTTCTACCAGTGTGACCTTAACAGCAAACCTAGCGCAGACGAATATTAACAGGTCTTCGAACTCACTGGCGGACGAGCAAATCGTTTAAAGAGTCAACTATTGATCCGAAGAAAGAGAGACTGATGGATTCGCAAATTGTGAGGCCAAGTTACGTTGACATTCAGGTAAAATTTACGATTTTGATGCCACCATAACTAAGATACATACATACAATATTAGTCCCACACATCATTTCCCTACTCGTCCTTTTGCGAAGTCTGCAAGCGTCAAACCATAAATCTGTTCCCAGTATTCAGGTTTTTACCTGGTCTTAGAGTAATAAATAATGTACTAAGATTAGCTTTATGACCATAGTTAGTAATAATAGTTGTTAGATAACCTTCACATTATTCATGGTACTGTAATCAATGCAATGTGAGCTTCTGGGTCCCTCTGGAACTAGCCAGAATAGAAACAGCATACATAATATGTGCCTATTATAATTTCATGTTAATCAAGATTGCCAGAATGTGTATCTTCAATATAGCCTACAATCGAGCAGTGTACACCTAATTTATTGTTTCTGATATTAATACACATTTTAGCGTGATAGACACACAAACACGGGTTTTTATATATCAGATATAAAGTATATACTAACGGTTTTGAGAAATAGCTTTAAGTGACCAGATATCTTTACCAAACTATAGTTCATCGACTTCAGTTGCGTGACTTAAACGAAATGTAGTTGACCTTTTATAGGCCTATTAAGTTTGTTGGAAAGCAGCATTTTGCTGACTGAACTGAATAAACTTCAGATACAGCAACCATTCTCTTTTCATGTAGAATATAATGAAAACTATATCCATTGTAAACAATCATGAAGTTTATGCACCCTGGTCCTACTCAACCATGCGGGTTAAAAAGTGTAATATAATCCTGGTTCTCTAGTTCAGGAAAAACCGTCTGAAATCTATCGATTCTTCCTGATTGAAAAATTCGGTTTTCTTTGACCAGTATTATCATCAAATAACCATCACCATCAACAAAAGTTTACTGGCTTACCAGTCAGCAAAAGAAACCAACAACTCAGGTAGATCACTGGCGGACGAGAAGGGGAGGGAAAAGTGGAATTCCCCCCTCTTTGGCGATTTTAAAAAGTGAAGTTTGTTCCTTAAGGTGTAGGTAAAATGGCCTAATTTCTGCCGATTCCCCCTTTTTAGTGAAATTCCCCTCCCTTTGGAGGATTAGCTCGTCCGCCAATGAGGTAGATAGATCAAATATGGAATTCATGTCTTACCAGAACAGGGTTATCCCGAAAAACGTCTAACTATTCATCAATCACTCACTAATTTTTGTGCGATTTATTTTCGAACGGTCAATAATCTCATCCGCCATCACCAGTCAGAAATCATTCGGCGTTACGCCGCAACAACGCATGAAACAGACGTAGACGGTTGGCGGATGGGAAAACATCATGAAAGGGGAAAGGCACATGAGAGGAGTGTTTTGTTTTATGGAGCCATTCAATCTAACGCACATTATGGTGAACATCCCGAGCATAAATCCTGTAGAAGTAAAAGCTTTTAGCTGAAATACACTGCCTTTATTCGTTCGCCAACATTATAGACTAGACTTTGGATCATGGGGGTGGATGATGGTGATTTGTGAGGGGGAAATTAGCTTTTAATATATAGAAAATAACAATATCATTTTTATTCACCGATTTTTTTGGATACACCTGGTTCTTTTGTATCACATTTGTAAAGAAGTTTATTAAACTATATTTTTATATCAAACTCAGGTGACCCGCGGCCCGCCACTGACGTACGAGCCAATGCTCTAAAGAGAGGTGAATTTTTCCCAAAGAGAGGGAGAATCAGCAGTTTTAAGGCCATTTGTCTTACCCTTAGAGAACAAACTTTTTTTTGAAACTGTCAAAGAGGAGGGAAGTGAACTTACTTTCCCTTTCTCATCCGCTAGTGCGCCCCGCCGCCACTCGTACTTGCACATGTTCATCTTTGCTCATTTGCGTTGTGTTTATGTCGATCTTTTTATTATGTGGGTATTATAGTCAAGTTAGAATATGTTCTGCCGTAAGTCGAGTTAGTCGAATCGCATGACGTGAGTGAAAATAAACAGACGAATAAAATGATGTTTTTCTCCTCATTTTTAATTCGCAGTTGTTGTTATAGATGTTGTTAAAAGCTGATGCTGTTGTTAAGGTTGTTGTTATTGCAATAAAATTCTTATTCCTTGGCGAGAGGAATTTGAAAGAGTATTGGTAATAAAAAATGTTTTTAAATCATTTTTGTTGATATTTCTCACCATTGTTGTTGTTGTTGTTGTTGTTGTTGTAGATTTTTTTGCTAACCAGACACCTGCAGTATTTTTATCACATTGTGTATCGAGGTCATCGAAATATGCGCATGGAAAACGCTGCCAAATAAATAATAAAAACTCTACTAAAACAACATTTTATGGAGTGAAAATCAAACGCACGGGACACCCAGACAGAGTATACTACATAGTAAATGCTGTTTTTAGAACTTATTGCTTGAATAATAATCGTCATTTTAGGTCCATAATTTTTTGAATATAAATGTCATCCAACAGCTGCGTATTGTTTTGGAACCTGAAATTTATAATTATGTATATTTCATGAGAAATGTGTTAGAACGATTCGTTTATACTGCACTGTGGTGCACCTGAACAAATTTCACGTTTCATGTATTCTGAATAGTATTCGAAATATGTACCATTCATACATACGGCCCACAAATAATAATATTTTCTATTATAAAAGTAGTGCCTGTCGGTTTCCTAATTGATTGGAGTCAGAAGTCTACATAGGTTTGGTTCGCAACCGTTCCAACACGTCTTTTCCGTTTTACGCTTTTATATTTCAAAGAACGACCACTTTTATTTCGTTGAATGAATGTTTTAATCCGTGGGAAAATTTTCGCTGCTCGTGTAGAATATCTACCAACCAACTGTAGAATTTCTATGAAATCTAGGCCCATTTTAGCTAACATCGACTGTAATTGAATTATCGAACATTTTCGGGCACAATATTCGTTGAAACATGATGCAGTCGAGGTTATCATAAGCCGAAAACTATAGAATTCTCAAATTTCCAAAACATAATTTCATCAATGTTATTCAACGTCATCGTGTTATCCGGCTAAAATTAATATTTATAATCATGTTTGTGATACTGATACATTTGTACTCTTGACATGTTGATTATAGCGACCACAGTTCATTAGAAGACCAGTTTCACTACAATCATGTGTGTATTTATGGCACGAATAGAAAAAGAATGTTCTGTTCACTGATATTATCGCATGCATGATTTTTTTTACTAAGATCTTATTTTTCTTTCGATTGAGATGGCTATAAATCTGTTTTCTATTTTCTTAGCTGAGCATGTGATGTCAAGTTGTTCATGTTACCCGGGTTGGAAAAAGGTTGCAAACTGCCATAAAAACCAGGCTGATTTAATGAGCAAACGTCGTCATTGGAGTCAGTTTATATTCGGCTATAGACTTCTACTGTTTCTAAACTTTTGCTGTCATACGGACCAACTGTAAAAAAAATTATTTATGCATTTTGTTATTTATTTATTACTGTACGGGTCAAAAACAGCAAAATTAGGTGTTCGTATTGGTTATTTGGTCATTTGATTGTTATTTGCCATATCAATGTAAAACTTATGTCCTAATGAAAAAATATATGTAAAAGTCAGCTTCATGAAACCAAAAACGGTATTGTTTCACAGTTGTGTTTCGATTTATGGCAATTTTAATACAGCAGTCTCGGCCTAGTGGCTGACTGTCCGACATTTTCATACTGAATCCGTTTAATTACTTTCCATGCGTCTGTTCATATTTACTTCTCTGTTGTTGTTTTCCCAGGTTGAAAAACTGACTATTTCAAAATTGAGTAAACACATTTTCTTTAATTTCCTTACAGTTGTACCCGAAACACTGTTTATTGGTCGTGTACTCAAACACTCATGTTTATCAGACATGCGTCATCATCCAACCGTTGAGCTGTTGTTGTTGTTGTTGTTGTTGTTGTTGTTGTTGTTGTTGTTGTTGTTGTTGTTGTTGTTGTTGTTGTTGTTGTTGTTGTTGTTGTTGTTGTTGTTGTTGTTGTTGTTGTTGTTGTTGTTGTTGTTGTTGTTGTTGTTGTTGTTGTTGTTGTTGTTGTTGTTGTTGTTGTTGTTGTTGTTGTTGTTGTTGTTGTTGTTGTTGTTGTTGTTGTTGTTGTTGTTGTTGTTGTTGTTGTTGTTGTTGTTGTTGTTGTTGTTGTTGTTGTTGTTGTTGTTGTTGTTGTTGTTGTTGTTGTTGTTGTTGTTGTTGTTGTTGTTGTTGTTGATGTTGATGCTGATGTTGTTCTCTTTTTAGTGGTGGTGTTATAGATACATATCAAAACATAGAAAACTTTCTTCACGGTTATTTTAATTTCGGCAAACTCTTTGTCTACTGTTTCAAACAACGGTCGTGCGTTATTGGGACATTTTTTGCTACGTGGGCTGGTTATTAACTGTTATTGGCAGAAGTTATTGCTTTATTCTCACTGTTATTTATACGCCGTAACCGGCTAATTAGTTTCAGTGTCCATTGACCCAAACGCAAGATTATTCCAGAAACAGAAAAAGAATGTGCCTGCAGAAAATAGTGTCTTGATTTTAAATAATCAGGTTATTGCTAAAGTTTATGAAAATACTGTTAAGTATTTCCTGAAACTCAGAACATGTAATTACTTTTGGAAACAAAAGACTCGAGACACCAATATCAGGTTTATAATGCTGTCTTGAAAGACACTCAGGCTTACAAGTATTGTATCACTTATAAGCATCACATAAAATGTATCATGCATAAATTGGCGATGACCTTGTAATTAAACGGTTTCAACCATGTTCCGTATTGTTGTACTGTAGATACTACATGCGCAAGAGTGGTTAGAAAATTATGTACAGTTTCATGTGACTCTGGTAAACAGAATGATTTCTAAGATTTTTTCAGTCTGGGAACACAAACTAGGCATGATTATAGCCTGATATGATATAGAACTGTTCGCTTAATTATTGTAAAAAAGCCTACATACCTCTGTAAGATGAAGCTGAGGTTTCAGTGTGGAAAAAGCATTTGCATTTCTTACTTGAATCAAAATAAATCCTTTATTAATGATGTCTAAACTAAAGCCAAATATAATTTATAGTTCCGTTTTCTTGTATTGCTTACATTGTCATAATACTCATGTTATTGTTCAAAAATATAGACCATAACTAACCAACCACGCAGTAACCACAGTCGTTAAAAATATTACCATCATGCTATTCCTATAAATTGAAATTGCATCGTAAATACATTTGTAAGCACCCACATGGCCTCCAGTTACACATATTTGATAAACAAATATGAATCATGGTTTTTGAGGAAAAAAAGCACAGTACCAACCATCTTTTCTCTGATGTTCTGGCGATGGGTCTAAACAAATTTGAAGCAGCTTTTATTTTGCGAAATTTACCAAACAAATTACTGTAGCGTGGCTTGCCAGGTTCTGTATTTCAACATAATGAGATGAAAACCAAATTGTTGATTTGACAGTCGTTATTGTTGTCTAGATATTTTCTAATACCAGTTATCTGTTCTTTAATTCAACCATTCGAGTTACATACTGTGTGTACTTCATTGTTATATTTGCATGGACAAACTCTATCGAATCACATAATAGAAGCACCTTAGAACGGAGAAACATCTAGAGACGATAAAAACTATGCCCTGGTTTCATCTAATTTTTTGTATCTAGGGTGGTAGTTGATGAATCTGAACAACATGGTTGACCTAAAGTAAATTGTTCATTGTAAAGATTTGCTGCTCCTTCACAGAAAAAACCATGTGCGATAGCTTTTGTTCTCAATTAAAAATGACCATGTCAATTGTCAATCCCAAAGGAAATTTTTATGTTGCACTTTGACGTCAGTTGTGCATTTCAGTTCTCTTCGGTGCCAGTTTTTTATAAAATAACGACGATGGTTGGTCTATTTTTATGGAAAAAATATCTCTTTGTTTCATGATTTGTCTCTTATGTAAACATGCAACGTTAACTTAAGCAAATCTTCGTTCCATAAGTCAATTGGAGATCAAGGCGACAGTAATAAAAGTGTGAAAAGAACATTACAGATACACTGTTAATTGTACTTTTGAACTTTGGATTTTGAGCGGCACGAGGGTGATCAACCAGTAAGTATGTAAGTCTCTTGAAGTGAGACTAATTGCTCTAAGGCTCACACTTACAGTATCAACGAATACTCACTCACTAATAATAATACTTAAATTTTAATTCGTAAATTATATTCTAGATTTCCGATTAATTTAATATCGATTCGGAGCAGCTATTTCTTTCCGAAAACCTTGATTTTTTTAAGATGGCTGAGGAGACCAATTCGCATGGCACAACCGAACGGTAAAATTTTTCCCGTCACTCACTCACTCACTCACTCACTCACTCACTTCAGTCGCCTGCGAGCCTTATCGAACGATGAATCAAGAATGTGCCATCACCGAACGGGTCGACGACACACGTCCATATCATCGATGCCCGCGCCCACCACACCCGATCGTCGAAGTCTCACCGAAGATGCCCTAAAAAGCGCCCACTATGCCTCGAATGGCGCACGTTGGTGAACCTTATATGTTTTTAGTTCGATATAAATTAAGTTTATCATGGATTATTTCCCAAATGTTCGATTGTTTCAGTAGACCCGATCAGCGAGTCTGCCCCCGTCAGTATAACGTCATCAGCTTCGGCTTCTGAAAACACTTCTCCGAAAACCGGCAGAAAATCCCATATCTATTCACGAAAAGTCACTTCGCCCCGACGTCAGGAACGCGTTATATCGACCATTGACAGTCACATTTCGGAGGTGGGTAAATCAGTAAATGAGCAA
The DNA here is from genome assembly GCA_964036265.1 of Daptonema setosum. NCBI lineage: Eukaryota > Metazoa > Nematoda > Chromadorea > Monhysterida > Xyalidae > Daptonema > Daptonema setosum. The sequence goes on from OZ038444.1 coordinate 20,582,829, forward strand.
GGGGTCAGTCAATAAAACACTCAGTCAGTCATTTAGTGAGTCAGTCTCTAAGTGATTATAAATGTGTTTCTGTAAATAATTAAGTGTTTTCTTATTAAGAATGAGCAGTAGAAAATAAACTCACTCACTGAATTATTTAGGAGCTCACTGACACTGAAGTCACTCCACACGTCAACGAGTCGGTCAACGAGTCGGTCAACGAGTCGGTCAACGAGTCAGTCAATGAGTCAGTCAATGATTCAATACCATCAATCGATGACCGGATCGCCACGATCGCCACATCAGCAGCCGCCACCGGCACAAAGAGAAAAATGTTACAACGTCAGAAGCGGATCGATCGGATGATCAGTGAACCGTGTGGGGGCGAGGTTGGGATGATATTTTCTTTCTCTATAGTAAAATGTACGGTGAAGTAATTCCC
>OZ038444.1:20583449-20608936 GCA_964036265.1 Daptonema setosum
ATTAACTCATTTTGTATTGCGGATGAAATATTAGCACCTGTAACAAAAGTTTTCATCAATGATTGTGCGTTATATTAGTTCAACAATGATATAGGTTGTAGGTTTTGTGATATAAGTAATATAAAAACAGAAACAAAAGCATAAAATATGTTTAGTTTCTAATGCTACATACTTGAGAGATCTGATGATATTCCACGAGCAAAACGTTATGCCTTTCCTTTCCTGTAAGCATGTGAGCCACGGGTTCCAATTGTTTGCTTTTAATTTGTGCATGGAGAAGCGGCAGCCAAAGTCAATAACAATAAGACATTAAAACCATGTTTATTTTTCGTTTGTGTCAAGTCGGTTGTGGCTAAAATTTTGGGCTAAATGAACGATGTTTATAAAGACAGTAAAATCTGTAAATTTTCTAATTTTGTGGTGACTAAGAGTTTTTTTCAATTATATGAGTGTAATGCATTGTCTCTGATTATAGAAATAGAAAAACCTTTAACTTCCTGCATGTGAAAAAACATGACAGTGGTGAATGCATAATGTCCTAGCAGTAGTGCGTATGAGACGGATGTTTTCAACGACTCTGCTAAACTCTATAATATCCGGTCAAAACTTAAAAAGAATAGTGACATCGGTTTCATAACACATCACGTTGAACGTTAGATAAATCAAGATAATTCTAGTAACGGTCCTAAAATTTTAAACCTACAATCATATAAACCTACAAACCAACCTACAATACAAACCAATAAATCAACCCAAGAATGTTTTACCAGATGTGCAATAAACCTTTATATGTCAATTTGCATTAAATTCTGTTCCTGGTGGTACATCAATAAAACTGATAACGTAAAACTATAAAAAACAAGCACAGAAACAAGTCAAAGGTGGCAAACAAACAGAAGCGTCCTATAAACTCAATAATCAACACTCTCACCTTCCGTACATTGATTTTCGCCTAAACTCTAACATGCCCTCTTTTCATATGTTTATTGGCAACAGAAGCCTTCTAATCTATAGATTTCCCTCGGTGGGCATATTTGTACAGGCGTTATGCAAGATTGGCTAGGTAGGTTTAGGCTAGATAGGTTAAGGCTAGGAGCGGCCGATCCACATAACGACAGTTCCTTCGGGAGTCTTAAAAACACGGATAGCTTACTTTTAGTTTTAGACACGATTACTAAAAGTGAAAAACTATCAAAGCTGCGAAATGTAGGCATACAAATATGTAGGTATATCCTATCCGCCACTCGATAGGCTGGGTAGGTGAGGTAGGTTATAATGTAGGCTACAGTGACAAACTCAAGTGCACTGCCCCCTATATTGAATATTGTTGCATAAGTACCGGAGGGAAGGGCTCGAGTACCACTTGATGTAATTCGATGCAACAGGAGCTACATATATGTATGTTAGAAACGGGCTAGATATGAGATATCATGAGATAATATGGCATGGGAAAGGGAAAGCCAGGGTTATATCACTTTCCGAGTATGACGTGACATTTATTGAGAAACAAGCTTTGAAGAAATTCGAGATAATCAAGAGATTTAAATGAATACTTGAAGGAAGTGGATGTCATGACTCATGAGAAACTTTATGCCCTTAGGTATTCAAGGAAGCATAAATTAAGATAATTAAAAAAAACCACGTTAGAAATCAAAAAGTGTTTGTAAGACGGTTATCCAGATTCAGATAATACTAATAACCATTATGAATAACAATTTTTTACAAACCATCAAATCATCATCATGAGATTTATGCTTGAATTTACACAGATGAATTGATTTTACCAGATATGTGTAGTGTTCTGGTTGCCATCTGCTTTTTGGAGGAAATGCCTCGGGTTAGGTTGTACGGTCTGAACAGGCGCAAAACCAAACCTACATGTTTTTGCCTACTGTACCGACTTTACCCAATGGCGGACGAGCTAAACTTTCAAAGGGAGAGAAATCTTTCCAAAGAGGAGGAATTGGCAGAAGTTAGGCAATTTTACCTACACCTTGGAGAACAAACGTATTTTTTTAGAAGCGGTGAAAAGGGGGAATTCCACTTTTCTCTCCGATTCTCGTTCGCTAGTGCTGTACCTACACGTAGGTAACATAACCTCACACAGATAACACCTGATGGTGTACCAAAAAAAATCCAAACCAAAAAAAATCCCTGATTTGCCTATACCAAAAAAAATCCATACCAAAAAAAATCCACCCAAAACAAATCCATACCAAAAAAAATCCACCCAAAAAAAATCCATACCAAAAAAAATCCATTGTAATTTGTGCGTGAACGTGTAATATGACCATGATCAGGTATGAGTCAATTTAGAACGTAACACGTATTTACAGTATGTACATTACGTACATATAATTTTATACTTGTAACGGATGACAAATAAAAATAACTGGCTATTTCTCGCTATAATGAAACTGATAAAATAAATATGCATTGATGAAAAGTTTATGAAGTATAAATTATGATCAATATTGTCCTAATGTCTATGAAAAATTCATGTCATCCGCTTCGTACATTAGCTTAGAACGTATTTTCTGTTTGACCTTATAACAGTGATTCCGAAAGGTATAAGTCCCCAGTCCCCTTTATATCAAAGATCATTGGTGTCTCTTATTATACATGTCCAGCACTAGCGGACGAGAAGGGGAGGGAAAAGTGGAATTCCCTCCTCTTTGGCTGTTTCAAAAAGTAGAATTTGTTCCCTAAGGTGTAGGTAAAATGGTCTGAAAACTGCCGATTCCCCACTCTTTGATAAATTTCCCCTCCCTTTGGGAATTTAGCTCGTCCGCCAGTGATGTCCAGTGCATGAATCTTCAGTGTTTGCAACGTTATAAGTCAGAAGTCCCATATCAATCAAAGGAAGATAATGTGACTTATAACGTTGATTGATATGGGACTTCTATCAGGCATCGTCGTATTGTTTTTGTTCATTTTCCATGTTAGATCCTCGTTAAGAACGGTTGCATAATGAAATGAGGACGGTTAAGCGTTCTGAAGCGTTTGACCTTGAGGAAGTACAAAGACAGTTATCAACCATCGTATCAACAAAGATTAACTCACTTATTATGTTTACGGAAACAAAGTATATTTAAGCAACGAAATCTATCAGTTGAAAACTATCGTTTTATGTGGACCGATGGCCCTTTGTTTCAAGTTTAAAAGATCAATATATGTACATACGTACACCAGCGGACGAGAAGGGGTGGGAAAATTTGAATTCAACCCTCTTTGACGATTTTTAAACTAGAGTTTGTTCTCTAAGATGTAGATAAAACGCCCTATTTTTTGCCGATTCCCCCTCTTTGAAGAGATTCCCCTCCCTTTGGAGATTTGGCTCATCCGTCAGTGAGCCATCCGTCGGCGCATCGGCGGTTTTTGCCACCGGACATGTGAAAAACGTTAATTATCATCGATTTTAGGGTTAATATGGTTTGGATTACCTATGACAACAGGTTATTGAATTTTCGAAAAAAAATAACCCCTCAACCCTCAGAAAATTATATTTCTGATGAGTTAACGTATAAATATGTACATACTGTAAATACGCTGCTCATTTACACCTTCATTGCTTTTGGTACAGCGAATACACATAATTTGGTTAAGCAAAAATCATCATGGATTTTTTTGGGTATAGCAAAAATGTAGATGGATTTTTTCTGGTATAGCAAAATGTAGATGGATTTTTTTTGGTATGGATTTTTTTGGGTGGATTTTTTTTGGTATGGATTTTTTTTGGGTGGATTTTTTTTGGTATGGATTTTTTTTGGCATGGATTTTTTTTGGTTTGGATTTTTTTTGGGCCGGGCCCATAACACCTTAACCTACTCGACTGAGGTCACCCCAGACATTTCCATGTAGCGGAATCGTGTTTCTGTTAAACTGTTGGACTTGGACATTCCCGTTTTTTACAGAATGTGTCGCTGCTCAATAAGTTACAGAAAAGTAAGTTCCTAAGTAAAACGTTTCCAAAAGTTTATAGCTTTTCTAGTTTTCTAGGCTAGTCGTCCGCTCAGGAACGAATATCAAAAAGGGGAACAGCCTATCGATGTCAATGGTAGTAAGTGATACGCGTCCTCCAGCCATGTACCATAAATAGCATGTTTATGTTTATTGACTGCTTTACGACTATTCAACGTAGTAAGTCAAGTATCTGAGAAACAAGATACAATTTATTAGCAGGATAATCGCATTCTATGCAAATGTAACTTGTTAGGCTACTAGGGTTTCCTTCTGTAGATTCAATTGACTATTCGTATGATATTTACTGGAGATATGATATTATTTACGTAAAACTTGATAATCATATTCATAATTGTAATGGTAAGCGTAGTGAACATGTAAGAATGCGAATCATAAACTCAAGGAAAACATGAATTGATAACAAAACTAATAATGAGAGACTTTTTTAAAATAGAAGATTAACTTACCATAACGAATAAATCTGTTTATATGATGAACCTTGATTGACCGTATATTGAAAATGTGGATTAGATGGTGAGACATCTGTGCAGAAACAAGATATCATATCAATACTCATATATTGTACAGCGAGACACGCATTTCCACTCTGATAATGTGACATTTTGTGACACATTTGTGATACATTTGTAAACATTTGTATAAGAAAAATAAACGAATATTCCGGTCAACATCCTTGTAATTTGGGTGCGAATATTCACGATTCTCTATTTTGCACATACAAATTTTATTTTATCATTCTCTGTCAACGGCAAACAAAAAACGCTAGTATAAATGCGAAACACAACCAAAATGAGGTTGGAAAAAATGTCTCCGAATGGAATCATAAATCATTTTGTATATCACTTTGCTACATATAGTCATGAGGCATAAATGTAAATGAAAATGAATTAAAAACATGTACTGTATATGAATGAACAAACTACTGTAGCAACACAAAAAAATCTGGGCTATTCGAAAAGATAAAAAAGTTTTAGCAATAGAATACTGATCTTAGGCGAACCTTAATACCACCGGAATGTTTAGCGAACTGAATAACTTATGAAAGGAGGTTAAGAAGTTTACGGTAGCAATACAAGACTCTTCCACAATATTTTCTTCATAATAGAATAATTAACTTTTGACGAGCGGGCCTCCGAATAATCACGTTTTTTCTGTAACTCATTCATAATAAATCACTGCTAGAATTAATGAACGCCTGCTGATTTTTGAATGAACGAAGGAAGGAATCCGACGGTGAAAACCGGCAGGAATCAATGAATTGTAAATCCGGTAATCCTGCCTTCCTCACTACGGAATTGTATTGTAGTGTAGCGATTTTCACCATGTGCATAGCTTCGTCAAATATTATGATACTAAAGCATTTTGGTTCAACCTGGACATAGTTATTTTTAAGTTGTTAACGTGCAATTAATATCACACGAACATGTTTATGTTTCAACTTCAATTCATTTTAAACTTCCTTTTGGAAAGGTTTTTCTTAATGGAACTTAGCATGTAAGAGCAACAATAATAACATACATAAATAACAACGGCATTAACCAGAAACGAACGTGCGAGACAGCGCAACAACACCTTATATTTGGCTGCGACAAACCGATGCACGAGCAAAGCAAAGGAAAAATACTTTCTTTAAAGAGGAAAAATTTACCGATCTCCGGGAGTTTTCATAGTTTGTGAAGACCGAATTTGATTATTTCAGTCTCTCACAGAAGGGAATTCCATTTTTGCAAGCCAATTATGCAATCCGCTAATATTGCGGCGACCAGCGCTTGCAACGCGTGCAACGCAATGTTTTTCTTGCCGTTATGTCACAACGCAACGTTACGTTGAGTCATATTTACAAGGGCGTTATTATCAGTGGGGTGAACAACTTTTCTTACGAACATTCCTGAAAAATTTTATATGAAACAAAAATCCGATTAGTAAATTTGAGTATTTGAACGTGACACATATGTACGTGGAACAAATAGAGGAATCACAGCATGCAGGAATTGCAGTCACGTTTGCCCAGTTGCGCCCAGGAATGGTGAGGTTTGTTCATAACGTTATACAAACACTACATACATATATAACAACAACAACGTTTATCAAAAACAGAACAATTTATCAAACTTGACATATTTTGTTAAAATATTTTACAATATTGGCGGAAAACTATACTTTACGAACGAGAAATACAGCTCTGCCTCGTATAGGTTTATTTCACGTTTTATGCTGCACCCGAAACGCGTCAGGTTGTTGCGTGCAGTTTTGGGAGGCCGCATTTTTTCTGCCACCGCAACAGAACCGACACCACTGAGTCATCCAATACAACCCATTATAACATTATTATGCTACAATACTCACATTCAGTCTCGTTTCGAAACTGCATTAGTCAACCTGAAACTTCTAAATTAGAGTATTCAAAGTTTAATCCAATGTTTTCTTATTCACTTGTTATCGATGGTTGTTGAACGAATCACTTAGACTCACTTAATAAATAAAACTAATAACTTTGTTCACAGCATGTGTTTACAGTGAATAAAAAGCCGGTTGTACAGTAGTTTTCTAGGGCAAAGCATGAAAAACAGCGCCCAGAACCAGTCAAACAGAATTTTAGAAAAACAACTGTTCACGTTTCGGGAGAAAGAGTCATGCTCATGTGATGGTTGTATCCACTTTTTAATTCATAAATAAGATAACACGTATGTTTAAAGGAATTATTAATAGGCTGAATGCAATACGAATAACAGTTTGCTACGAACCACACCCATCTGACCTTTCACCAATGGTTCGTGAAATCTTCGGCAGACTTTTCACGAAAATAGCCTATACACAGAGAGTAATGTACTATAAAGAAGGTCAATGTTCGACTCAGTGGGATGTGTACCACCGTTAAAACAGAAATAAGTAAGAAGATGTGTCGAAGACGGAAACTGAAAAAACCCTGCAACGATTTAACTATAAATAATAAGTTATGTTATTTTAAATAACTTAAAAGTTATATATTCTGTATATATGGTGGCACAAAATTAGGCTGCACATAGAGAGTTATGTACCATAAAGAAGGGTAATGTTCGACTCAGTGGGATGTGTGCCACCGTTAAAACAGAAATAAGTTCGAAGATGGGTCGGAGACGGAAACTGAGAAAACTATACAACGATATAAATTATGAAAATTTAGTTATAATATTTTAATATAACTTAAATGTTATTTAATCTGTATATATGGTGGCACAAAGTTAGCCTACACAATATAATGTAGGATGAGAGTAATGTACTATAAAGAAGGTCAATGATCGACTCAGTGGGATGTGTGCCACCGTTAAAACAGAAATAAGTACATAAGAAGAGGTGTCGGAGGCAACTTATAAATACTAAGGTATGTATATTATTTTAATATAACTTAAATGTTATATATATTCTATATATGGTGACACAAAATAGCCTGCAGGTAGAGAGTAATGTACATATGTACTATAAAGAAGGGCAATAATCGACTTTGTGGAATGTGTGCCACGGTTAAAACAGAAGTATTCCAAGTAAGAAGATGTGTCGGAGACGGAAGACCGACTGGCCGGCCAAATGTTACGTAGTAGACGGCACGTTGGCTATATGTGGAATAATATAGCGTTCAACATTGGTCAGGATCAGAAATTTGAATGCGCGCCATTTTGCCTTTAAAAAACTTTGCAAGGGAACTTTTCCATTACTGAAGTGATCAAGGAATACTTACTGTACTTCAGAATGGTGTGAGAGGAGGAGGAAAATGAGGAATTCCCCCTCTTTGGCGGTTTCAATAAGTGGATTTTGTTTCGTAGGGTGTAGGTTAAATTGCATAAAAAACTGCCGATTCCCCCTCTTTGACGAAATTCCCCTTTCTTCGAAGGATTCGTTCGGGGCTATCCGAACTCGATAAAAAGTATTTTTATGTTGTTTTTGTGACTGCCAAACGAAACTCAATACCCCAATCAATTGTGAACACCGCACAAACTTACGGGCACAAATTATTAGGCTTACTGCTTGTTGGAACAACTTGGCTTATCGGGTGCCAAAGGGTACTTGTCGGCGGGTGAGTTCCATAATTCACTTAAGGAAGGCAAAAACGTGGGAATTTCGGAATTATTTCACGGACATAAGCTATAGCGTACTTTCCCACAAGTTTATTTATAGGCCCCGTAATTTGTTTTCCCTTATTTAGAGCCATAAATACATGGCTGTTTCAAGCGGTTGACCCGAGGAACAATCTTGTCAACGAACGTGTCAACGAACGGAAAATTTCCAGTTTATTCAAGTCTGTTTGGTACTAAAAAACACACTCGTTAAGTGACATTTCGGTGTCCTGAATGTGTTCAAACTTGGAATATGACATGTGTGAGACATGTCAACAAGGTAATATATTAGCCATCCATCAACTATGTTTAGGCTTCGTGTAGAAAAATAGCCAACTTTAAAAATTTAGAGGTGTCACAGTTAAATGGAATCCAAGTACTTCAGCTACTGTATTGAATGTTTTTCCAATCCAGGGATTTCCGCAAAACTGAACCAAGCTTTCTATAACCCGATAATAAGAGTATGCCTTTCCCAGTCCCAGACACCGAGTTGCTTCAAGATCTATAGAAACAACCAAAACAACAACATATGTACTTATGTATTATATACACGTAATATAATACATACGAGTTCCGGTGGCCCTAGAGCATCGGTCAAGGGCATTAATAAACGAGTGGGTAAGACCGCCTAGGAATTACCCCTCTTTCAGGTGAAAAGTTATTCACTCACGAGTCACAAGTGTGTTTTCCATAAGCCCTATGAATGAAAAAAATTTTCTTTTTCAATAATTTTCTCTCTTTGGGAGTTTTGCTCGTCCGCCTGCGGTCAACGAAGGAGTGCCACGAACCGGCGGTATACATCATATGCCATAACAATGCCATAAACAAATGAACTGATGAACGTGGCACGTAGTCATCTGGATACATCAAAGGCGTGGTCCAGTCGTTAAAGCATAATTATATTAGCTGGAAAAGTTATGGTAATAATAGATCAATTTATAAAAATTATAAATTTTAATTTGTTCTAAAATTTACTGAGTAAATACAGACCACAACCTGGATGGCATGATTTACCTAGTTTACTAGAATATTTCTTTTTGAATTAGAATTGGAATGAACATAAAATCGTCGAATATTTTAGAGTTTCATACACCAAGTTATATATAAATGGTATTCAAGTGCCATATTCACCAATATGCCACAAGCTTCGAGGGCACACAACGTTTTATCGTATAAAACAATGAAATTCCATACATAACGTCTGTTCAGCTCGCTATTTGCATTTGAATAGACTTTTTGGCGCCAAAATGTGGTGAAGCCGTAGAAAAAAACACAAATGTTGTGGTATTACATCCATAGTCAATAGTGTTTTTCTGAGAGTTGTTTTGTGTAAGAGTGGAATGAAGACAATGCACGGCCGGATAGATTGATATTACTTGCCAAAGTCTGAATGAAATTCATTTGTTGTGGTTCTCATAGATAATTTTAATAGAATACATAAATACAATACTGGTATAAATGAAAGAGTGCTGAACCGTATTATTTAGCTGACTATTCATTCATTCTTTGCCTGGGTGAGCAGTCACAACACCTGAGGTTTACACAATTGTTATATTGTTTGTTGTTGCTGTTTAACAACAACAACAACAGCAACAACAACAACAACAACAACAACAACAAAAACAACAACAACAACAACAACAACAACAACAACAACAACAACAACAACAACAACAACAACAACAACAACAACAACAACAACAACAACAACAACAACAACAACAACAACAACAACAACAACAACAACAACAACAACAACAACAACAACAACAACAACAACAACAACAACAACAACAACAACAACAACAACAACAACAACAACAACAACAACAACAACAACAACAACAACAACAACAACAACAACAACAACAACAACAACAACACCAACACCAACAACAACAGCACGTGTGCGAAAACAGTTCAAATATTTGGGCAACACTTAGCGCCGGTGTTATTTGCGACGTTCTGTATACAAAGCTGAAGAGCAATTGAAGAAATTTTGTTAAACTGTATCGTTTGTGCAGTGAAGCTCAAGTAACTCAAAAATGTTGCGTTTTTCTCTCAAAAATCTACTATTTTTTTCGATATTTTTATGACCTGTGAAACTGACCTTCGTTCGACTATTTGTACCTTTTTTACCATAAATATTAAACGCGTACGCATTTTATTATCTACATGAAGAAAACGACTATTTTCACACCTTTATCCAAATACACTTCATGAGACTTTTGCCATTATTACGCTACAGAATGGTAAAAAGGCATTCCAAAAGCAGCTCCGATCCGATTGTACAGAAAACATGTAAATAAACATGACCAGTAAGTCAGGCGTGGGAATGTGTATGATTTTGTCCCGACACCCAGTAATGTTTCATTCAGCTTTCTTTTACATAGATCTATCCAAATTACCTTGATTGGTTTAAAAAACAATCTGAAAACGCCCGTTTAAACAATCAGGCTGTTTTTGATACCTAACTGACGGAGTTACAGTATGTATGGATACAGTTCAGTCTGTACACTAAAGTATGTGTAGCACAATCCTCCTCACTCACTGCCTCGATTATCAACATCATTCGCGCAATGGTGTATTACTACATACATTTGTATACAACATTACACTCATAAAAAGCCTCTCAATCATACCCGTCCTAAGCCAATACACCCTATTTATAGCCAATGTGAAACGTGAATGAATCAAAGGCCGTAAGTCATCCAGCCGGACAAGCAATGATCACTTGACTGATAAGCGGGTACGTTTTTATGGTATTTATAGTGGACAGATTGCCTATGGGACGGCGTCCAGAATAAATCAATGTCATGGAGAAATGTGAATGAATGAATTGGTTGGAATGAATGTTTTGAATACAATAGAACAAGGCTAACAATCTTGGATATTCGATGACTAAAGAAAAGAATCAATATTCTATTTCACTTTTCATCGGCCAAAAAAGTTTGACACACATGTATTGCTCACTAGCTTTCCGTAGTTCCAAACATGAGTTATTCATTCGGTTAAAAGGTTTTCCACAAACAACGAGATGAACTGGAAAAACTTTTCGTTAATTTTTATTGTGAAAACCCAGAACAAACCGAAGAAAAAAACAAAGAGCCAACACAACTGCAGCACAGTTTTTGTGAACTCAACTGCACACACAAGAGTATGAAACGAAACACAAGTTTTTTATCTGCTAACTACTGTAAAACAGCTACAATTGGTTTCGGTTGAGAGCTCTGAAGAACTGGCTGACAACAAGTGTTAATGGGTTTGCAGGCCGTTAAGTACTGTACATTGTGTTTAGCTGCCAGAAACAGGGTGGCATGAAAATAGCTCACAGCTGAGAGATTCTCGAAAAAATGAGGAGATATAAACCAACTGAAGAAAATTTATTAGATGCCTTGTGAAAAACATCGTTTATGGTGACTATTTCAGTTGAACTTTTTTGTCTGCGTAGGCAAAATTAAAATCAACTCCTCCTAATCATCATTACAAAATCGGTTTTTTTCTGAATACCGAATGTCAAATCATTGAAAAAATGTGGTGATCAACTGAATGTCGTTGTGCATATGTACGTGATTCCAAGATCGTTTTCTAGTTTGAAAATATCAGTCTTAACATCTACGTACATCGCAATAATCAAAGCCAAACGAAGCGCTAAATCGTTGTCTGACACATCCAGATGGATCGGCAAGCAATCGTCAATCACCGAGTATTATGATATGTGATTGGATGAAATGTGCCGTATGATTCGAGTATATAAAGCAGGACTGGCACCTATTCTACATACATAACAGCATTCCATTATTTATCTCATTCATTCCTTCATGCATTCGTGATTTTGCGGGCTGATTGTGAAGCAGCAGGAATGGAATGGAATGGGCTTTGTGACTCACCGTACGTTCGAATACGACTCAATGTAACCTGATGCCACAGGCGGACGAGCTAATCCTCCAAAGACAGGGCAATTTCGTGAAAGAGGAGGAAATTGACAGTTTCAGGCCATTTTACATACACCTTAGGGAACAAATTCCACTTTTTGAAAATGCTAAAGAGGGGGGAATATACGTTTCCTATCCTTCTCGTCCGCTAGTGCCTGATGCTAAGGCTGCCGGCTTTTTTCTAGTATCTGTCTCAGTGCAACGTTTTTCATCCTGGCCCTCCGACGTAGTAAAAAACCCAGCTTGAATTGAATATTCAAACAGCAAAACATGTTCAAAAAATGGGATCATGGAAACAACATGGAATCGATTAGTAAACCACAGTGGATGGATGGTTAATATCCGTGGAAACTGTGCATTTCTTAAATTTCTCCAAGTATCATATGAGTCGGCAAGTGTTTGACCGTCAACTAGAGAAACACGATCGAGAAGTGGTTGATATGTAGATATTTGTTAAAAATTATGAACTTATCCAAGTATCCCATGAATCTCTATGTTTGACCATCAGTCGATGGCACGTGCGTCCGCTCATCAAACACTCGAGGTTGACAGATTGACAGACGGCATGATGACTGTTTGTAGGGTGCGTGACAGTCGGTCATGATGACAGACGAAACTGATTGCCTCAATGACTGACCACCCACTAAGTCAGTTAGTCAGTCGCTCATTGATAGACAAAGCGATCTGTACCGGTGATTGGCTGTGACAAACAACAGTGATCAGTCATATGAGCCGACGATATGCCCATAGGCGAGTGACTGGCGTGGCATCCTGCTGACATACTGACTGCCTGACTGACTGACTGACTGACTGACTGACTGACTGACTGACTGACTGACTGACTGACTGACTGACTGACTGACTGACTGACTGACTGACTGACTGACTGACTGACTGACTGACTGACTGACTGACTGACTGACTGACTGACTGACTGACTGACTGACTGACTGACTGACTGACTGGCTGACTGATTGGCCGGCTGACTGACTACTGTCTGACGGACTGTTTAATACTAACTTTTGAATGAATGTATGCCACTGTAATGCGTCAAAAATCAAGTAAGGTGAGAAAGGAAATTGAGGAATTTTACTTGCTAATAAACAAGTAGTAAACTATTAAAAAAAAACATGAGTTTAACTGACGACATGACATTAGTGCGTTTCGAACCCGGCGGCGCTGGTCTGACAGTCTACCAAATTAACACTCTGTCATGAACGGAGTAAACCCATGTATTATTTATGGCAGTAGTTAGTATGGCATCCCGTTAGACACGAACACGACATCCATCATTTCCTCGTTGAACATTTCCATGAAACATTAACGTTCGCATATCATCATGATCCCATGAAATGACGACATTATCACCAACATTATCCATGGGGTTCGAACTCGGCAACGTTCCCATCACCCAGATGCTCAAACAATCTCACATGCATCCGACTGCGCTACGCCCACAAACCATGTTTTTGTGAACGATATGACTTTATTAATCATAACGAGTCGGCTCGATAGGTAAATGTAAACTTTCAAAAAAAGAATGCATATGAGCCGAAATGCTATTTTATATGTATTCCATTTTCGGGGGCCGTATCACAATTCGCCGTATGCATTCAAAGGGGGTCTAAATAACACGGCCCCCTTCCCCCACCCGCTACTGACACTGCACACATGCACGCATGCATATTTCAAACACACACATGTGCGCACATCTCATGGTTTAGGGCTGCATATAAATACAAGGGCATTAATGGGGTGCTTAATGCCTCTTTATCAATCAGAAATCCCTGGAAGCCAGTCACGACAGCTTTGATGACTGACTGACTGGCTGACAGATTGGTATACTGCTTTAGTTTGATTGACTGATAAAAATATCTGCGTACTAAAAAAACGTCTGATCTTTCATTTGGTTGTTTCTTGAATGAAAGAACAACTGGTAGAATATTTGGTTGAGACACTTCTGAATGCTTATTTACTAATTGACTGAGAAACTCAGTTACTGACTGAGACTGACTGACTGGACTGACTGACTGACTGACTGACTGACTGACTGACTGACTGACTGACTGATTGACTGACTGGCTGACTGACTGACTGACTGACTGGCTGACTGACTGACTGACTGACTGACTGACTGACTGACTGACTGACCGACTGATTGTCTGACTGTCTGACGTTGGATAAACCCGAATACGTAACCATCCGAGCATATCAAGCTCAACATGTGTAAACAGCTAAATAGCATCCGACCGACTGTCCTTTGGTTTGTCTGTCGATCCGTCCACAATCAAATATCCGTCCACAATCAAATAATGCACTATTCAAAAGTGTAAACACTATGGAACACCGGTGTCTGATGACTGGAAAATCGGTTGAGACACAAACTTTTGGTCGAAAACTCTTTGTTTTGTTACCGATTCCCGATTACTCCAGTGTGCCAATGAAACCTAAAAAGATTTTGAACATGTGCAGTTAATTATTCTTCACCATTTCTACATTGTCAGAAGCGAAACAAATTAACAACTGACTGAAAATACAGAATCGCAGAATGGAAGTCAGTCCACGGCACAAACACACAAAAAGTCTACAAACCATTTCCATATCGGCAAAACTTCAGGTATAAATGTATGTAAGCCGACCATCAATAAAACAGAACGTTGACACTCGAATCCTTGGACACTCGAACTGGTTTGCCAGCAAACCGGACCATTATTATGGGTGACCCGGATCGCTGAAATCGGGTGTAAACTCGTCGTGTCTGCTATTGTTCACAACCGCCCGACTTTATTATTATTACACGGCGTGCCACTAGCGTGTCAACCAAGGGAAGAAAACAAATCACCTCTTTTTTCCTTGGTTTCAAAAAGTGTACTTTTTGTTACTACAGTATGTGTAGCCGAAATGGAGCCTAAATTGCCGATTCACCCGCTTTGGGTGATTTCCCTTTCTTCGTACGATTCACCCTTCCGCCCCGTCATAAAAGGGTAACATTACAAGGTGCAGTGGGCGGTCAACCCTTTTATTGGAGACCCTCCGCAGTTTATGCAGTTCCGCCTAATATGGCAGACTTTATGGAGTTTGGGGTTGGGTGGTAAACCTCTGGATGCGCGAACCCTGGCTGTTTTTTACTACCAGGTGCCGTCAAGTGGATGGTATTGGGTGACAAAGAAGACAATCACGATTACGGTTATAGGGTGCTAATAAAATAGGGTGAAATAAAAAGAATTGCGTCAAGTAAGAGGATCTTTTGAAATCCGGCTTTTCATCGTTTTCTCCTTCTTCATCTTCACACCTCCAAAGGAAGGAGAATATTTCCATGGAGGGGGGAATTGGAAGAAATTAGGCCATTTTATCTACACCTCAAGGAACAAACTCTACTTCATGAAACCACCAAAGAGGGGTGGGAGTTCCACTTTTCCATCCCCTGCTCGTCCGTTAGTGCTTCTTCCTCATCATCGATTATTAGGGGCGAAATGCACAAAACAGGGAATGTTCTCCTTGCAGCCTTCATAAAATTCATGCAGGTGCTGTGCCGTCAAGAAAATGGTATTGGGCGACACGACAAAGAAGATGATTACGGTTATAAAAAACATATAATACCAATAAAATGGGGTGAAACAAAGAAAATACGTCAAGTATATGAATGCTTTTAAACAGGAAAATCGGAAACTTTTTCTTGTAGCAATCATATAAGTGAGTGCGTAAAATCATAAAAATTCGTATGACTTGGGTTCGGGGTCAATTTTACTGTTTGATTGATTCGACGGTTCGGTGCAGATCAAACGGTTGGGTTTGGTTCAACAGCCCAATTTATGGAGCCGCAATAAACCAGAGAGCAAATAAAGCATATGATTATTGAGCAAATAAGGTGTGAGGATTAACGATGTTGAGAGGACTTCCTTTTAAGGGCGGTTTGACCACATGTGCGTTAGGCTCTGTAGCGGGCTCTCATGAACAACAACAATAACAACAACAACAACAACAACAACAACAACAACAACAACAACAACAACAACAACAACAACAACAACAACAACAACAACAACAACAACAACAACAACAACAACAACAACAACAACAACAACAACAACAACAACAACAACAACAACAACAACAACAACAACAACAACAACAACAACAACAACAACAACAACAACAACAACAACAACAACAACAACAACAACAACAACAACAACAACTACAAAAAGTGAGATATTGATTGATTTATCCCTATAACTTTTGAGTAAACCCGTGAAAGGACAACCTAAATTTCTGTAAATTAGCTTTTCTAGAAAAAGCCGATTTCGGTAGGCAGATGTTGCGTATCGTTGATCTTTGCTACCAGTTATGCTAATAAGTGCCTCAATGACGTACCACACACTCGAGATCACTCATCTGCATGTGCTACCCATCCTCTGGTCCCACATATTTTAGCCCTAAGGGTGCTTAACCTTAATCCATGCACAAAGCATATTTATACAAGCAAATGACCAGCCATTAAAACGGAGGCAGTGGCGAACAGAGGGAAAAACACAAAGTGGGAATATTTTCGTGATAGACAAAAAATTATAAAACTTCTTTATAACCTGTAGTATATCTACTTTAGCTAGGAAGTTTATCTGTTTATTAATCCTAATCTCTACCGATCCGCTGTCCCAGGGAGGCTCTATCATCATGCAAAGCCACCTGACATCATGGATTCAGGGGCCGGGGTGTGGAACCAGCTAACATATGGTGTTTGTCGGACGTGTTTAGGACACCATTGTTCCGGATAAAACATCCGTGTTCAAATGGGATTCATTCGGGGGACATCTTAGTTTAAGTTAAGAGGATGATGACAAACGTATTTGCAAAGCCAGGCATGAAAACGAGTGATGAACAGCATATGTACATATGTAGTTTATGAGTATTAATTGTAAGTAAAAACTACATTTATTTGAAAATAAGGTAGGTATAAAACTACAAGCAAGTATCGGAGTTTGTCAAAATGACTATCTGGTCGGTGATATCAGTAAACCAACGACTCATTTGCAGACGAGCTAAACTTTCAAAGACATGGATTTTGTCAAATAGGGAAGAAGTTGCATTTTTGAGGTAGTTTTACTGACAACTTCAGGAAGAGTAACAATTTATAAAAGTACTTCTCGAAACAGCCTTCAAAAGGGGGATTCTACTTTTCCTTCCATTTCTGTACGCTAGTGGTCCTTTTAAATCTCTAATTCTACCTTTATTAACCAAAGGCATTACGCAAAAGGTGCACCGCAAAACCGAAGCTGTTTGAGTCCGCACTATACCAAATTATACCTTTTCACGACTACCGAAATTTCTCAAGGTGCGCACGGCTATCAAACCGAATCGTAACGTAACGTAATTGTACCAACTCAAGTGGAAAACGTATAAACGAAATGGGTTGGATGAAATTACACGTTCCGGTTATTGTGCCCAGAGCAGCTGTATCTTGCAGATATAGAAAGTGTGTATAAGGTTGAAGTACATAAGTAGGACTAGGAAATGTATAAGAACAAAAGTAGGAATAGAAAACGTAGAAGTACATATGTAAGTAAGACTAGAAAACGTAGAAGTACATAAGTAGCACTAGAAAACGTAGAAGTAAATAAGACTAGGAGTCCTGTATTCTGAACTATAAACTCTATATTGCGAACTATCAACAGCAATGGTAATAGCAACATGAGCTTATGCTTTGCGGTTTATAACTAAACAAAAGCACAAAAACACAAAATAGTGGCATATACTATAGTTTTTACAGAAATTCGAAAAGGAAGAAATAAGAAACACAAAGGATTCTGGCATGTGCCACTTAGGGTTCCAATAATCCACTTTATGGTCTGTCAACAATTGACTGGTCAAAATCGGCAGGCCACTTGAGCCACTTTTCCGCGTGATGGGTCGAAATTTTGAATGTCAAGTCACCGGAACTACAGCTGGACGCATAGCAAGTGGCCCTCTGATTCAGAGTATTTTACCAAAATATAGTTTGATCAGAGTTTCTTGTTATAAAACTGTTTTTTATGAATCCGTTATCAAATTTTCATTGGATTGGATGAGAAACTCGTATGATCTCCGTTTGTCATGTTGGAAAAATTGAATAAGCGCCAAGATAAAATTTTTACAACCAGAAAAATACAATTTACCAGCTACATGAATTGTTTATTTTGGATTTGGATGAACTTCTGTCAAGCATGTGGAACAAGGAACCCCGTAACTGTGAGCAATTGTAAAAAATGTCAGATGTTTTCCATGCCATGACACAGATGTACATACTGTATGTATGTATGTATCCTAAATCATGTCGGTGGCACTTGATATGCATCCAAGCATGTCCAGAATGCAGAGGTCATATCCATACATACATATGCTTGATCTAACCAATGGAACCCTAATCAAATGACTCACATCCATTGTCACAATATGCCCAACTATGTACATTCGAATGTTTCATTGCATAAGTGGATGAAACGTCAAGGGAGGGAAAGTAGGGAAAACCTCCCATCTTCGGTGGCAAAAAAATGTGTATCTTGTTTTCCCTGCCTTTGAGCTATTTCCACACCCGCCAGAGGTTCCAATGTATTTGCCAAACGCCAGTGTCTTAGCTATTATCAGCATAATAGCAGTAGTAATAGTAATAGTAATATCTACATACTATGTAGTAGTAAGGCAGTCTGTGGTATGTGTAGTATATCCATTAGCTAATGATGACTCGCACCCATATATACCAACATACCCCTGGAACATAAACCCAATAACGATTATCACGTCCGGACGCAGGACAAAAGAAGTTTGCACAGTCCGGCCATTACCCAACGTCCACCCCCAGCCCCCGCCCAGCCAATTCACCCCTAGTATCCTCCGCACTGACCCCCACAGCTAATGGGAAATTGAGCCAACATTCGCTCAAACCCCTCCTCCAATTCGAAGTTAGTTGACAAGAATGGAGACGCAGAATTTGATGAGTTTAAGAATTTTAGAAATTAGGCTCTCATTTTGAGGCAGGAAGTTAGTAACTCGGAATACTGTGTGCTTTAAGTAATGGCTGGGAATTTTGAAGCTTTGACCTAAGTTTATTGGTTCAAACTTATAGAATGGTGGTTCTATTTAGCTAGCTGTAGTCGTAATATGAATGTTTACGTGTGGATATAACGAGGTGTAATGAAGAAATTGGATACCGTTCAAATTGGGTGGGAATGGCGTTGGTGATGCTGTCAAGCAGTAGCAGACTGTTTGCACTAGGGATTGTCCTAAACTAATGAGTAAGCCAATCATGATTAAGATAGAATAAACTACAAAATAGAGATGGATGAAAGATGTTATTGCAAGTTTATTTAGAAAATAAATGCACAAGCTTTCTGTTTCTAATAAAACGATTCAAAATTTGCTGGCAGTGCACGTTTCCGTCAATGTGACACCCACTTACAAAATATAGGATGCCTTGCAACGTAAAGTAAAACGCAAAATACATGAATGCCAATCCATATAACATTGAAAACACTTTGAGGGCTTTGAGTCAGTTCTAAAAGTAACAAACGAGCTATTCAAAAAAGCTAAAAAGGATACGTTTAGTTTAAGACATTTGTAACCTTAACTTTGAAGAACAGACTTCATTTATCCTATAAAAATCTCTAAAATGATGAGAACTCCTTTCCTCCTCGTTCGGTCGTGTGTCTTAGATTATATTGAATGAATACCAACCTGATTGAATACCTCGACGTGCCATGGTACCGGGAATAGAACCCTTGATCCGATTGAGCCATTTTCATATGGCGCTACGATGACAGGCACTCTAAACCATTCAGCTATGGCGACGTTAGAAGAGGCAACTCAATACGCTGCCTGACTTTAATATTTTCGAGGACTTGACTGTCCTGTGGCCACTCTGATATGGTATTCGTGTGCCTTGATGACTTCATAGTATTGAAGAAATCCCAGAAAAAAGGATGAATATTATGGTCAAAGCAGGGAAGGTGCACTTACCGCGATTATCTTTGATGATGAATTCAGTGAAAAATAACGTTAAAATACATGTAATGTATGATAAAAGCGGTTTTTTGATGATTTATTGCATCAAAAATCATAGCTGAATTTTTTATATTAAAGGGTGTGCACATGGTAAATTGAGTAAGCATCTAAACTTTTACCGATGAAAGTGCGTGATTGTTTGTCATTGTCAACAAATTACAAAAACTTTTGCGCTACCATGGAAAATGCAATAAATATAATCGTAATAACATAAGCATCAAGTCAGATAAACAAAAAATTTAAAGTTTTTTGACCAACACGCAGCTTCCAAGTTGATATTCCACACCATGCAATTTAGATTTTATATCAACCATGCCGGACTGGCGGGCTTATTGAATTTGGGTGACTCTCCGTTCCGTTCCGTCTGAAGTCTTTTTTGCTAGATTTCTGGCCTGAAATCAAAGGAAAAACGTTCTTCATTCACTGGTTGGGAAGCTTTTGATCGAGGGTTGATCGATTCACCACAAAGAATTTCCGCGGGTTTTTAAATAAATTTATATATAAATACAACGGTTATAGCAAGCTACAAAGCTTAATTTACAAATCTAAAGCAATCATTGAAACTCTGACCAAAAAATGAGCCGATCGGATTTTATAATGAAGATTGTAAACGACTACATAAAATGCTCATATCAAAAATAGCCTATTAATCCTAAAACTGAGCACACCGAGGTTAGTTACATGCAGCAACGACTTGATCACCACAGCAACTCGTTTTAAGGCTAACACATTAACTAGCTGAACGTGCAAACTTTTGAAAATGTGTTTTTAGAAAAATATGATGATTTTTATTCTACGAGATTTGCTCGAAATTGAAATGGAAATGAGTGACCAGAAAACTACGATAGAAAGACAACTCATTTTAAAACAAAACAATTTATTGAATGGATTGTCATGAATAAACGAAAAAAATTTCACAGAAACTAGGAAGCTAACTGATTGAAATAAGAAACAATGCAATAAAATTAAGGATACAATGTGATCAACCTTGATTTACGTTGATTGAATAAAACAACGCAAAAACCAGCTCTGCGCAACCATACTTTTACAGAATCACATTACATTAATAGCGCCAAATTGAGGTACGCAAGTTCGCTGAATTACATGAATTGTTTTCATTTATCTTTTTGTTTCACCGTACATAATTGCAGAATAGTTTATAGTTTAACAGAATTAAACGAACCATAGTAAGTAAACCAAGGTAACCTGACAAAAGTAAACTAACTGAAGTAATCCAACAAAAGGACTTGTGGAAAACGTTAGCTCTTGATTATAAGTATGAGTATATACCGCACTTGAGCGCACCCATGGCGGCGATAGTTTAGTCGGTGCTTGCGAATTTCACACTGGCGCGATCCCGTGAATACATACATACCGCTGCTTGCCAACACTCATTTCATACTGGTGCGCGCATCTTTAGTTTATACATGTCCTTGTGAACTCCCTTTGCATACTACAATAGTGTACGTACCTCGAGTGCATACAGTAGGGCTTGCGAACACTCATTTCATACCAGTGCGCGCACCTCCGCACGCGTACGTACTGCTTTACGGAAACACCGCTTTGCCGGTCCACAAGTAAAAAAATTCAAGTTAGTTAGTGGCTAGGGGAGACTTATATTCATAACCGATGTCGGAACTCTGGAACAAACGAGTTTAACACCGAGCCACAAACACCGAAATCCCAAATCCGTCGAAACACGTTGGTTCAAACACTATTTTCCTATCATTTTTACATGAACTATGTGTACAGTTCTCTCTTTTTTACTTGGCATTTGTTTTTTTACCCGTTTTGACAATATAAATGCATATCAATCCTTCACCGAAACGGATCGTATCTGTATACGTAAGTAACACACTCCCGGTCACTGATGACTGTAAATCAACGGTATCAGCGGCAATCAAAACAGCTACAAAAACACAAGACGTTTATACAATCATGATGGGTCTGATCTGATAGTGAACGTAAACACAACGTTGTGTTGGCATACCTGTTTACCTTCAAACACCACGTGCTCGTCATTACGTGCTACTGTATATTATGTAACAATTTTTATTTCTATTACAATTTATTTGCCACTTCTTAAGAAAGAGTATAGTTTGGAGAAGTCAACGAAAGCCAGAGAGTAAAAAATTCACAATTTTGGTTTGGTTTTGTAACTATACTGGACCATCCTGGAATTTTCCAAAACATGCTTTCGTTCACTTGCAAACCATGCTGTACATTTGTCCTGTTTTATTTCAATTTCTGTATTAGGAGGACATGAGCTATTGTTATTGGAATATGGGTTTGTCCTCTAATAATAAAAAAATTTAATAAAAGAAAAACTATTATTCCAGTATAAGATATTTGTTCAACCAAATGGCGTTGACGGACGATCAAATCGCAGGTCTGCTTACCGGCCTTCACACCGACCCGCTACCAACACTGAAAGCCAGGTTCAAAGGGAATGGAAACAGTTATTCTTGTTTATATTTTCAATAACGGAACAATTATAAAAACGCTTCTGTACCCGGAAAACCAAAAAAATCTTAGAATCTGCAACTAAATTACATACTAATATTGATTCCCTAATTTTCAGATCACCGGACTGCGCGCACTCGCCCAAGCTCAGGCCGAATCTCAATACCTTCGAAAAACAGGTGCTGTTTTACTGTAAATAACTCATTATCTAACTAACAAACTAACTTACTTACTGACTCACTCACTTACTTACTTACTTATTTACTTACTTATTTACTTAATTATTTATTTACTTCCTTACTTATTTTCATACTAAATTCTTACTTACACACTTATTTACTTACTAACTGTGTTAACCAAAACATCATGCAACTAATGATGAGGTAGCACTGAAGCAGAAAAAATACAAAGGTGTTCTTTCAGCTGGCTGTCAAGAATGCCCTCCGGTATTTCCCTGTTGTGTGCCATACAACGCTGGCACCTGAGTTTGCACAGGAGCTCAATGATTATGGACATATATACATGTTGGTGCGTTTTACTCACTCACTCACTCACTCACTCACTCACTCACTCACTCACTCACTCACTCACTCACTCACTCACTCACTCACTCACTCACTCACTCACTCACTCACTCGCTCACTCACTCACTCACTCACTCACTCGCTGTAGGTACCGCTTCATGCCTGACCACTGGCTGCATGCAGTACCGATTCAACGAATCCCAGCCAGAAGTCAGCACGCGGCGGCCATAATTCACATGATCCTGAATAATCTCGATCCCAAAGTGGCACAGTTTCCGCAGGAATTGGTGACTTACGGTGGTAATGGACAGGTGTTCGGCAACTGGGCACAGGTCGGTCAGAGAGTGAGTGAGTGAGTGAGTGAGTGAGTGAGTGAGTGAGTGTGTGAGTGAGTGAGTGAGTGAGTGAGTGAGTGAGTGAGTGAGTGAGTGAGTGAGTGAGTGAGTGAGTGAGTGAGTGAGTGAGTGAGTGAGTGAGTGAGTGAGTGAGTGAGTGAGTGAGTGAGTGAGTGAGTGAGTGAGTGAGTGAGTGAGTGAGTGAGTGAGTGAGTGAGTGAGTGAGTGAGTGAGTGAGTGAGTGAGTGAGTGAGTGAGTGAGTGAGTGAGTGAGTGAGTGAGCGAGTGAGTGATTGAATGAGTGAGTGAGTGAGTGAGTGAGTGAGTGAGTGAGTGAGTGAGTGAGTGAGTGAGTGAGTGAGTGAGTGAGTGAGGGAGGGAGGGAACGAGGGAGTGAGTGAGTGATTCAATGTATTGTTTAAGTTTCGTCTGGTTCTCCACTACCTGTCAACGATGTCTAACGAGCAAACCCTTGTTCTTTACTCCGGTCACCCGATGGGTCTGTTTCCGTCTCACGATCGCGCACCGCGGTGCGTTATCACAAATGGCATGGTGAGTGAGTGAGTGAGTGAGTGAGTGAGTGAGTGAGTGAGTGAGTGAGTGAGTGAGTCAGTGAGTGAGTGAGTGAGTGAGTGAGTGAGTGAGTGAGTGAGTGAGTGAGTGAGTGAGTGAGTGAGTGAGTGAGTGAGTGAGTGAGTGAGTGAGTGAGTGATTGAGTGAGTGAGTGAGTGAGTGAGTGAGTGAGTGAGTGAGTGAGTGAGTGAGTGAGTGAGTGAGTGAGTGAGTGAGTGAGTGAGTGAGTGAGTGAGTGAGTGAGTGAGTGAGTGAGTGAGTGAGTGAGTGAGTGAGTGAGTGAGTGAGTGAGTGAGTGAGTGAGTGAGTGAGTGAGTGAGTGAGTGAATGAGTGAGAGAGTGAGTGAGTGGGTGAGTGAGTGAGTGAGTGAGTGGGTGAGTGAGTGACTGAGTGAGCGAATGTGAATGTTCATCAGGATAATATCAAATCTCTGACTAACTTCAATTTATGCCCATAATTTTACGACTGTGTGACTCCCTGTAAACGTCAAACCAGAGCTACTGTAATCTTATAGGAACAAAATTTACGAGTCTTGTTTGTTAAGAGGATCCTCCAATGCAACCCTTAAACCCAACGTGTCAAATTACGGTAGCCGCAGTGGGTGCTGATTATAACAAAATGTGTTGCAGATGATTCCCAACTACTCGTCACCGGATGACTATCTCAAGTACTTTGCACTGGGTGTGTCCATGTACGGTCAGATGACGGCTGGAAGTTACTGTTATATCGGACCGCAAGGAATCGTTCATGGCACCACTGTTGGTTGATACAAAAGAAAGGTTAATCTGTTATTCCGTTTGAGTGGAATAACAGGCGTTACGCGCTTAATTTTGGCACAGCTTTTTAACTAGAGGTGGGCTAGAACAGACGATGACACTTCGATCTCACATAGAGGTGGCAGTGTCCAATGTTTGGGTTGTCTTTTTCGGCATATATGAATAATATATGATGGGAACGGTAATCGTTAATATTCTAAACAGCCTTCAGATCAAAGTGTCGTAGTTTTTTTAAGCCCACCCTGTAGTTTTGATGGAAAAACAATGAAGATACTGATTGTCGTATTTTATCATGTGTACAGCATTCTTAGTAAAAAAGCATCTCGATAAATATAACGTTGAGTCATGCTTCATCTTTTCCCAACCTACTCAATAATACCAAACTGATTTCATTCACGATTCAGCTTACAGTATTGAATGCGGGTCGGAAATTCCTGGGAGCCAACGACCTGACTGGTCGCGTTTTTGTCACCTCGGGTCTGGGTGGCATGAGCGGTGCTCAGGCAAAGGCTGCTGTCATTGCTGGATGTATTGGCGTGATTGCGGAGGTTGTGCGTGAGTAAGTGAGTGAGTGAGTGAGGTAGTGTAATAGTGAGTGAGTGAGTGAATGAATGAGTGGATGAGAGATTTTACTGTTAGATTTCACCGACGGCACTGAAGAAACGTCAAGATCAGGGCTGGCTGAATGAGTCGACTGATTCGTTAGACGAGACCATGCAGATGATTCAGTTAGTCATCGAATTTTTTTTATTTCAGTTTTTTCATTTCATT
>OZ038444.1:20609136-20636131 GCA_964036265.1 Daptonema setosum
GTGCATTATACATACTCATTCTTCAACGCAGTATTGAAAAAAATTCTACTTTAACACACCATAATTGTTTTTGCATCAAGTTTTTTTATATACTCATCTAATATGGTCAGATTGTTTCTTATTTTCATTCAAACACAATTGTAAATATTATTTCTTTCATCTACATAAATAATATATGCTCTTTGCCATGATACACAAATGATAGGAATAAAATATTGAAATGAATTGAACTGGTGAACTCACTGTAAATTACAAAAACAAAATAATTTGCCAATGTCATATTAAAACCAAACCCACGAAAAAACCGTTTTATGTTGTTGCGGATGCGCAGCAACTTAGTCATTCAATTGGCTCGACAAAATTAACAAACATCTCTATTCACACGTTATTTAATAACAGGTTTGGTCACTAAAACTATTCCTTGTGTGGGTGTGTTTTATTACTGCCGAATTCAACGCCAAAAACAATTTCGTATATCTTATTACCTTGATATACGATGTCTTTATTTGACAGAAAATCAAATAACGGAATTAGTGGCGAATCGATGTTATTTTTTTGCGAAGAATTGGCGCAGAACTATATACAGTGTATTTTTTGTATTTTAATCAGACTTCCTCCAACACAGAAGTCAAAATTAATACCCTTCATGAGTGAGCTCTTATTGCCTAAGAAGAAATATAAAGATCGTTTTTATCTATATGGTAAGGTGCATAATCCGCTCTAAAACAGTCCAAAAAGTCTACTTTGCGCTTTTTGTCTTTATTTACTACGCGCATGAAAACAGTGCAAATGATAATATGCAATTAATAAAAGTTTGTGTTTGTATATTAAATTGCGACTTGATTATTGCTGACCACCTGCAGTGTGTACAGATGGTAGATTTCACTCTAAAAAGTTGAGTCAACTTTGATTTTCATTCCGATACAACTGTTAACTACAGTATGCGGTATATATTGACATGAACAAATATTGTTTTATTCCCCTAAAACCAGTTCGAATAAAACACTCATACATAATTATACTAAAACGTGATAGTTTTCTATAACACACCTCGCATTTATCGTTATTGAACCTGCAATCAGTGAGATAAATATGTCGTTTTACCTAATCATGCAGGTTTAAGATCATCGATACAGCATATACAGCGTTTCCTGTTGCTCAAAAAGTTTTGTCTGACTTTTTTTCGCTTGGGGAATCAGCTGTAGTAACAAAGAATCGTTGAACGAAAACTTTGATCATGCATCATAGTCAACGCATCCTTATCCGAATGCGCCATACCGCAGTGTTACATCATTTCCACAATATCTACTCACAAGTGACATGTTTCTTAGCCACCCTGTACATGCCAAATTTAGATTTGCCTACTTGACTCAGAAAATGCCGAAGGAAAGTCGATTGGCAAAAATTTTGTCGCCGATCCGACCTGCATGGATTGACTGACTAACAGACAGACAGACAGACAGACAGACAGACAGACAGACAGACAGACAGACAGACAGACAGACAGACAGACAGACAGACAGACAGACAGACAGACAGACAGACAGACAGACAGACAGACAGACAGACAGACAGACAGACAGACAGACAGACAGACAGACAGACAGACAGACAGACAGACAGACAGACAGACAGACAGACAGACAGACAGACAGACAGACAGACAGACAGACAGACAGACAGACAGACAAACAGACAGACAGACAGACAGACAGAGACAGACAGACAGACAGACAGACAGACAGACAGACAGACAGACAGACAGACAGACAGACATCTACAGGTTTTCTCATCTACTTCATCATCAGCGCATTCACTGAGTTTGTCGACAAGCCGATCGTTACTTCTGAGAACCTGGTGTCCTCACCACAAGGTTTTAAGTTTTTTCTTATAAATACTTTAATAATAAGTCATTAAAAATACAAGTTAAAAGATTAGAAATTTACCGTTTTGGTGTCTAGACTTCAAAAATAAAAGGGGGTCTTGGGCTGAGTTAAATTTATTAGATAGTACAATTAAATACTATAGGTTCATGCAGTAATCTGTATGACATTTCATCGTGTTTAGCCACCTGTAAACTTGTTTTATCAGACGTCTTATACTGAATTGCAGGTGTTCGCCTTCCCTCCCTGTACCTGTGTCCTTCCAATGTCTTCTACTCGTTTCCCGAGCTAATACATACGCTCAACCGTACCTGGCTGGCGGAAAATGTTGAGGTTGATTAAGAAATCTGTGATATTTATTGCAAGTCAGTCAGCTTTGAAGCAAGATCATTTCTACCCGTGACGTCTATTTCATCTTAATTTGCAGAAGATCAACCCGTCTGCAATTAACAACACCACTGATCCGGAAGCAGAAAGAAAGAAAGACTCATTCACCCAATTGATATCCGGCCTACCTCCATTGGCACCTGGAATCACTCCGTACACACCTGGTCAGTAACTTCATCAGTTAGTCAGTAACTTTTAGCATTCTGTTGGTTTTTCAATCAGTCAATAAGTCACTTGATCAGCCACTTGATCAGTGACTTCAATTTGTCAGGAATTTAGTTTGGTATGTATATAGTCAATATCAGTCGGTCCCAAACTTATTCGGCTAGCAAATATGACATTTAAGCAGTTGATCAAACCATCTAGTCGTTTTCAGTTCACCCGATCACTGCAACCAGGTATGGATTTTTGTTTAGTGAAATCATGGGGTACTTGTACATATGTTTTCTTTCAATTTTTCATGGAAACAAAGCCAAGAAATCACAGTATTATGCGTCAAATAATATCTTAATTTTCAATATAAATACAATGAAAACTTCGGCATGCACATATAAATACATGTATGTATGTATGTTGTCTTTCAATCTTTCATGGAACCCAAGTCAAAAAATGTTTATATCTCACGTAATAATTCAGAATTAATATGAAACCATCAAACCTCCAGTTCAATAGGAAGAACTGTATATGTACCTCAAGTATTTCTAGAAAATAAAACAACATAAAATTTAAGAATCCGCCGAGGATTTCTTTCTGGCAGCCGGGTATCCCACGGATAAGTTGTTCCTCGCCTGCAATGTCGATGGAACGAGCATCAACTGTGCCGACATTGTGTTTCCGACGTTCGACTCGAACTATGGAAAATGCTTTCTGGTACGACTACCTGAAGATATCGGCAGTCAGAAACGGGCGGGCATCGGATTGAAAGTGAGTGAGTGAGTGAGTGAGTGAGTGAGTGAGTGAGTGAGTGAGTGAGTGAGTGAGTGAGTGAGTGAGTGAGTGAGTGAGTGAGTGAGTGAGTGAGTGAGTGAGTGAGTGAGTGAGTGAGTGAGTGAGTGAGTGAGTGAATGAGTGGGTGAGTGAGTGAGTGAGTGAGACAGTCTCACGGTATACCATCTTATTTCAATTTTCAGTTGAGCTTGGAACATGTCCAGATGCTGCCATTCACAACTTCGTTGCCGGCCTGGTCAGGACTGAAGGGCGATCGCAGATGTTATGATGATGACCACGTTTATGAGTGGCAGGTACTATTTGTCTGGTTGTTTGAACAGACAAACAGACAGACTGACAGACAGACAGACAGACAGACAGACAGACAGACAGACAGACAGACAGACAGACAGACAGACAGACAGACAGACAGACAGACAGACAGACAGACAGACATACAGACAGATAGACAGACAGACGGACAGACATACAGACAGATTGACCTCACAGGCCCTGAACGGTTCAGCCGAGGTGTTGGGCAGTCCGTTGGTCTACAGCGTCGGTGCCTGTCACCACGATTGCCTGCTTGTGGAACTGACCAAGAAATGCGGTTGTGTACCTCCTACAGGTGTTGGCTTCCTCAACCACGAGTATCAGCAGAAACGACTTTGTGAACCATATGAAGTGAGTGAGTGAGTGAGTGAGTGAGTGAGTGAGTGAGTGAGGGAGTGAGTGAGTGAGTGAGTGAGTGAGTGAGTGAGTGAGTGAGTGAGTGAGTGAGTGAGTGAGTGAGTGAGTGAGTGAGTGAGTGAGTGAGTGAGTGAGTGAGTGAGTGAGTGAGTGAGTGAGTGAGTGAGTGAGTGAGTGAGTGAGTGAGTGAGTGAGTGAGTGAGTGAGTGAGTGAGTGAGTGAGTGAGTGAGTGAGTGAGTGAGTGAGTGAGTGAGTGAGTGAGTGAGTGAGTGAGTGAGTGAGTGAGTGAGTGAGTGAGTGAGTGAGTGAGTGAGTGAGTGAGTGAGTGAGTGAGTGAGTGAGTGAGTGAGTGAGTGAGTGAGTGAGTGAGTGAGTGAGTGAGTGAGTGAGAAGGGAGTGAGTGAGTATGTAAGTAACTGTAATTCAGTCTCCGTGTCTGGTGTCCCCTTTATCCACGAAACGTGTAACACAATGTTCGGAGGAGAGTTGCTTGAATGCTTGCCAGTTCACTCAGTACAAGGCAGAAACTTCATCGGTTTGTTAAAGAAAGATCAGTGAAACTATCGACAGATAGACAGACAAACAAATAAACAGACAGACAGACAGACAGACAGACAGACAGACAGACAGACAGACAGACAGACAGACAGACAGACAGACAGACAGACAGACAGACAGACAGACAGACAGACAGACAGACAGACAGACAGACAGACAGACAGACAGACAGACAGACAGACAGACAGACAGACAGACAGACAGACAGACAGACAGACAGACAGACAGACAGACAGACAGACAGACAGACAGACAGACAGACAGACAGACAGACAGACAGACAAATAAGCAGACAGACAGACAGACAGACAGACAGACAGACAGACAGACAGACAGACAGACAGACAGACAGACAGACAGACAGACAGACAGACAGACAGACAGACAGACAGACAGACAGACAGACAGACAGACAGACAAATAAGCAGACAGACAGACAGACAGACAGACAAACAGACAGACAAAAGGACAGACAGACAAACAGACAAACAGAGAGACTGAAAAAAAAAACTTTTTAGCTCGAGTTTCCAGCTCCCCTTCATCTGTGGAACCATGTTGGCGCTCAACTTAGACTGGGTTAGTCTTTTTGGTAACATGATACAGAAAACCAGAGCAAGGATCTGAAAATATATTCTCAATGAGACACCACCAACCTTTGATTCATTTTTCATTCAGACCCTGCCCAACAGAAACTGCTTTTGGATGCATCAATAAGTAAAGACAAAGTCTTAATCGACCTGAGCTTTCCCGTGCTGCGGCATAGTGAGATCGAAGAGGTTAGAAAGTTGAATAATAAGTACGTGACTGAATTAGTGAGTGAGTGAATGAGTGAGTGAGTGAGTGAATGAGTGAGTGAGTGAGTGAGTGAGTGAGTGTGTGTGTGAGGAGTGAGTGAGTGAATGAGTGAGTGAGTGAGTGAGTGAGTGAGTGAGTGAGTGAGTGAGTGAGTGAGTGAGTGAGTGAGTGAGTGAGTGAGTGAGTGAGTGAGTGAGTGAGAGGGTGAGTGAGTGAGTGAGTGGGTGAGTGAGTGAATGATTGAGGTAGTGAGTGAGTGAGTGGTTAGTCGAGTAAGTGAATTAGTGAGTGACAATCAAATAATTGCAGGAATACACAATGACGTTCAACAACTTTATGGCTGATGTTGGTGGGCTATTCGGCCTCTGGCTGGGACCGAGTCTGGTCACGTTGCTGAAACTAATATACGTGTTCTTGACCACGTTCTGTTCCAGGAGGGTAAGTGAGCGAATGAGTAGGTGTGAGTGAAAGACAAAGGATTCAAGTTATCAAGCGATTACCTAACAAAATTTTAGGTTTGATTGGTTCTTTTTTTGTTCATATTAATATTTATTATCATGTTTCAGACGGAAGAACCGCCCCAACCAGAATCCACCGAATGCTGTACCGTACCTCTGAAGGAACACCCGGGTTACGACCAACTCAAGGCCGAAATCGCTAAAGATATCTGGCTGAGTATCAATCAACAACAGCAAGAGGAATATTACACAAACTTCAAGCAACATCAACAACAACATTATCTACAACAACAACAACAACATCCGCAACAACACCATAAGTACGGTAACGGTACCGGAGTGCCATATAGAAGAGAACTATGAATGGATCAGAGGCATAACCAATAAAAAATTTGCTAATATTATACATTATTACAGTCAGGTCATATTTTCTCATTATTCCGAAATTTTTCCATAATCCTTTTTGGCGCGCATTCAAACTTCACCAAACTTTTCAGCTGTCCACATGGAGTGCTAGTAAACAAGCCCAACGCATTAATTGAATAGGAAACGGTTTCAGGAATATTAATTAGAGCAAGATACGCTGACCAAGCTTTACATTAATCGACTGTACTACCTCAGAATAGCGTCCATAGTTTATTTCTGTTGAAAAGAATTCGGTTATTAATATCATGACTTTTACACATTATTCTCTGCCATATTGGTTGATGCTCTTATTCACAATGAACTTCATCAAATCCAGCGATAACCACCATTTTCGTGCAGTTTAATATTTATTAAGGTGGAAAAGCGTTCGTGTACATAACTTACAAACACAAATACAGGTATAAATTGTCTGAAGGCTTGATTTAATAAAATAACTGTATCAAAAACATACAATTTTAGCATGTAGAAAAGCTAACCCACAAGAATTACTTTGAATAAGAGAGAAGGACGAGACAATGATTCAAGCAAATAAACAAAATGTAGTGTATCATGTAAATTCGGGGGGCGGGACCGATGCGTCAATATCAGATTTGGCTACCGAACCTTACATAGTAAATATGGTATGAAAACAAACTCTTCAATCGTCAACTGCGAAAAAAACTGGAAGAAATCGGATAAAACACGAAACGGGGACAATACAATAGAATAACATACAAAGGAATGACAGCGAAAATATAAAAGAAACCAAGACAATGACGTTGAAACGGTTGTTGTGGAAATATAAAATTTCATTGAAACGTTGTAAATTTGTATAACAGCAAAGCATGAACAAACAGCATAGTAATGCAGCATAATCATTGATTTAGTTTTTGCATGTATAACGTAGTATAAAGCTACATTGAGGATATCAAGAGTCTAATAAATCACATGATATCATCATACAACATAGCCTGAATGGTTCAAACATGCTGACGGTAGAAAATATTTATTTTGTTATCATTTAAAAAACCAATATAAAAACTGTAAAAATACTGTGATGAACATATACACTACCCTTCGAACTTGAGAACGTAAAAAAATAACCGAAACTAGAAATATAATATACATGTAGGTAGGTGGTAGCAGCAATGGAAACAACAATTACACTTTTATTTAGCTTAGCTGTTCTGGTTCTGTTGTAATCACTACGTCAGTTTATTGGCTTGAAAATTTCTAACTGCAAATCATTTTCAAAACTGACTGGGATAAAAAGTGTATAAATTGTGTGTTTGAGATCGGCAGTCACCAGAAGTCAAAATTTATGGCAAATTATATAACTGACTGAAACATTAGTGCCATAAAAATAAACCACACATTGGTGAACTGCTCTTAATCAGTCAATTATAAATCGGGAACAAATTGTCATTTTCTAAATCTAATAAAATAACTTGACAAAATATGTAAGCAACGCAGTGAAAAGCGATGGGGACCAATAATTCCATTCCATCCATCCTCAAGATGACTTGCTTCTTCAAAACATTCCGAGTTTCACCAGGCTCACAGATGATAAAACCAAAAAAATATAAATGATTAGAAAAACTCAAAATCCTGTATAAATCCCAAGGGTTTTCTTGCCGCTCAGCAGAGGTAAGGTAACACAAATAATTATTCAATAACAAAACAGTGCTAATGTACGTGCAAAACCGGTACGGCTAGCACTAAACACATGCTAAACAATTATTGACCGTTTATTTATGTAATAAATCAGTTAAAGTGCTAAAGACGACTATTGGTCTCCATACCATAGTCGGAGCGGTCTCATACTCGATTCGATGTTTCATTCTTATGTAACATTATGTTATTTCTATATTTATCTGCTCTACCGCTACTGCACGTGTGCTAAACATAGACATGTTGCATTGTAGTGAAGGTGCGTCATATGGCTAGTGTTGTGAACTAGCTGGTTGTCTGGAAAGTTGTCCACTTTGATCCGCACAAGGGACACACTTGTGTCATCTTGTGCACTTATATCAACTTACATTTTACATATTCATTCAGTCTTGCATTTTCTCTCGTGCGTTGGTGTTCCGTTTGGCCGTTGGCCGTTTGTGTTCAACGTTATTATATATTGGAAGTTATAACTATGAAAGAACTTTATGACCGAAAGTGAGAGTTGGCTTGATTCGGTTATGTAATTGTAAGGTATTACAAGCAAGACTCGTTATCTAATACTGTTTATAGTAATCACAAGACAAAGTAATAGCGTTATATAATAGCTATGTTGCAGTAGACGTAAATACCAAACTTTCGACTAGCGCTCTCTGGGTATTACTGCGCTTTGGTCTATATATTTTTAGCGGTCATCAATTTTTAACAGCCGGATTGATACACCGATTGCGTCACAGGAAGCGAAGCGAAATGGGAAAGAAGTCGAGCCCGGCAGTCAAGAAGAAGACGCCCGATCGAGTCGTGAAGCCAGTGCAGCAGATTCATTCAACAGGAGAGGAGGTTGATGAGGTTGATGGTGAAGTAAGTGAAGTGAAATTTTTCAAGTTTTTGGAAGAATGCATGAACGATGCTGTTAAAACTCAACGTGCTGTCAGTAGTGTGCGTGAGTTAGTAAATATCCATCAGCCTATTCTCCATGTAACTCTGCCTAAGAGAATTGTATCCAACAATAATGCTGATCGGGTGGAGTGGTTAATGAATGTGGCTGAAATAATCTTCCAACAGGTGAATGTTATCCCATGGGCGTTTTCTGTAAAAAATACAGAAAATGTGAAACTGAAACAGGTCAAGGCGCGCTTGGCTCATGCTGTACAACAACAACAGCAACAACAACAGTTGAATCAGGAGTCACCGGTCGTACAACAACATAACAACGATGTAAATCGCCGCCATTCCAGCCTGGAAGAGAGCGCGGGCGTGTTCAACAACAACGTAAATCGCCGCCATTCCAGCCTGGAAGAGAGCGCGGGCGTGGTCAACAACAACGATGTAAATCGCCGCCATTCCAGCCTGGAAGAGAGCGCGGGCGTGTTCGACAACAACGTAAATCGCCACCATTCCAGCCTGGAAGAGAGCGCGGGCGTGGTCAACAACAACGATGTAAATCGCCGCCATTCCAGCCTGGAAGAGAGCGCGGGCGTGTTCGACAACAACGTAAATCGCCGCCATTCCACCCTGGAAGAGAGCGCGGGCGTGGTTAACAGCAACAACGTAAATCGCCGCCATTCCAGCCTGGAAGAGAGCGCGGGCGTGGTCAACAACAATGATGTAAATCGCCGCCATTCCAGCCTGGAAGAGAGCGCGGGCGTGTTCAACGACAATGTAAATCGCCGCCATTCCATTCTGGAAGAGAGGGCGGGCGTATTCAACTACACAAATCACCACGATTCCAAGAGGGAATTCCAGAAGGCGGGCCAAATGCAGCCATCACAAATGGGAGGCGTATCACAAAGGGCTAACGAATTCAATTGTGATAAACCAGTCCGTCAGCCATCACAAATGGGAGGTGTATCACAAGGGGCCAACGAATTCATGTGTGATAGACCGGTCCGTCAGCCATCACAAATGGGAGGCGTATCACAAAGGGTCACCGAATTCAATTGTGATGAACCCGCCAAACAGCCAGCACAAAAGACTCGTCTATCACAAAGTGACGATGAGTTCATTTGGGATGAACCCTTTGGACAGTTATTACAAAGGAGTACTGCGTTGATGAGGGAGCTAAACCCCGAAGGTGGACAACAACGACAACAACGACAACGACGACAGGTACAGCCATCACAAATGGGAGGCTTATCACAAAGTGACAACAAGTTCATTTGTGATAAACCGGTCAGTCAGCCATCACAAAGGGGAGGCCTATCACAAAGTGACAACATATTCATTTGTGATAAACCGGTCAGTCAGCCATCACAAATGGGAGGCCTATCACAAAGTGACAACATATTCATTTGTGATAAACCGGTCAGTCAGCCACCACAAATGGGAGGCTTATCACAAAGTGACAACGTATTCATTTGTGATAGTCCGGTCCGTCAGTCATCACAAAGGAGAGGCGTATCACAAAGGGAAAACGAACTCATTTGTGATAAACCGGTCAGTCAGCCAGCACAAACGGGGCGCTTAGCACAAAGTGACAAGTTACTCATTGATGATAAACCTGTCAATCAGCGATCACAAATGAGTGTAGTATCGAAGTATGATGCGAATACTCACTGGGAACAACATCAACAGCGTCATGTGAGCGGTGAGAAGAGTCAGCGAGGCATGCAGGAAACGGGGGCTGATCGCGAGGTGCCATCACAAATGGGAGGCCGATCACAAACCGACAACGTACGCATTTGTGATAGACCTTTAGGGCAGCCATCACAAATGAGTCGTGCGTCGATGTGGGAGCAACAGCAGCAGCATGTTGAGAGTCATCGAAAGTATTATACACAGCGGGAAAAGGGCTGTGAGGCTGAAAACAACGAAGCCAAGAGTAATCATCAAGTACAGTGGACTGGCGAAGTTGTGAATGGCGGAGTACGTGATAAACAGGAGGCTCACATGGGAACGGCTGGGACTGAAGAGAAAGAGAGCTGGCAAGAGACCATGGGGAGAATGATGAATGTTTGGCAGAGAGCCAGCGAGAAACAGCTGACCATGATGCAGAAGTCGAATGAAAAACAAGTGCTGGCAATGAAGAAACACGACCAGTTTTCGGGAGAGGACAAAGCTGAGTTCAAATACTGGTTTGAGGATCTGCGTGCGAGACTGGAGGACACGTATCTCAGTGATGAAGAAAAATTGAGACACCTGATGACATGTCTCAAGGGCAACGCGAAACGTCAGTTCAGGGAAGACAACGACAGGCCGACGTGGTTATCAGCACTGGAGTACTTGTCTGAGAAGTATGGTAGCCGTTACGGACGAGACAACAAAGTGGCCGATCGTTTTCATAGTCGAGTACAAAAGCCGGGTGAGTCGGTACGGGAGTTTGCGTTCGCTTTAAAACGTTTGTGTCCGATCGATGACTACAACCCGTATTTTGAACAGTACATGACAGGTCAATTGATTTCGGGATTACAGTCAGCTCGTGACCGAGAGAAAGCTACCTACGAGGCGGAAATTAAACGGACTCCGTTTGAGGCCATCGTTCGAGGCATCGAGGACTACGAGTACTGCCGTGATAAAGTATCTAGTAGAGGAAGTCAGGCTGTGAAACCGAGTCAGCTAGGAGCTGAAAGAGAGCAGCGGGAACGGGGTCGGGAGCAGACACGTGGAGGAGCGGTCAAGTATGAGCACACACAACAGCAAGGTGTTAATCAACGGCAAACCTATCAGCTGCCTGCAACCAATAACATGAGACATGGGCAATATCAAGTGGATACCCTGCAGCCACCTCCAGGGCACAGTTGGAATCGACAGCAAAACAGTAACCAACAACAGCGGGTTAACCAGGTACAGTGGAGCGGCCTCCGTCAACCGGTCCAAGACTATCAACAGAAACAGCGCTTATCGGGTGGCCGAGAATGTTTCAAATGCGGTGAAGTGGGACACTTGCAAAGCAGTTGCAGTAACGAAGACCAGGGACAGATGGCTGGTGAGCGTCCACCGCAGTCGTTTGGGCATCAAGCAGTCAGAGCAGTGAGTGTTGGAAAATCTGTTGAAGATGTGGAGGCAGTGTCAGCTGAATTGCGTGCTCTGAAAGATGAACTAGCACAACTGAAACACCGCGATGAGTTTAGATATGGTATGCTGAGTTCCAAGGTGCATAAGATGTTGATGAACGATGGCATTGAAAAAGAGAACGAGTCTGAAAAGAAAGAAGCAACGGTGAGAGCAGTGAGCGTTCCGATTCAATCATTCAACGCTGAAGCTCAACAAAAAGAGGATTACCCGATTGAAGTCAATGGTCAACCAGTTGGACTGAAACAGGTGTTGTTTGACACGGGTGCGCAGATGAACCTGATTTCACAGAACTTTGCGGCTCAGCTGGGAGTGAAGATACAGCCATGCAATACACCGTTGGTTGCTGTCAACATGACTACAGTAGTATGCGCTGGTGTATGCACCGTTGAACTGAAAATAGATGGAAAATTGACAGTTATTGAATGTCATGTGGCGACAGAGTCCAATACACCGCTGTTGGTTGGCACTAAGGCAATGCAAGAACAAGGGATACAGCTGTTGTCTTGGACAGGCCGTAGTCTGATGGCATCAGTGATACCGGCTGAAGGTGATGTGCTAGAAGTGCGGGTACCATTGGTGGTTGCAGAGAAACCTGAAGATAAGAACGGTGTCATTTCGTTGAGCACAGAACATGATGAAGAAGTCAAGCCAGCAACCGAGAATGTGGTGGAGAGTTCTGAAACGGGTAATGGCGAATTGGCAACGGGTCAAGACATGAATAAATGGTTCTCGGTGCCAAGTGAACAATACAGCCAGTTGAAACTAATACTGCCCAACGTTCAACAGCTGCTAGTTAATAAGTTCAGTCGGGGTGCGAAAGTCAGTGATCCGGTGATTAAGCTGGTGCACAATCGGATGGAACATGGTCAGATGAAATTGAAGCTCGAGTCTCAACGTGACGTTAAAAGCTTCATCGTCAAAACGGGTCACCGGTTGAGTCAGATGCACGGTAGAATGAAAGCGGCAGTATCCAAAGTGTTTGTTGTGTCGCGGAAACTGGTGCAGAAGCTGTTCTAGTGGTGGCATGCGGTAGCCTTTTCTACATTTACTCACATTTTTATTGTTGAGATGTTTTCTACCGTTGGCTTGGATATGAGATGCTTTAGTCCTACACCTGGTCTGTTAATTGTGTGAGGTACGCTATATCGATACGACTATGTTGACCTTCAACCTAAAACGGATGGCACTGGCAGTTGTTTTATGGATTTTGTTTTAGTTTTGATGACGTTTTAACCGTATTTTTGTCGGTTGGAAAAGTCTCAGTATCGATTTTAGACTGAGTCTGGTTTTTTTGAACGATTCGGTGATCGTTTTAGACTGAATCTGTGAATTTTCGGGCAGCTCAGTAAATCTTTTAGGCTGAGTCTGTAAGTTTTTGTACAACCTCAGCAACGTTTTAGGTTGAGGACAGTTTTGCGTTATTTTTGTCGGTATCAATGGATTTTTGCGCTGAAATTGAACCGAAGAGGATTTTATTTTGTTGTCGTCAATTTTTCGCCATGGATTTGAGCGTCATCGTCGTTTTTTGCGTTCGCGTATTCGTCATCGTCGTTTTTGCGTTCGCGTATTCGTCATCGTCGTTTTCTTTGCGTTAACGTTTTTGTGCCGTCGTTGAGGAGGGAGAGGAGTTGAATGCGATTCAACTGGCTGCCGCCGTTTCAAATCGATATGGTCTTCATTGGTCGTTGGCATATGCGTTCTCGTATCATGGTCAGGCGTTGGCAGGAATTAGCGTCGTCATCACCGGCAGACTAGTTTATTATCCCAGATAGTGTATCGTAAATCTTAGATAGCTCACTCATAACTTGTTAACTTTCTTTTGCAGCTTTTCAGAGTGCTTTATGGATAAAAACAGTGATTGTGATTTTACCTTATTCATGATTTTAACCTATTCATTGCATTGCTTAATTAATTGATATTATCCGTAATAATTTGTTATTTATCTTAAGTATTTACATATTATCTTTCATCAATTGCTCTTTATTATGTTTTCGGTCGGAGGGAGAAGACGACTATTGGTCTCCATACCATAGTCGGAGCGGTCTCATACTCGATTCGATGTTTCATTCTTATGTAACATTATGTTATTTCTATATTTATCTGCTCTACCGCTACTGCACGTGTGCTAAACATAGACATGTTGCATTGTAGTGAAGGTGCGTCATATGGCTAGTGTTGTGAACTAGCTGGTTGTCTGGAAAGTTGTCCACTTTGATCCGCACAAGGGACACACTTGTGTCATCTTGTGCACTTATATCAACTTACATTTTACATATTCATTCAGTCTTGCATTTTCTCTCGTGCGTTGGTGTTCCGTTTGGCCGTTGGCCGTTTGTGTTCAACGTTATTATATATTGGAAGTTATAACTATGAAAGAACTTTATGACCGAAAGTGAGAGTTGGCTTGATTCGGTTATGTAATTGTAAGGTATTACAAGCAAGACTCGTTATCTAATACTGTTTATAGTAATCACAAGACAAAGTAATAGCGTTATATAATAGCTATGTTGCAGTAGACGTAAATACCAAACTTTCGACTCTAAATACGTCCACTCGATCCAGCATGAGCTGGACGTGGACGTGACGTGATACGCAATTGTAGACGACTATTTCATTCTTGACTCATTTTGTGCCTGCTCAGACATTTTGCACGTAATGTTTCGTTTTTTACTCGTCATGTTTAGTAGTGAATGAAAAACTCGATGCACGCGATTCAGTACTAAGCCTAACGAATCGACAGTGAAACACTCGGTACGATTGTGCATGAAATTAGTCAAGAATAAAATAATCAACTATACTACGGAATCAACCAGAACAATGATGTTGGACTTAGTGTGAGGACATGATGTTGATCATACTGGCTGGGTGGTGGGTGGGGATCTGCGGGATTTGCTGCTGAATCTGGGGCAGCATACTGATACTGGGCACCTGTGTCGGCAGGCTGTTGTTGTTGGAATTGTTGTTGTTGTTATTCTGGTTGTTGTTGTTAGCCGAGGGCGGCACCACCATCGACACGTTCTGATTGGGCAGACAGTCGGACCGGTTGTGCACCTCCGCCTCGTGCTTGGTGATCGCCGATTTCTGAAGAAAAAATACTATTTTAAAAACTTTCAAGAACTCTGAAACTTTTTAGTTTAGCCAAAATGTTCTGGTCTGTTAGGGTCTTTGCCTTTTATTCGCATCTGCTGATACTCTGGAAACATATTGAACCCCAAAACCAGTTTGACATTAAAACCGTTCCGTTCCCAAGAAATATCTTCCAAGTATTCTAGAACTTTGGCTCTAAATAAAACTTATCAGGGTTTTTCCCGGCTCCGTATAAATTTTTCGATGACTAACCTGTCGGGAGGTCCATCCGCACATTTGGCACTCGTGATCGTACTGCGAGTTGTGACCGTCCATGTGACTGCAATCAGATTATACCATTCGTTTTTTATTATTATTATTATTCAGTATTATATTCATTAATTTCCAGAAAATACATTCAATCAATTTTTAAGTTTAATAAATCTTAAAAGATGGCAATAATACACCATAGAATAATAACCGTTGCAGATGGAACGCGGCGAAGAACGCCATGGGACACATAGGACATTTAAAGCGACGTGTCTTGGCGTGCACGCTGTCTTGATGGCGCTGCAAACATTTTGCATAATTATCATTATTATCAATATTATAATAACTGTCATAGTTATCATCAAATTCTAAAATCTCGGGATCTAGCTGTTGATGATCACCAACAACCACATCATCAAGGAAAAAAATGCCTGTAATCGGGACTAGTGACAGAGCAAAACTTACGAAAACCCTAATAAAATGCCACGAACAGAAAAGATAAACTTACGGTGGATCACCTCACTTAAAAAACTAAGCGATCTCAGATTTTTTGGCAACATACCTTGAGTTTTTCCTTGATCTTGAACGATGAGTCGCACTCCTCGCACTGGTAGGGTCTTTCGGTCTGATGCGCGGCGACACGATGCGCCTCGAGACGACTTTCCTTGTTGAACACCTGCCCGCAGTCATCGCACGCGTACAAATCGCTGTCAGACTCTGCAACAACTCACTTTGATTTATATTTTATATCTCACTTCGTTTCATGCTTTATTTATTTATATTTATGTTTCTGAGACTTGATCATTACTCAAGCTATGAAGGCACACAAATGCGGTATAAGATTGATGGTTCCTCCGTACTCGAACACTGCTTCGTAATGACTGAAAAATATCGGAATTGATATCTTCGCGTGGCTTTAAACTTGGACAAACCAAACATAACACATTTCTTTTCCGTGGTGGTTATAATACAAACACTGATTCCAACCTCCACCGGCACAGTCAGCCACGTGCGCATCAAAGTCCGCTTTACGCGAGATCTTGATGCCGCAGTGCGCGCACCGATGCACCTTGGTCTTCTGGTGCACGTACTCCTTGTGGCGGTTGTAGTTCGATTTCACCTAAACAACAGAAAAATTGAACAAAAAAATAAAACACATAATTATAATATGAAGAATTTTTTTAGGAAAGAGTAATTTCCTTGCAAGTATGCGAATTTTCGGTCAGCCAACCTTGAATTTTTTGCCGCACTTTTCGCAGGCAAACCGATACGAGTCCGAGTGGGTCATGAGATGGTTGCGCCAATCTGATTTCTTGGCGAACGCCTGCAAATTATGTCATATGGTAAGATATATTAAATGCATTGCGTTAAATGATTATAATCAAGGATATGCAAGAAAAGGATGATATGCAGTAACAGAGTGACCAACCTTAGGACACTGATCACAAGCAAATGGCTTCAGCTTGAGATGCACGTTGCGGTTATGGGCGGTGAGGGTGCCGCGTGTCGCACACACTATGCCACACACATCGCAAACGTGACAGCCACGCTCTGGAACAGGTTTTTACATTACCCACATACAATGAAATAAATATGTATACCTTCCCGATCCCACAAATCGGGCACCAATTCTTTATCAGATCTATCTCACATATGAGATTTTTAGACCTTCTAATGATCTGGAACCAATGCAGTTGTAATTTACTATTATATTGTTATTATTATTATGAATGTTATTTTTAAGTCAGTTGTAAACTGACATCAGTTTCCCACTTACATCCGTATCTGCAGCACATAATTGAAGATAAAAAAATGATCAAACATGATTGATGTGAGATCATTTTATGTAAGATCGAAGTATGTAAGTCCATTCTATGTGAGTTCAAGTGACCCCGAAACAATCGTCCTACGCCTACCTTTGCTGAGATCAACGGTCTGCGTATCTGGGGGGCGTCGCTTGGGCTTGGGTGGTGCGGGCGGGGTCGGTTCCAATGGGCCGAACGCGTTTGGGTTGATGTTGGCGCTGGTGTTGTTGGGTACGACCATGGAGATGTTGTTGTTGCTATTAGTGGTGACCGGGTTGGTGAAGTTGACCATGTTGCTGTGCTGTTGTTGTTGTTGATGCGGCTGTTGTTGTTGCTGATGTTGCTGTTGATGTTGCTGCTGGACGACGCCCTGGTTATTCATGAACACAAAGTTCATCTCGTCAGGCGCCCACGGCCAGTCCGACTCGGTGAACGTCGGATGCTGCTGGTTGCGACTGAAAATCAGTTATTGAGTTCATTCAATTTTTTTAGAAAAATTGTATTCATGAGATTGATTATGAAAAGGTTCTAGTAATGAGAAAACTAATAACAGCTAACAACAGTAAAGACATGACATGTTACAGC
The DNA here is from genome assembly GCA_964036265.1 of Daptonema setosum. NCBI lineage: Eukaryota > Metazoa > Nematoda > Chromadorea > Monhysterida > Xyalidae > Daptonema > Daptonema setosum. The sequence goes on from OZ038444.1 coordinate 20,626,649, forward strand.
AAACCACTGGGTTCATTATTAACCCAACTCGAAAGTTTTATTAATGAGATAATTTTAATAACAGCTAACGTAACGTAATTCAGCTTCTTTCCGCTGCAACCGGCTTCTAACTTCCCCTTAATCTATCCTCATATATTTATACACATTACGAAAAATTCACACAAACCTGTTGGCCAAGAGGAACTCATTGACGGCTGTGTTGTTGGCGGTGACGTGCTGTTGCTGTTGGTGATGTTGTTGTTGTTGCTGCTGATGCGGCGGCTTGAACTGCGAGGCGGTCATCTGCTGGTTGGGGTTGGCGTAGTTGAAGAAGGCGCCCGTGATGCCCGCCGCAGACACACCTGCAACATGAGAAATAACAAATGAATTTTATAGTGAAAAAGAATTAAATCAATAAAACTATAGGATAACTGACAGTGTCAGTGAATGTGAAATCAAAAATTATCGCCCCCAATTAAAAATAACCAACCAGTGCCAACACGTTGGGCCACGTCCTTCGAGCCCGTGTGCGCTGGATGCGGCTGGCTGAAATATCAACATAAAAATATCAAATTATATCAAACGAGTTCATACTAAAATTAAATTTTATGAATTATTATTTTTATACTATTTTTTTTCAAATACTTAAACAAAACAATGAGGCTTAAATAGTTTTCCATGTTTATTCCATTTCATTTCCATTTTTATTATGTTTCGTTCGGGTGTGAAAAAATCTAAACTATTAATGCCCTGAAAAATTTAAGTCAGTATCAACCGTATTAAGAAAACTACAATTTAGCAAAAATAGAGAATAGATAAACGAGAATATTATTAAATGAAAAAATAAGCAAACCCGGTGATGGTGGAATAGAATCCGTGTTCGACAAAAGTGCTCAGCAGTGGCCGACACATGACCAGAAGATCATCGCCCGGTGGCAGGTTGTAGACCTTGCCCAGCTTGTCGATCACATCTGAATGTATATTCATGATAACAAACCAAAAATTCATATCCTTTGTCATTACATGGCTTTATTGCAAAAAATCAAAACTCTCTGAAATATGACAGTCTTTACTTTGGCATAAGTCTCAATCCCCGTCTGCTAATGGTTTCAAACCAAATAACGGGCGTGGTGTTGAGCTTGAGCAGAAACCCAAACAAAATTTTTTCTCGTTGTGTTTTTGCTATATATAAAATTTGGTTTGTGACTTATGAGTTCTGAGATGTGTAAAAATTTGATATTGAAAACGCATTCGGATAATTTCAAGAAAAATGCGTCAGGTGTTATCTGCAGTCATTGTCCTAACAGGCCTTAAATAGGACTTTAACGAACTTAGCGACATTTTAAATTTGAAGTAAAACGATTTTCATTTGAGAACAAATGTGTCTAAGAACTTTATAATTGGTGAAAGTCATGACAATTTTATGATCGAAGCCTGAAACGTGATTTTCAACCAAACAAAATTGAAAAAATGCTTTGGTTTTGAAACAAAAACAAAAAGTGTCGTTGCCGACTTAAGTTGGGTTTTCATCTTTGTCTTGTATACTCATTTTGTATCACTTAATCACGTCATGGTCAATTGAATTATTTCCTAATAATTTAGCGTTGTAGACCTGATGTATAAAGTTTTGCATTTTCGAACTCAATGTATCCTTTAAATATGGGACTCAGCGAAGTTCACCCGTCAGCTCAACCTGCACTTTCATGGTTATTTGCCGAATCCTACCGCCACGCCAACTGCGGATGACCGATAAATCGAGGGAATTTCCCCTTTTTTTGAACAACGAAAACTTAAGTTTCATTGTACACGTTGTTGAAGATTTTTTTAGTAAGAAAGTTCTCAAATTTATCCTCAATTGCTCGATCACTGACAAATTAAGCCATCCGCCCGGTACGACTCGCGATCCAAGCCAGTAGCGGAGGAGAAAATTACACGAAGGAAAATCAAGAATTTGCTCCTTAAGATGCTCAAATGTGTGTCTAGAAGTTGTGCGATGCTTTAGAAAACTAATTCAAAATTTAAAACCCCGTAAAAAGGGCGTAATTTAACAATGATTTACAGTCCCGTCCGCTACTGGTACCAACCGACGGTGGGCGAGGAATTGAAAAAATAAAACATACTTTTTCGGCTTCTCCCACTGATTGAAAATTCAATTTAGTTGGTGTAACAAGAAATAAGTTGAAATTAGAGCTGTATTTATTTAATTTAGCCCGTAATTGTTTCAGTTATCAATTAGCGGATCCGCCGGGTGCCGGCGGGAGAGATGTCGAAAATACGAGCAATTCCCCAGATTTTTTGCCACGAAAAAATTAAGTTCCACTTTCAAATACAGCTAGAAGAGACCGATGTAAATTTTAAACCCCACTTAGGTGATTTAGGATCATTTTACCGTGAGGAATAATTCTCACCCGCCCCCGCCGAGTGCCTTCATTCGAACCCGGCGGATCGGCGTTAAAACGAAATAAAAACGAACTAACAGTTCTTCAAACAATACCCAAGACTTACCTCTGAGCTGTGCGCATTCCCTGACCGAATTTGGGTTGTCGGCGATCTCTTGTTTGATGAAATGGCAAAACGATCCGACCAAGCGTTTCTTCACCTCCGAAACCGAAGAAATCGTGCCCAGAGCCAACGGCCCTGAATTATTCTTCATGCCTTCCATTATTCACGATCCTGAAACTGAATTTTCAATCAAATAACATCACAAATAGCCGCAAAATAATTTATTTTCCGCTTTTATTGAATTAATTTATTTTATTTTCTCGGATCCGCGGAAAACTGGAAAAAATATTTTTCCGCGTCGATATTTTTGGCGCCAATTCAAAATTCTCAGATTATCGGGGCTCCGGAAAATCGTGAGAATGGTTTAGAAAGTCAATAACGAGTAAAATTGTTATAGTTTTCTGATTTTTACACGTTTATTGATTGTAGGAACACGTCACAGCGTCGGCAGACAACAGATTCTGAAGAAAAGACACGGCCTGAGTACGGGAAAAATCGAAATGGCGTTCAGATCGCGGTTCTCGGTTAGTGACTCTTCGGTTATCTTTAATTCAGCTGTCTGTTTAAGTTAAACTTGATTTCTCTCATGTAGATGCCTACCTTAGGAACAAAGAATCATGCATGCCGACATATAAAGAGATGAAGAGCCAGACAGTTCAGTGTATACAACGATCAGGTTCAGATAAAGTGTTAAAATGACTACTCAGCTCAGTTGTGCTTTCATTACATGAAATTTTTTGATCTATACAGATTCAAACTGATAAAAAAATTGATCCATTTCTGCAACTGTATGTTCTCAGAAAGTCATATGTGATTCGTTTAGTGATCAGGCGTGTACAAAAATTATTGGTGTTAGTGTGATGGTGTATTTTATTTTGTCTTTACATTGACTACCGTACCACTCGTACGAATCGAGGTTATATCAGTTACGTTATAGAGTATATAGATCTAGACACTAGCGGACCAGAAGGGGTGGGAAAAGTGGAATTCCCCCCTCTTTGGCCTTTTTAAAGCAGAATTGGTTCCTTAAGTTGTAGGTAAAACGGCCCTAAAACTGCCAATTCCCCCTCTTTGAGGAAATTCCCCTCCCTTTGGAGGTTTGGCTCGTCCGCCAGTGGATTTTTTTTTGAGATAGATGACTTAATCTCAACCTTTGACAATCTAGACAACTTAATTGTCATTCATTTGATATTGTTTTCAGAATACCGAAAACCCTGGCCGAGAAGCAGCTGCCAGTTCCCAACAACGACGAATGTCTCTTCCCTACGGCATGTCGATGTCGCAGTTTCAGCGGGCCAACTTCAGCTTCACCACTTTTATCAAACGACTTGAGAAAAAGTACAAAAACAGCGGAGCCGAGAGCGATGTGATCGATGTCGTTTCATTGACTGTTGGTGAATTACAGTTCAGTTAGGAAAATTATCAAGTTTTCCGGCAATTCATGTCAATTTGATTGGCTTAGCAAGAATAAGTTTTTTGTCTATAGAATTTAGTTCATCTGTTTGTGTAGTGGACAGATGACTGGTGCTTTTCTCAACTAAATCAATCAAGTAGAATATACTGATTCGACATCATTGATGGTTGCGAATTCACAAATAATCGAAAGTACATCAACAAAATACAGTTAAAGAACACTAAGCATCAAATCAACTGGTATAAAATGATACCCGTCTAAACATGGTCTGTTGAGCTACTACATTTTAACGATTCATTGCCACCCACATGACGTTGACGATTATATAGCAAATAATCCACCGTACGTTTCCTCATTCAGGTAGTTGAAGACCACGGTGCGCTTCGTAAAATGCGACCGAGAGAGTTCGGTGAAGCCAGAAACGTGCCGTCAAAGTGTGATGAAACCGGACGACCGTGGAAAGAATACGAGTGAGTTGTTGTTATTGACTTTTAATGTTGTTGTTGCTGTTGTGTTAGGTATGGTTGTTGTTGTTGCGTTTAGCTGTTGTCATTGTCTTTACTACTGTTTGATTGTTGTGTTTTGCAGTATTTTTGTCCTAAAGTGTGAGTTTACAAGCACTTTCCTTCGTTTTTAAGAGAATAAATGTATTTTTCTTACAGTACGAATGAGAAACTGAAAGCCGAGCTCCGAAAGAATCATACCCTGAAACAACAATACAACATCAGCATGGTTGGTTATTACACAAGTCACAATATTACATTCCAATGTAGGCATGGAGTGGGATGATATGTGCCTGTATACCATATCCGGTCTAATAGTTGATAATTTTTATGAATAGAAATTTGCGCTTTGCACCTTTAATAAACTAGTTATGTGCAATACGTCATCGTTTTCTATAAACCCTGTTTTAAACTTTCTCAATCGTGATTCCCCTTCCAGCAAGCACAAGAAGACTACAAACATAAAGTGCGACTGGATGCCTTGCTTTCGGCAGAGTCACACGTTGGCAACTTGACGGCCACTAGTAATCGTCGTCGTGATCGTCCAGATCGTAATGGTGGTGCAGATTCATCGGCACCATCAGATACCGAACGTCGCGATCGGCAGTTCGAGGGTGAATCTAAGAGATCATCGGATAACATCGTCGTTCAGAAGAAACAGCCACCACCGGTGAGTGAGACGTGCTTGAATTGAACACACAACTTGTAATGTTTGTGGAGTCCTTCCTTTTAGTAATAACTCCATAGATGTGTGAGATTATAACGTCCAATCACTTTGCATCGCAAATCGTAGACATCTAGCAAATCCGGATCTAGAACACTAAGCACTTCGGTGTAACGCTGCATGTGAAAATTCGGTATCGTTCATACACACTCCAATGGGGCCGATGGGAGATCGTTTATTTTTAGATTTCAATGTGTTCTCTTAGAATTAACGAATTACAAATCACACTGAATTAACGAGAAAGTAATAAGAAAGTTATCATATCTTCGTTTACCTAACGATCCACTGATTTTCAGGTTTGGAAGTTACCACCGCCGGAGCCGGCTCCCAACAAGTCTGCCATGAATCAGATTGTGCCAGTGGTTAGCAGAGCAGCACCTGATAATGACGATACCGAATCAATGACCAGTGGTTACGGACCCATGCCCAATTTTGTGGTCAACCTGCCGCCACAGATTGTCAGTCATCACATTCAGGTAGGTTCAGATTGCATGTAGGTATTTTATTTCAGGTGGGTAAGTTATGACTTAAACATTCTTGTTACTCAAATCAAGATTATTTATGAAAACATGAAATGAAGTGTTCAAAAGTTTCGAAGGTGAGGTGCCAACATGAGAGAGCCGGAGATGTACCCTGGTGAGATACTTTGAAACTTTGAATGCACTCAGTAGAAGGTGATTCTTCACAGTAGAATAGAATGCATGGCATGGCAACCAAGACCAGTAACATTTAACTATCAATGTCATTCAAATAAAAATTTGTTTCGAAATTGCAGTAGAATGAAGCGATTTTATTGTTAATACAACACTTATGATACTGAAATAATGATTGCAGATGCAGCGTTGCTACATAAATGAGCAGCTCAGACGCATGTCCAATGGCGTCACAATTATTGGTTGGTGAAACTGAGAAGAAAAAACGTAATTCTTTGAATTGTTGTTACTTTATCATCGATTGATAGAATGAATTGATTGATTGATTGATTCTTCTATGTATCTTCGGACCCGAATGAAGTTTCCAGTCCACTAATGTTGGATATTTCAGAACAGCAACTCATCTTCCAATCACTGCCCGATCAGCCGATTCAGATCAATGCCACGGATGTTAATCACATTTGTGTTTTTATTTATTATCTTAAATCTTAATTAGATTTATCTAATTAGGTTGCTCAATTATTAACTGACGTATGTATACTAAATGTTACTATTTGTCTCAAAATCCATGTTGACGTGGTTCGAACCGGGGAAAGGTACCGTCGTATTCGAGTTGCAACTCAGTGGCAACCACGTTTCAATTTCTCTAAAAAACTCAAAAACAAATTTCGGAACGAATTGTTCCTAAATTCCATCAAGAAATGATCCTAACCATTAGGCGATTAGCAATAAGACTGCAACCTTATCATCATTATTGCAGTTGATTCCTCGTAGTAGCAGAAAACGACATTCCCGAGTGGGTGCTAATGAATTATGTGGGCTCATAACCTACCAAAGTTCACAACAACTTCTGCAACAGTCGTTCAGTTCGCCCGGACCATGCTTGAGGTCACGAGGGTCAGATAGCAGGAATGCATCCATCAGTGGATCTGCAACTCCAATCATCAAGTCCGCTGCAACTCCTTTGGCTCTCATGGTAAGTGAGTGAATGAATCGATGAAGTGAGTTGTTGGGATCGTTTGAGTTTCGCTATTTCTAACATTCCTGTGAAGTAAATGTCTATCATAATACTACACGAATCATTATTTTCATTCAGTATGAGCGGCATCATATGTAGATTTGTTTCAAAGTGCTCGCCAAAAATAAGTTATCAAGTAACTGGAGATGCTCAATGGGCTATATATTACTATATAAATTAATCAGTTGTTTCACTTAATGAGCACTTCGTAACTGTAATGGATGAGAGTAAATACATATTTGAAAGAAGCGAATGGCCTGATAAATTACTCAAGCATGGATCGTTGTGATACTACCCAAATCATTCAGTTTATCTAGCTAATGAACACTTAGCCATTAAGTGTAAATGAGAGTGAGTAGTTGAGAAAAATATTTGGAAAAAGGAGTTGTTTGATGAGTTACTCAATCATGAATTGATGTTGTTACACAGCCACCACCACAATCTGCGCCCGCCCACACCAACTACACGTTACGTAAGCGCAAACGACCCAACGCTAACGCGTGCTCCGCAGTTACTACTCCTACTCAGGAGCACGTGCCGTCCAAACGGCGGCGACTCAATAGTGGTAAATGTTAGCTGTTTTTTTTGGAAATGTATGAGCATGTGGTGGAATGGAATTACTACTTTTTATGTTAAACTTATTCATGTTGTTTATTTAACAAAGTGATAGGTTGATTTGATGGCAAAGGGTGGGGTTTATTTGTTTATAGTGGAAACTATGTGATTCTCCGAAATATTCGGTCGGTTGATTCGTTAGCTGGTACACTTACTGATTGATTGACTGACTGACTAGCTGGTACTCTCATTCACTTGGCGAACAACTGAACGAAAGACAAAGCAATGCATTAATTACTTTGATTCTTGAGTTTCAGCTACTGATTCGCAGTCAGTGAGAACCGTTAGCAAATCGCCGCCTCTGTCTCATGAGCAGATGATGATTGGATTGCATGATACTGTGGACGGATTGGATGATAATGTGGACACACCCATGGAGATCGAACCCGAGGATAGTATGTCGGCCGTTTTTGGTTGTGCAATAATTACCGACGAACACATACACAGAAACAGGTATTATTATTTATGTATCTTCATTTTTTTATATTATTTATGTTATCTTTTTTTATCATGTATTACTATTTGTGTTAGTACTACAAGTTGTGATGTAATTGAGTTCGGGAGTTGTTGGAAGTTTGATCATGATCATACACAACACAAAGTTGTTTTCAATGAGACCTTGATTTTATGTCAAGCTAGTTTTATGCTTTGTACGTTCTGATCAGTACATGGAATGTATGTACATCAGTTGTACCATTGAGCAACAGTGTAATTTTTATCATGGGTCACCTTAAACACCACAAACTGTCTGAAAAAAACCTAACAAACTTGACCGAAAGAAAATCTGATGTTCATCGTCATCGGACGAATATGAATGTCTGTCCGACCAACAACCTAATTTTAGATAATTTTGTTTTATCAGACGTAAATCGGTGACGGGCAACGCAGATCGTGACAGACACGAGTACACGATCGATTGGTTGACGGATGCCGATGCGGCCAGCGGTGATCCCACCAAGGAAGTCGAGTCGTTCGATAGGAAGGTTAGGTTGGGTTGTTGTCAGGTAGGTTGAGGTTAAGTAGAGTACGTAGGTTAGGTAGTTTTTTATAGTTTGTGTTCGCCATTCATAGATAATGGAACGTTGTAAGTGAAACTTAACGTACTGGATTACTACAGTAATACAATTACCACAATAATACCAGGGATTAACCGTTTTCTTCATGGCGTACATTAGTCTTACGATCACAAATCCGTGCTCCTGCTCGTGGTGGCTCCGATTTATATTTTTTGCTTCATCACGGAGATTTTAGTTGTATTTTTGTACTTGTATTCGTAGTTATCGCAACATAAACTACAATAACAATCCCATAAACGTTAACAACTTCCACCTGTACACAAGACTAAACTGGTTTTATCACAGGTTCGTCAACACGAGGCGGTCGTAAAGAAACAGGCGCGCAATCGCAAGGCCGGGTATTTAAGCTGATTTTGGCTCTATACACAATTTTCCCCACAGTATCAGAATGTTAAGTAGAATACAACGTATTTTTATAAATGAAAATTTCATTCATTTGCTGTCGAATAGTCTGTACTATATTTGGGATAGTAGTAGAAACTTGAAAGCACTGGTTCGTCAATTAGGAGAGGTCAGATTAATCAATGATTTGATATCAATTACTATCACAGAACGCACAAAGTTTTGATTTAATCACTTATTCTGCTCGTTGATTACAATATTTCCTGTCTGTAGTGGCTGACTTGTCAATTTGGTACTAAATACTTTGAGATCGACTAATACTCGTTCTGTAGGCCATTTGTATGTTTCGATACCACACTCACTATTTCGTGGAAAAAGCTCAAACCATATGCGGGTGATTTTTGTTTGATTATCGTAATGTTATCCGGTCTAAACATTTTTGTTGAGTTTTTAAGAACCATATTTTATAATTTGTATGTTTTATTGATGATGATTTGAATAAAAGGATGTATATAGGAATTTGATTACTGATCAGGGAAACATGTATTGTGTTATATCACTGAAAGTTATCTCATATGTCAAATAATAATAACAAATGTGTGATATTGTCCAAAAGTCATGTGAAAAAAATTCGCACACCTATGAACTGAAAAGGAA
>OZ038444.1:20636331-20880912 GCA_964036265.1 Daptonema setosum
GGTTCCATTAAAATTACTTTTTCGGTAATTTGAACATGTTTCTAGGTCAATTCGGACACGCTCTACACGATGGAAGTGAGTTTTCGACGATCCGAGTTTTCTATCGCGAGTTATAAGCCAATAAAGCCTGTTTTTGGCTAATTTTGAGCCCTTTCCGTGGAACCCGTGACCAGTGTACCACAGGTGCCACGAAAGACTTGGGGTCGAAAATTCATGCTAGTTGGGTTCGGTTGGTGGTTTGCAACTAGGATGTAATATAATTTAGCCAAAAAACGTTTCCAGGCTCGTGCCCTGAGAACGACTGAAAATTACGGTATTTGGGACCCTAAAACTGGCATGTGCCATCAAATGGGTTCCATTAAAAAAACTTTTCGGTAATTTGAACATGTTTCTAGGTCAATTCGGACACGCTCTACACGATGGAAGTGAGTTTTCGACGATCCGAGTTTTCTTTCGCGAGTTATAAGCCAATGAAGCCTAATTTTGGCTAATTTTGAGCCCTTTCCGTGAACACGTGACCAGTGTACCACAGGTGCCACGAAAGACTTGGGGTCGAAAATTCATGCTAGTTGGGTTCGGTTGGTGGTTTGCAACTAGGATGTAATAGAATTTAGCCAAAAAACGTTTCCAGGCTCGTGCCCTGAGGACGACTGAAAATTACGGTATTTGAGACCCTAAAACTGGCATGTGCCATTAAATGGGTTCCATTAAAAAAACTTTTCGGTAATTTGAACATGTTTCTAGGTCAATTCGGACACGCTCTACACGATGGAAGTGAGTTTTCGACGATCCGAGTTTTCTATCGCGAGTTATAAGCCAATAAAGCCTGTTTTTGGCTAATTTTGAGCTCTTTCCGTGGCACCCGTGATCAGTGTACCACAGGTGCCACGAAAGACTTGGGGTCGAAAATTCATGCTAGTTGGGTTCGGTTGGTGGTTTGCAACTAGGATGTAATATAATTTAGCCAAAAAACGTTTCCAGGCTCGTGCCCTGAGAACGACTGAAAATTACGGTATTTGGGACCCTAAAACTGGCATGTGCCATCAAATGGGTTCCATTAAAAAAAACTTTTCGGTAATTTGAACATGTTTCTAGGTCAATTCGGACACGCTCTACACGATGGAAGTGAGTTTTCGACGATCCGAGTTTTCTTTCGCGAGTTATAAGCCAATGAAGCCTAATTTTGGCTAATTTTGAGCCCTTTCCGTGGAACCCGTGACCAGTGTACCACAGGTGCCACGAAAGACTTGGGGTCGAAAATTCATGCTAGTTGGGTTCGGTTGGTGGTTTGCAACTAGGATGTAATAGAATTTAGCCAAAAAACGTTTCCAGGCTCGTGCCCTGAGGACGACTGAAAATTACGGTATTTGAGACCCTAAAACTGGCATGTGCCATTAAATGGGTTCCATTAAAAAAACTTTTCGGTAATTTGAACATGTTTCTAGGTCAATTCGGACACGCTCTACACGATGGAAGTGAGTTTTCGACGATCCGAGTTTTCTATCGCGAGTTATAAGCCAATAAAGCCTGTTTTTGGCTAATTTTGAGCTCTTTCCGTGGCACCCGTGATCAGTGTACCACAGGTGCCACGAAAGACTTGGGGTCGAAAATTCATGCTAGTTGGGTTCAGTTGGTGGTTTGCAACTAGGATGTAATAGAATTTAGCCAAAAAACGTTTCAAGGCTCGTGCCCTGAGGACGACTGAAAATTACGGTTTTTGGGACCCTAAAACTGGCATGTGCCATTAAATGGGTTCCATTAAAAAAACTTTTCGGTAATTTGAGCATGTTTCTAGGTCAATTCGGACACGCTCTACACGATGGAAGTGAGTTTTCGACGATCCGAGTTTTCTATCGCGAGTTATAAGCCAATAAAGCCTGTTTTTGGCTAATTTTGAGCCCTTTCCGTGGAACCCGTGAACAGTGTAACACAGGTGCCACGAAAGACTTGGGGTCGAAAATTCATGCTAGTTGGGTTCAGTTGGTGGTTTGCAACTAGGATGTAATAGAATTTAGCCAAAAAACGTTTCCAGGCTCGTGCCCTGAGGACGACTGAAAATTACGGTATTTGGGACCCTAAAACTGGCATGTGCCATTAAATGGGTTCCATTAAAAAAACTTTTCGGTAATTTGAACATGTTTCTAGGTCAATTCGGACACGCTCTACACGATGGAAGTGAGTTTTCGACGATCCGAGTTTTCTTTCGCGAGTTATAAGCCAATGAAGCCTAATTTTGGCTAATTTTGAGCCCTTTCCGTGGAACCCGTGACCAGTGTACCACAGGTGCCACGAAAGACTTGGGGTCGAAAATTCATGCTAGTTGGGTTCGGTTGGTGGTTTGCAACTAGGATGTAATAGAATTTAGCCAAAAAACGTTTCCAGGCTCGTGCCCTGAGGACGACTGAAAATTACGGTATTTGAGACCCTAAAACTGGCATGTGCCATTAAATGGGTTCCATTAAAAAAACTTTTCGGTAATTTGAACATGTTTCTAGGTCAATTCGGACACGCTCTACACGATGGAAGTGAGTTTTCGACGATCCGAGTTTTCTATCGCGAGTTATAAGCCAATAAAGCCTGTTTTTGGCTAATTTTGAGCTCTTTCCGTGGCACCCGTGATCAGTGTACCACAGGTGCCACGAAAGACTTGGGGTCGAAAATTCATGCTAGTTGGGTTCGGTTGGTGGTTTGCAACTAGGATGTAATATAATTTAGCCAAAAAACGTTTCCAGGCTCGTGCCCTGAGAACGACTGAAAATTACGGTATTTGGGACCCTAAAACTGGCATGTGCCATCAAATGGGTTCCATTAAAAAAAACTTTTCGGTAATTTGAACATGTTTCTAGGTCAATTCGGACACGCTCTACACGATGGAAGTGAGTTTTCGACGATCCGAGTTTTCTTTCGCGAGTTATAAGCCAATGAAGCCTAATTTTGGCTAATTTTGAGCCCTTTCCGTGGAACCCGTGACCAGTGTACCACAGGTGCCACGAAAGACTTGGGGTCGAAAATTCATGCTAGTTGGGTTCGGTTGGTGGTTTGCAACTAGGATGTAATAGAATTTAGCCAAAAAACGTTTCCAGGCTCGTGCCCTGAGGACGACTGAAAATTACGGTATTTGAGACCCTAAAACTGGCATGTGCCATTAAATGGGTTCCATTAAAAAAACTTTTCGGTAATTTGAACATGTTTCTAGGTCAATTCGGACACGCTCTACACGATGGAAGTGAGTTTTCGACGATCCGAGTTTTCTATCGCGAGTTATAAGCCAATAAAGCCTGTTTTTGGCTAATTTTGAGCTCTTTCCGTGGCACCCGTGATCAGTGTACCACAGGTGCCACGAAAGACTTGGGGTCGAAAATTCATGCTGTTGGGTTCAGTTGGTGGTTTGCAACTAGGATGTAATAGAATTTAGCCAAAAAACGTTTCAAGGCTCGTGCCCTGAGGACGACTGAAAATTACGGTTTTTGGGACCCTAAAACTGGCATGTGCCATTAAATGGGTTCCATTAAAAAAGCTTTTCGGTAATTTGAGCATGTTTCTAGGTCAATTCGGACACGCTCTACACGATGGAAGTGAGTTTTCGACGATCCGAGTTTTCTATCGCGAGTTATAAGCCAATAAAGCCTGTTTTTGGCTAATTTTGAGCCCTTTCCGTGGAACCCGTGAACAGTGTAACACAGGTGCCACGAAAGACTTGGGGTCGAAAATTCATGCTAGTTGGGTTCAGTTGGTGGTTTGCAACTAGGATGTAATAGAATTTAGCCAAAAAACGTTTCCAGGCTCGTGCCCTGAGGACGACTGAAAATTACGGTATTTGGGACCCTAAAACTGGCATGTGCCATTAAATGGGTTCCATTAAAAAAACTTTTCGGTAATTTGAACATGTTTCTAGGTCAATTCGGACACGCTCTACACGATGGAAGTGAGTTTTCGACGATCCGAGTTTTCTATCGCGAGTTATAAGCCAATAAAGCCTAATTTTGGCAAATTTTGAGCCCTTTCCGTGGAACCCGTGACCAGTGTACCACAGGTGCCGCGAAAGACTTGGGGTCGAAAATTCATGCTAGTTGAGTTCGGTTGGTGGTTTGCAACTAGGATGTAATAGAATTTAGCCAAAAAACGTTTCCAGGCTCGTGCCCTGAGGACGACTGAAAATTACGGTATTTGGGACCCTAAAACTGGCATGTGCCATTAAAAGGGTTCCATTAAAAAAACTTTTCGGTAATTTGAACATGTTTCTAGGTCAATTCGGACACGCTCTACACGATGGAAGTGAGTTTTCGACGATCCGAGTTTTCTATCGCGAGTTATAAGCCAATAAAGCCTGTTTTTGGCTTAATTTTGAGCCCTTTCCGTGGCACCCGTGACCAGTGTACCACAGGTGCCACGAAAGACTTGGGGTCGAAAATTCATGCTAGTTGGGTTCAGTTGGTGGTTTGCAACTAGGATGTAATAGAATTTAGCCAAAAAACGTTTCAAGGCTCGTGCCCTGAGGACGACTGAAAATTACTGTATTTGGGACCCTAAAACTGGCATGTGCCATTAAATGGGTTCCATTAATTTTTTTTTCGGTAATTTGAACATGTTTCTAGGTCAATTCGGACACGCTCTACACGATGGAAGTGAGTTTTCGACGATCCGAGTTTTCTATCGCGAGTTATAAGCCAATAAAGCCTGTTTTTGGCTAATTTTGAGCCCTTTCCGTGGCACCCGTGACCAGTGTACCACAGGTGCCACGAAAGACTTGGGGTCGAAAATTCATGCTAGTTGGGTTCAGTTGGTGGTTTGCAACTAGGATGTAATAGAATTTAGCCAAAAAACGTTTCAAGGCTCGTGCCCTGAAGACGACTGAAAATTACTGTATTTGGGACCCTAAAACTGGCATGTGCCATTAAATGGGTTCCATTAAAATTATTTTTTCGGTAATTTGAACATGTTTCTAGGTCAATTCGGACACGCTCTACACGATGGAAGTGAGTTTTCGACGATCCGAGTTTTCTATCGCGAGTTATAAGCCAATAAAGCCTGTTTTTGGCTAATTTTGAGCCCTTTCCGTGGAACCCGTGACCAGTGTACCACAGGTGCCACGAAAGACTTGGGGCGAAAATTCATGCTAGTTGGGTTCGGTTGGTGGTTTGCAACTAGGATGTAATATAATTTAGCCAAAAAACGTTACCAGGCTCGTGCCCTGAGAACGACTGAAAATTACGGTATTTGGGACCCTAAAACTGGCATGTGCCATCAAATGGGTTCCATTAAAAAAACTTTTCGGTAATTTGAACATGTTTCTAGGTCAATTCGGACACGCTCTACACGATGGAAGTGAGTTTTCGACGATCCGAGTTTTCTATCGCGAGTTATAAGCCAATAAAGCCTAATTTTGGCAAATTTTGAGCCCTTTCCGTGGAACCCGTGACGAGTGTACCACAGGTGCCACGAAAGACTTGGGGTCGAAAATTCATGCTAGTTGGGTTCGGTTGGTGGTTTGCAACTAGGATGTAATAGAATTTAGCCAAAAAACGTTTCCAGGCTCGTGCCCTGAGGACGACTGAAAATTACGGTATTTGAGACCCTAAAACTGGCATGTGCCATTAAATGGGTTCCATTAAAAAAACTTTTCGGTAATTTGAACACGTTTCTAGGTCAATTCGGACACGCTCTACACGATGGAAGTGAGTTTTCGACGATCCGAGTTTTCTATCGCGAGTTATAAGCCAATAAAGCCTGTTTTTGGCTAATTTTGAGCTCTTTCCGTGGCACCCGTGATCAGTGTACCACAGGTGCCACGAAAGACTTGGGGTCGAAAATTCATGCTAGTTGGGTTCAGTTGGTGGTTTGCAACTAGGATGTAGTAGAATTTAGCCAAAAAACGTTTCAAGGCTCGTGCCCTGAGGACGACTGAAAATTACGGTATTTGGGACCCTAAAACTGGCATGTGCCATTAAATGGGTTCCATTAAAAAAACTTTTCGGTAATTTGAGCATGTTTCTAGGTCAATTCGGACACGCTCTACACGATGGAAGTGAGTTTTCGACGATCCGAGTTTTCTATCGCGAGTTATAAGCCAATAAAGCCTAATTTTGGCTAATTTTGAGCCCTTTCCGTGGAACCCGTGACCAGTGTACCACAGGTGCCACGAAAGATTTGGGGTCAAAAATTCATGCTAGTTGGGTTCGGTTGGTGGTTTGCAACTAGGATGTAATATAATTTAGCCAAAAAACGTTTCCAGGCTCGTGCCCTGATAACGACTGAAAATTACGGTATTTGGGACCCTAAAACTGGCATGTGCCATTAAATGGGTTCCATTAAAAAAACTTTTCGGTAATTTGAACATGTTTCTAGGTCAATTCGGACACGCTCTACACGATGGAAGTGAGTTTTCGACGATCCGACTTTTCTATCGCGAGTTATAAGCCAATAAAGCCTGTTTTTGGCTAATTTTGAGCTCTTTCCGTGGAACCCGTGACCAGTGTACCACAGGTGCCACGAAAGACTTGGGGTCGAAAATTCATGCTAGTTGGGTTCAGTTGGTGGTTTGCAACTAGGATGTAATAGACTTTAGCCAAAAAACGTTTCAAGGCTCGTGCCCTGAGGACGACTGAAAATTACGGTATTTGGGACCCTAAAACTGGCATGTGCCATTAAATGGGTTCCATTAAAAAAACTTTTCGGTAATTTGAACATGTTTCTAGGTCAATTCGGACACGCTCTACACGATGGAAGTGAGTTTTCGACGATCCGAGTTTTCTATCGCGAGTTATAAGCCAATAAAGCCTGTTTTTGGCTAATTTTGAGCCCTTTCCGTGGAACCCGTGACCAGTGTACCACAGGTGCCACGAAAGACTTGGGGTCGAAAATTCATGCTAGTTGGGTTCGGTTGGTGGTTTGCAACTAGGATGTAATATAATTTAGCCAAAAAACGTTTCCAGGCTCGTGCCCTGAGAACGACTGAAAATTACGGTATTTGGGACCCTAAAACTGGCATGTGCCATCAAATGGGTTCCATTAAAAAAACTTTTCGGTAATTTGAACATGTTTCTAGGTTAATTCGGACACGCTCTACACGATGGAAGTGAGTTTTCGACGATCCGAGTTCTCTTTCGCGAGTTATAAGCCAATGAAGCCTAATTTTGGCTAATTTTGAGCCCTTTCCGTGGAACCCGTGACCAGTGTACCACAGGTGCCACGAAAGACTTGGGGTCGAAAATTCATGCTAGTTGGGTTCGGTTGGTGGTTTGCAACTAGGATGTAATAGAATTTAGCCAAAAAACGTTTCCAGGCTCGTGCCCTGAGGACGACTGAAAATTACGGTATTTGGGACCCTAAAACTGGCATGTGCCATTAAATGGGTTCATTAAAAAAACTTTTCGGTAATTTGAACATGTTTCTAGGTCAATTCGGACACGCTCTACACGATGGAAGTGAGTTTTCGACGATCCGAGTTTTCTATCGCGAGTTATAAGCCAATAAAGCCTGTTTTTGGCTAATTTTGAGCCCTTTCCGTGGAACCCGTGACCAGTGTACCACAGGTGCCACGAAAGACTTGGGGTCGAAAATTCATGCTAGTTGGGTTCAGTTGGTGGTTTGCAACTAGGATGTAATAGAATTTAGCCAAAAAACGTTTCCAGGCTCGTGCCCTGAGGACGACTGAAAATTACGGTATTTGGGACCCTAAAACTGGCATGTGCCATTAAATGGGTTCCATTAAAAGAACTTTTCGGTAATTTGAACATGTTTTCTAGGTCAATTCGGACACGCTCTACACGATGGAAGTGAGTTTTCGACGATCCGAGTTTTCTATCGCGAGTTATAAGCCAATAAAGCCTGTTTTTGGCTAATTTTGAGCTCTTTCCGTGGCACCCGTGATCAGTGTACCACAGGTGCCACGAAAGACTTGGGGTCGAAAATTCATGCTAGTTGGGTTCGGTTGGTGGTTTGCAACTAGGATGTAATATAATTTAGCCAAAAAACGTTTCCAGGCTCGTGCCCTGAGAACGACTGAAAATTACGGTATTTGGGACCCTAAAACTGGCATGTGCCATCAAATGGGTTCCATTAAAAAAACTTTTCGGTAATTTGAACATGTTTCTAGGTCAATTCGGACACGCTCTACACGATGGAAGTGAGTTTTCGACGATCCGAGTTTTCTTTCGCGAGTTATAAGCCAATGAAGCCTAATTTTGGCTAATTTTGAGCCCTTTCCGTGGAACCCGTGACCAGTGTACCACAGGTGCCACGAAAGACTTGGGGTCGAAAATTCATGCTAGTTGGGTTCGGTTGGTGGTTTGCAACTAGGATGTAATAGAATTTAGCCAAAAAACGTTTCCAGGCTCGTGCCCTGAGGACGACTGAAAATTACGGTATTTGAGACCCTAAAACTGGCATGTGCCATTAAATGGGTTCCATTAAAAAAACTTTTCGGTAATTTGAACATGTTTCTAGGTCAATTCGGACACGCTCTACACGATGGAAGTGAGTTTTCGACGATCCGAGTTTTCTATCGCGAGTTATAAGCCAATAAAGCCTGTTTTTGGCTAATTTTGAGCTCTTTCCGTGGCACCCGTGATCAGTGTACCACAGGTGCCACGAAAGACTTGGGGTCGAAAATTCATGCTAGTTGGGTTCAGTTGGTGGTTTGCAACTAGGATGTAATAGAATTTAGCCAAAAAACGTTTCAAGGCTCGTGCCCTGAGGACGACTGAAAATTACGGTATTTGGGACCCTAAAACTGGCATGTGCCATTAAATGGGTTCCATTAAAAAAACTTTTCGGTAATTTGAGCATGTTTCTAGGTCAATTCGGACACGCTCTACACGATGGAAGTGAGTTTTCGACGATCCGAGTTTTCTATCGCGAGTTATAAGCCAATAAAGCCTGTTTTTGGCTAATTTTGAGCCCTTTCCGTGGAACCCGTGAACAGTGTAACACAGGTGCCACGAAAGACTTGGGGTCGAAAATTCATGCTAGTTGGGTTCAGTTGGTGGTTTGCAACTAGGATGTAATAGAATTTAGCCAAAAAACGTTTCCAGGCTCGTGCCCTGAGGACGACTGAAAATTACGGTATTTGGGACCCTAAAACTGGCATGTGCCATTAAATGGGTTCCATTAAAAAAACTTTTCGGTAATTTGAACATGTTTCTAGGTCAATTCGGACACGCTCTACACGATGGAAGTGAGTTTTCGACGATCCGAGTTTTCTATCGCGAGTTATAAGCCAATAAAGCCTAATTTTGGCAAATTTTGAGCCCTTTCCGTGGAACCCGTGACCAGTGTACCACAGGTGCCTAGAAAGACTTGGGGTCGAAAATTCATGCTAGTTGAGTTCGGTTGGTGGTTTGCAACTAGGATGTAATAGAATTTAGCCAAAAAAACGTTTCCAGGCTCGTGCCCTGAGGACGACTGAAAATTACGGTATTTGGGACCCTAAAACTGGCATGTGCCATTAAAAGGGTTCCATTAAAAAAACTTTTCGGTAATTTGAACATGTTTCTAGGTCAATTCGGACACGCTCTACACGATGGAAGTGAGTTTTCGACGATCCGAGTTTTCTATCGCGAGTTATAAGCCAATAAAGCCTGTTTTTGGCTTAATTTTGAGCCCTTTCCGTGGCACCCGTGACCAGTGTACCACAGGTGCCACGAAAGACTTGGGGTCGAAAATTCATGCTAGTTGGGTTCAGTTGGTGGTTTGCAACTAGGATGTAATAGAATTTAGCCAAAAAACGTTTCAAGGCTCGTGCCCTGAGGACGACTGAAAATTACTGTATTTGGGACCCTAAAACTGGCATGTGCCATTAAATGGGTTCCATTAATTTTTTTTCTCGGTAATTTGAACATGTTTCTAGGTCAATTCGGACACGCTCTACACGATGGAAGTGAGTTTTCGACGATCCGAGTTTTCTATCGCGAGTTATAAGCCAATAAAGCCTGTTTTTGGCTAATTTTGAGCCCTTTCCGTGGCACCCGTGACCAGTGTACCACAGGTGCCACGAAAGACTTGGGGTCGAAAATTCATGCTAGTTGGGTTCAGTTGGTGGTTTGCAACTAGGATGTAATAGAATTTAGCCAAAAAACGTTTCAAGGCTCGTGCCCTGAGGACGACTGAAAATTACGGTATTTGGGACCCTAAAACTGGCATGTGCCATTAAATGGGTTCCATTAAAAAAACTTTTCGGTAATTTGAGCATGTTTCTAGGTCAATTCGGACACGCTCTACACGATGGAAGTGAGTTTTCGACGATCCGAGTTTTCTATCGCGAGTTATAAGCCAATAAAGCCTGTTTTTGGCTAATTTTGAGCCCTTTCCGTGGAACCCGTGAACAGTGTAACACAGGTGCCACGAAAGACTTGGGGTCGAAAATTCATGCTAGTTGGGTTCAGTTGGTGGTTTGCAACTAGGATGTAATAGAATTTAGCCAAAAAACGTTTCCAGGCTCGTGCCCTGAGGACGACTGAAAATTACGGTATTTGGGACCCTAAAACTGGCATGTGCCATTAAATGGGTTCCATTAAAAAAACTTTTCGGTAATTTGAACATGTTTCTAGGTCAATTCGAACACGCTCTACACGATGGAAGTGAGTTTTCGACGATCCGAGTTTTCTATCGCGAGTTATAAGCCAATAAAGCCTAATTTTGGCAAATTTTGAGCCCTTTCCGTGGAACCCGTGACCAGTGTACCACAGGTGCCTAGAAAGACTTGGGGTCGAAAATTCATGCTAGTTGAGTTCGGTTGGTGGTTTGCAACTAGGATGTAATAGAATTTAGCCAAAAAAACGTTTCCAGGCTCGTGCCCTGAGGACGACTGAAAATTACGGTATTTGGGACCCTAAAACTGGCATGTGCCATTAAAAGGGTTCCATTAAAAAAACTTTTCGGTAATTTGAACATGTTTCTAGGTCAATTCGGACACGCTCTACACGATGGAAGTGAGTTTTCGACGATCCGAGTTTTCTATCGCGAGTTATAAGCCAATAAAGCCTGTTTTTGGCTTAATTTTGAGCCCTTTCCGTGGCACCCGTGACCAGTGTACCACAGGTGCCACGAAAGACTTGGGGTCGAAAATTCATGCTAGTTGGGTTCAGTTGGTGGTTTGCAACTAGGATGTAATAGAATTTAGCCAAAAAACGTTTCAAGGCTCGTGCCCTGAGGACGACTGAAAATTACTGTATTTGGGACCCTAAAACTGGCATGTGCCATTAAATGGGTTCCATTAATTTTTTTTCTCGGTAATTTGAACATGTTTCTAGGTCAATTCGGACACGCTCTACACGATGGAAGTGAGTTTTCGACGATCCGAGTTTTCTATCGCGAGTTATAAGCCAATAAAGCCTGTTTTTGGCTAATTTTGAGCCCTTTCCGTGGCACCCGTGACCAGTGTACCACAGGTGCCACGAAAGACTTGGGGTCGAAAATTCATGCTAGTTGGGTTCAGTTGGTGGTTTGCAACTAGGATGTAATAGAATTTAGCCAAAAAACGTTTCAAGGCTCGTGCCCTGAAGACGACTGAAAATTACTGTATTTGGGACCCTAAAACTGGCATGTGCCATTAAATGGGTTCCATTAAAATTATTTTTTCGGTAATTTGAACATGTTTCTAGGTCAATTCGGACACGCTCTACACGATGGAAGTGAGTTTTCGACGATCCGAGTTTTCTATCGCGAGTTATAAGCCAATAAAGCCTGTTTTTGGCTAATTTTGAGCTCTTTCCGTGGCACCCGTGATCAGTGTACCACAGGTGCCACGAAAGACTTGGGGTCGAAAATTCATGCTAGTTGGGTTCGGTTGGTGGTTTGCAACTAGGATGTAATATAATTTAGCCAAAAAACGTTTCCAGGCTCGTGCCCTGAGAACGACTGAAAATTACGGTATTTGGGACCCTAAAACTGGCATGTGCCATCAAATGGGTTCCATTAAAAAAACTTTTCGGTAATTTGAACATGTTTCTAGGTCAATTCGGACACGCTCTACACGATGGAAGTGAGTTTTCGACGATCCGAGTTTTCTTTCGCGAGTTATAAGCCAATGAAGCCTAATTTTGGCTAATTTTGAGCCCTTTCCGTGGAACCCGTGACCAGTGTACCACAGGTGCCACGAAAGACTTGGGGTCGAAAATTCATGCTAGTTGGGTTCGGTTGGTGGTTTGCAACTAGGATGTAATAGAATTTAGCCAAAAAACGTTTCCAGGCTCGTGCCCTGAGGACGACTGAAAATTACGGTATTTGAGACCCTAAAACTGGCATGTGCCATTAAATGGGTTCCATTAAAAAAACTTTTCGGTAATTTGAACATGTTTCTAGGTCAATTCGGACACGCTCTACACGATGGAAGTGAGTTTTCGACGATCCGAATTTTCTATCGCGAGTTATAAGCCAATAAAGCCTGTTTTTGGCTAATTTTGAGCTCTTTCCGTGGCACCCGTGATCAGTGTACCACAGGTGCCACGAAAGACTTGGGGTCGAAAATTCATGCTAGTTGGGTTCAGTTGGTGGTTTGCAACTAGGATGTAATAGAATTTAGCCAAAAAACGTTTCAAGGCTCGTGCCCTGAGGACGACTGAAAATTACGGTATTTGGGACCCTAAAACTGGCATGTGCCATTAAATGGGTTCCATTAAAAAAACTTTTCGGTAATTTGAGCATGTTTCTAGGTCAATTCGGACACGCTCTACACGATGGAAGTGAGTTTTCGACGATCCGAGTTTTCTATCGCGAGTTATAAGCCAATAAAGCCTGTTTTTGGCTAATTTTGAGCCCTTTCCGTGGAACCCGTGAACAGTGTAACACAGGTGCCACGAAAGACTTGGGGTCGAAAATTCATGCTAGTTGGGTTCAGTTGGTGGTTTGCAACTAGGATGTAATAGAATTTAGCCAAAAAACGTTTCCAGGCTCGTGCCCTGAGGACGACTGAAAATTACGGTATTTGGGACCCTAAAACTGGCATGTGCCATTAAATGGGTTCCATTAAAAAAACTTTTCGGTAATTTGAACATGTTTCTAGGTCAATTCGGACACGCTCTACACGATGGAAGTGAGTTTTCGACGATCCGAGTTTTCTATCGCGAGTTATAAGCCAATAAAGCCTAATTTTGGCAAATTTTGAGCCCTTTCCGTGGAACCCGTGACCAGTGTACCACAGGTGCCTAGAAAGACTTGGGGTCGAAAATTCATGCTAGTTGAGTTCGGTTGGTGGTTTGCAACTAGGATGTAATAGAATTTAGCCAAAAAACGTTTCCAGGCTCGTGCCCTGAGGACGACTGAAAATTACGGTATTTGGGACCCTAAAACTGGCATGTGCCATTAAAAGGGTTCCATTAAAAAAACTTTTCGGTAATTTGAACATGTTTCTAGGTCAATTCGGACACGCTCTACACGATGGAAGTGAGTTTTCGACGATCCGAGTTTTCTATCGCGAGTTATAAGCCAATAAAGCCTGTTTTTGGCTTAATTTTGAGCCCTTTCCGTGGCACCCGTGACCAGTGTACCACAGGTGCCACGAAAGACTTGGGGTCGAAAATTCATGCTAGTTGGGTTCAGTTGGTGGTTTGCAACTAGGATGTAATAGAATTTAGCCAAAAAACGTTTCAAGGCTCGTGCCCTGAGGACGACTGAAAATTACTGTATTTGGGACCCTAAAACTGGCATGTGCCATTAAATGGGTTCCATTAATTTTTTTTTCGGTAATTTGAACATGTTTCTAGGTCAATTCGGACACGCTCTACACGATGGAAGTGAGTTTTCGACGATCCGAGTTTTCTATCGCGAGTTATAAGCCAATAAAGCCTGTTTTTGGCTAATTTTGAGCCCTTTCCGTGGCACCCGTGACCAGTGTACCACAGGTGCCACGAAAGACTTGGGGTCGAAAATTCATGCTAGTTGGGTTCAGTTGGTGGTTTGCAACTAGGATGTAATAGAATTTAGCCAAAAAACGTTTCAAGGCTCGTGCCCTGAAGACGACTGAAAATTACTGTATTTGGGACCCTAAAACTGGCATGTGCCATTAAATGGGTTCCATTAAAATTATTTTTTCGGTAATTTGAACATGTTTCTAGGTCAATTCGGACACGCTCTACACGATGGAAGTGAGTTTTCGACGATCCGAGTTTTCTATCGCGAGTTATAAGCCAATAAAGCCTGTTTTTGGCTAATTTTGAGCCCTTTCCGTGGAACCCGTGACCAGTGTACCACAGGTGCCACGAAAGACTTGGGGTCGAAAATTCATGCTAGTTGGGTTCGGTTGGTGGTTTGCAACTAGGATGTAATATAATTTAGCCAAAAAACGTTACCAGGCTCGTGCCCTGAGAACGACTGAAAATTACGGTATTTGGGACCCTAAAACTGGCATGTGCCATCAAATGGGTTCCATTAAAAAAACTTTTCGGTAATTTGAACATGTTTCTAGGTCAATTCGGACACGCTCTACACGATGGAAGTGAGTTTTCGACGATCCGAGTTTTCTATCGCGAGTTATAAGCCAATAAAGCCTAATTTTGGCAAATTTTGAGCCCTTTCCGTGGAACCCGTGACCAGTGTACCACAGGTGCCACGAAAGACTTGGGGTCGAAAATTCATGCTAGTTGGGTTCGGTTGGTGGTTTGCAACTAGGATGTAATAGAATTTAGCCAAAAAACGTTTCCAGGCTCGTGCCCTGAGGACGACTGAAAATTACGGTATTTGAGACCCTAAAACTGGCATGTGCCATTAAATGGGTTCCATTAAAAAAACTTTTCGGTAATTTGAACTTGTTTCTAGGTCAATTCGGACACGCTCTACACGATGGAAGTGAGTTTTCGACGATCCGAGTTTTCTATCGCGAGTTATAAGCCAATAAAGCCTGTTTTTGGCTAATTTTGAGCTCTTTCCGTGGCACCCGTGATCAGTGTACCACAGGTGCCACGAAAGACTTGGGGTCGAAAATTCATGCTAGTTGGGTTCAGTTGGTGGTTTGCAACTAGGATGTAGTAGAATTTAGCCAAAAAACGTTTCAAGGCTCGTGCCCTGAGGACGACTGAAAATTACGGTATTTGGGACCCTAAAACTGGCATGTGCCATTAAATGGGTTCCATTAAAAAAACTTTTCGGTAATTTGAGCATGTTTCTAGGTCAATTCGGACACGCTCTACACGATGGAAGTGAGTTTTCGACGATCCGAGCTTTCTATCGCGAGTTATAAGCCAATAAAGCCTAATTTTGGCTAATTTTGAGCCCTTTCCGTGGAACCCGTGACCAGTGTACCACAGGTGCCACGAAAGATTTGGGGTCAAAAATTCATGCTAGTTGGGTTCGGTTGGTGGTTTGCAACTAGGATGTAATAGAATTTAGCCAAAAAACGTTTCCAGGCTCGTGCCCTGAGGACGACTGAAAATTACGGTATTTGGGACCCTAAAAAACTGGCATGTGCCATTAAATGGGTTCATTAAAAAAACTTTTCGGTAATTTGAACATGTTTCTAGATCAATTCGGACACGCTCTACACGATGGAAGTGAGTTTTCGACGATCCGAGTTTTCTATCGCGAGTTATAAGCCAATAAAGCCTGTTTTTCACTAATTTTGAGCCCTTTCCGTGGAACCCGTGACCAGTGTACCACAGGTGCCACGAAAGACTTGGGGTCGAAAATTCATGCTAGTTGGGTTCAGTTGGTGGTTTGCAACTAGGATGTAATAGAATTTAGCCAAAAAACGTTTCCAGGCTCGTGCCCTGAGGACGACTGAAAATTACGGTATTTGGGACCCTAAAACTGGCATGTGCCATTAAATGGGTTCCATTAAAAAAACTTTTCGGTAATTTGAACATGTTTCTAGGTCAATTCGGACACGCTCTACACGATGGAAGTGAGTTTTCGACGATCCGAGTTTTCTATCGCGAGTTATAAGCCAATAAAGCCTGTTTTTGGCTAATTTTGAGCCCTTTCCGTGGAACCCGTGACCAGTGTACCACAGGTGCCACGAAAGA
Organism: Daptonema setosum; assembly: GCA_964036265.1. NCBI lineage: Eukaryota > Metazoa > Nematoda > Chromadorea > Monhysterida > Xyalidae > Daptonema > Daptonema setosum. Next base: position 20,652,285 of record OZ038444.1, read on the forward strand.
CTTGGGGTCGAAAATTCATGCTAGTTGGGTTCGGTTGGTGGTTTGCAACTAGGATGTAATAGAATTTAGCCAAAAAACGTTTCCAGGCTCGTGCCCTGAGGACGACTGAAAATTACGGTATTTGGGACCCTAAAACTGGCATGTGCCATTAAAAGGGTTCCATTAAAAAAACTTTTCGGTAATTTGAACATGTTTCTAGGTCAATTCGGACACGCTCTACACGATGGAAGTGAGTTTTCGACGATCCGAGTTTTCTATCGCGAGTTATAAGCCAATAAAGCCTGTTTTTGGCTTAATTTTGAGCCCTTTCCGTGGCACCCGTGACCAGTGTACCACAGGTGCCACGAAAGACTTGGGGTCGAAAATTCATGCTAGTTGGGTTCAGTTGGTGTTTTGCAACTAGGATGTAATAGAATTTAGCCAAAAAACGTTTCAAGGCTCGTGCCCTGAGGACGACTGAAAATTACTGTATTTGGGACCCTAAAACTGGCATGTGCCATTAAATGGGTTCCATTAAATTTTTTTTCGGTAATTTGAACATGTTTCTAGGTCAATTCGGACACGCTCTACACGATGGAAGTGAGTTTTCGACGATCCGAGTTCTCTTTCGCGAGTTATAAGCCAATGAAGCCTAATTTTGGCTAATTTTGAGCCCTTTCCGTGGAACCCGTGACCAGTGTACCACAGGTGCCACGAAAGACTTGGGGTCGAAAATTCATGCTAGTTGGGTTCGGTTGGTGGTTTGCAACTAGGATGTAATAGAATTTAGCCAAAAAACGTTTCCAGGCTCGTGCCCTGAGGACGACTGAAAATTACGGTATTTGGGACCCTAAAACTGGCATGTGCCATTAAATGGGTTCATTAAAAAAACTTTTCGGTAATTTGAACATGTTTCTAGGTCAATTCGGACACGCTCTACACGATGGAAGTGAGTTTTCGACGATCCGAGTTTTCTATCGCGAGTTATAAGCCAATAAAGCCTGTTTTTGGCTAATTTTGAGCCCTTTCCGTGGAACCCGTGACCAGTGTACCACAGGTGCCACGAAAGACTTGGGGTCGAAAATTCATGCTAGTTGGGTTCAGTTGGTGGTTTGCAACTAGGATGTAATAGAATTTAGCCAAAAAACGTTTCCAGGCTCGTGCCCTGAGGACGACTGAAAATTACGGTATTTGGGACCCTAAAACTGGCATGTGCCATTAAATGGGTTCCATTAAAAGAACTTTTCGGTAATTTGAACATGTTTCTAGGTCAATTCGGACACGCTCTACACGATGGAAGTGAGTTTTCGACGATCCGAGTTTTCTATCGCGAGTTATAAGCCAATAAAGCCTGTTTTTGGCTAATTTTGAGCTCTTTCCGTGGCACCCGTGATCAGTGTACCACAGGTGCCACGAAAGACTTGGGGTCGAAAATTCATGCTAGTTGGGTTCGGTTGGTGGTTTGCAACTAGGATGTAATATAATTTAGCCAAAAAACGTTTCCAGGCTCGTGCCCTGAGAACGACTGAAAATTACGGTATTTGGGACCCTAAAACTGGCATGTGCCATCAAATGGGTTCCATTAAAAAAACTTTTCGGTAATTTGAACATGTTTCTAGGTCAATTCGGACACGCTCTACACGATGGAAGTGAGTTTTCGACGATCCGAGTTTTCTTTCGCGAGTTATAAGCCAATGAAGCCTAATTTTGGCTAATTTTGAGCCCTTTCCGTGGAACCCGTGACCAGTGTACCACAGGTGCCACGAAAGACTTGGGGTCGAAAATTCATGCTAGTTGGGTTCGGTTGGTGGTTTGCAACTAGGATGTAATAGAATTTAGCCAAAAAACGTTTCCAGGCTCGTGCCCTGAGGACGACTGAAAATTACGGTATTTGAGACCCTAAAACTGGCATGTGCCATTAAATGGGTTCCATTAAAAAAACTTTTCGGTAATTTGAACATGTTTCTAGGTCAATTCGGACACGCTCTACACGATGGAAGTGAGTTTTCGACGATCCGAGTTTTCTATCGCGAGTTATAAGCCAATAAAGCCTGTTTTTGGCTAATTTTGAGCTCTTTCCGTGGCACCCGTGATCAGTGTACCACAGGTGCCACGAAAGACTTGGGGTCGAAAATTCATGCTAGTTGGGTTCAGTTGGTGGTTTGCAACTAGGATGTAGTAGAATTTAGCCAAAAAACGTTTCAAGGCTCGTGCCCTGAGGACGACTGAAAATTACGGTATTTGAGACCCTAAAACTGGCATGTGCCATTAAATGGGTTCCATTAAAAAAACTTTTCGGTAATTTGAGCATGTTTCTAGGTCAATTCGGACACGCTCTACACGATGGAAGTGAGTTTTCGACGATCCGAGTTTTCTATCGCGAGTTATAAGCCAATAAAGCCTAATTTTGGCTAATTTTGAGCCCTTTCCGTGGAACCCGTGACCAGTGTACCACAGGTGCCACGAAAGATTTGGGGTCAAAAATTCATGCTAGTTGGGTTCGGTTGGTGGTTTGCAACTAGGATGTAATAGAATTTAGCCAAAAAACGTTTCCAGGCTCGTGCCCTGATAACGACTGAAAATTACGGTATTTGGGACCCTAAAACTGGCATGTGCCATTAAATGGGTTCCATTAAAAAAACTTTTCGGTAATTTGAACATGTTTCTAGGTCAATTCGTACACGCTCTACACGATGGAAGTGAGTTTTCGACGATCCGAGTTTTCTATCGCGAGTTATAAGCCAATAAAGCCTGTTTTTGGCTAATTTTGAGCCCTTTCCGTGGAACCCGTGACCAGTGTACCACAGGTGCCACGAAAGACTTGGGGTCGAAAATTCATGCTAGTTGGGTTCAGTTGGTGGTTTGCAACTAGGATGTAATAGACTTTAGCCAAAAAACGTTGCAAGGCTCGTGCCCTGAGGACGACTGAAAATTACGGTATTTGGGACCCTAAAACTGGCATGTGCCATTAAATGGGTTCATTAAAAAAACTTTTCGGTAATTTGAACATGTTTCTAGATCAATTCGGACACGCTCTACACGATGGAAGTGAGTTTTCGACGATCCGAGTTTTCTATCGCGAGTTATAAGCCAATAAAGCCTGTTTTTCACTAATTTTGAGCCCTTTCCGTGGAACCCGTGACCAGTGTACCACAGGTGCCACGAAAGACTTGGGGTCGAAAATTCATGCTAGTTGGGTTCAGTTGGTGGTTTGCAACTAGGATGTAATAGAATTTAGCCAAAAAACGTTTCCAGGCTCGTGCCCTGAGGACGACTGAAAATTACGGTATTTGGGACCCTAAAACTGGCATGTGCCATTAAATGGGTTCCATTAAAAAAACTTTTCGGTAATTTGAACATGTTTCTAGGTCAATTCGGACACGCTCTACACGATGGAAGTGAGTTTTCGACGATCCGAGTTTTCTATCGCGAGTTATAAGCCAATAAAGCCTGTTTTTGGCTAATTTTGAGCCCTTTCCGTGGAACCCGTGACCAGTGTACCACAGGTGCCACGAAAGACTTGGGGTCGAAAATTCATGCTAGTTGGGTTCGGTTGGTGGTTTGCAACTAGGATGTAATATAATTTAGCCAAAAAACGTTTCCAGGCTCGTGCCCTGAGAACGACTGAAAATTACGGTATTTGGGACCCTAAAACTGGCATGTGCCATCAAATGGGTTCCATTAAAAAAACTTTTCGGTAATTTGAACGTGTTTCTAGGTCAATTCGGACACGCTCTACACGATGGAAGTGAGTTTTCGACGATCCGAGTTCTCTTTCGCGAGTTATAAGCCAATGAAGCCTAATTTTGGCTAATTTTGAGCCCTTTCCGTGGAACCCGTGACCAGTGTACCACAGGTGCCACGAAAGACTTGGGGTCGAAAATTCATGCTAGTTGGGTTCGGTTGGTGGTTTGCAACTAGGATGTAATAGAATTTAGCCAAAAAACGTTTCCAGGCTCGTGCCCTGAGGACGACTGAAAATTACGGTATTTGGGACCCTAAAACTGGCATGTGCCATTAAATGGGTTCATTAAAAAAACTTTTCGGTAATTTGAACATGTTTCTAGGTCAATTCGGACACGCTCTACACGATGGAAGTGAGTTTTCGACGATCCGAGTTTTCTATCGCGAGTTATAAGCCAATAAAGCCTGTTTTTGGCTAATTTTGAGCCCTTTCCGTGGAACCCGTGACCAGTGTACCACAGGTGCCACGAAAGACTTGGGGTCGAAAATTCATGCTAGTTGGGTTCAGTTGGTGGTTTGCAACTAGGATGTAATAGAATTTAGCCAAAAAACGTTTCCAGGCTCGTGCCCTGAGGACGACTGAAAATTACGGTATTTGGGACCCTAAAACTGGCATGTGCCATTAAATGGGTTCCATTAAAAGAACTTTTCGGTAATTTGAACATGTTTCTAGGTCAATTCGGACACGCTCTACACGATGGAAGTGAGTTTTCGACGATCCGAGTTTTCTATCGCGAGTTATACGCCAATAAAGCCTGTTTTTGGCTAATTTTGAGCCCTTTCCGTGGAACCCGTGACCAGTGTACCACAGGTGCCACGAAAGACTTGGGGTCGAAAATTCATGCTAGTTGGGTTCAGTTGGTGGTTTGCAACTAGGATGTATTAGAATTTAGCCAAAAAACGTTTCAAGGCTCGTGCCCTGAGGACGACTGAAAATTACGGTATTTGGGACCCTAAAACTGGCATGTGCCATTAAATGGGTTCCATTAAAAAAACTTTTCGGTAATTTGAGCATGTTTCTAGGTCAATTCGGACACGCTCTACACGATGGAAGTGAGTTTTCGACGATCCGAGTTTTCTATCGCGAGTTATAAGCCAATAAAGCCTGTTTTTCACTAATTTTGAGCCCTTTCCGTGGAACCCGTGACCAGTGTACCACAGGTGCCACGAAAGACTTGGGGTCGAAAATTCATGCTAGTTGGGTTCAGTTGGTGGTTTGCAACTAGGATGTAATAGAATTTAGCCAAAAAACGTTTCCAGGCTCGTGCCCTGAGGACGACTGAAAATTACGGTATTTGGGACCCTAAAACTGGCATGTGCCATTAAATGGGTTCCATTAAAAAAACTTTTCGGTAATTTGAACATGTTTCTAGGTCAATTCGGACACGCTCTACACGATGGAAGTGAGTTTTCGACGATCCGAGTTTTCTATCGCGAGTTATAAGCCAATAAAGCCTGTTTTTGGCTAATTTTGAGCCCTTTCCGTGGAACCCGTGACCAGTGTACCACAGGTGCCACGAAAGACTTGGGGTCGAAAATTCATGCTAGTTGGGTTCGGTTGGTGGTTTGCAACTAGGATGTAATATAATTTAGCCAAAAAACGTTTCCAGGCTCGTGCCCTGAGAACGACTGAAAATTACGGTATTTGGGACCCTAAAACTGGCATGTGCCATCAAATGGGTTCCATTAAAAAAACTTTTCGGTAATTTGAACGTGTTTCTAGGTCAATTCGGACACGCTCTACACGATGGAAGTGAGTTTTCGACGATCCGAGTTCTCTTTCGCGAGTTATAAGCCAATGAAGCCTAATTTTGGCTAATTTTGAGCCCTTTCCGTGGAACCCGTGACCAGTGTACCACAGGTGCCACGAAAGACTTGGGGTCGAAAATTCATGCTAGTTGGGTTCGGTTGGTGGTTTGCAACTAGGATGTAATAGAATTTAGCCAAAAAACGTTTCCAGGCTCGTGCCCTGAGGACGACTGAAAATTACGGTATTTGGGACCCTAAAACTGGCATGTGCCATTAAATGGGTTCATTAAAAAAACTTTTCGGTAATTTGAACATGTTTCTAGGTCAATTCGGACACGCTCTACACGATGGAAGTGAGTTTTCGACGATCCGAGTTTTCTATCGCGAGTTATAAGCCAATAAAGCCTGTTTTTGGCTAATTTTGAGCCCTTTCCGTGGAACCCGTGACCAGTGTACCACAGGTGCCACGAAAGACTTGGGGTCGAAAATTCATGCTAGTTGGGTTCAGTTGGTGGTTTGCAACTAGGATGTAATAGAATTTAGCCAAAAAACGTTTCCAGGCTCGTGCCCTGAGGACGACTGAAAATTACGGTATTTGGGACCCTAAAACTGGCATGTGCCATTAAATGGGTTCCATTAAAAGAACTTTTCGGTAATTTGAACATGTTTCTAGGTCAATTCGGACACGCTCTACACGATGGAAGTGAGTTTTCGACGATCCGAGTTTTCTATCGCGAGTTATACGCCAATAAAGCCTGTTTTTGGCTAATTTTGAGCCCTTTCCGTGGAACCCGTGACCAGTGTACCACAGGTGCCACGAAAGACTTGGGGTCGAAAATTCATGCTAGTTGGGTTCAGTTGGTGGTTTGCAACTAGGATGTATTAGAATTTAGCCAAAAAACGTTTCAAGGCTCGTGCCCTGAGGACGACTGAAAATTACGGTATTTGGGACCCTAAAACTGGCATGTGCCATTAAATGGGTTCCATTAAAAAAACTTTTCGGTAATTTGAGCATGTTTCTAGGTCAATTCGGACACGCTCTACACGATGGAAGTGAGTTTTCGACGATCCGAGTTTTCTATCGCGAGTTATAAGCCAATAAAGCCTGTTTTTGGCTAATTTTGAGCCTTTTCCGTGGAACCCATGACCAGTGTACCACAGGTGCCACGAAAGACTTGGGGTCGAAAATTCATGCTAGTTGGGTTCAGTTGGTGGTTTGCAACTAGGATGTAATAGACTTTAGCCAAAAAACGTTTCAAGGCTGGTGCCCTGAGGACGACTGAAAATTACGGTATTTGGGACCCTAAAACTGGCATGTGCCATTAAATGGGTTCATTAAAAAAACTTTTCGGTAATTTGAACATGTTTCTAGATCAATTCGGACACGCTCTACACGATGGAAGTGAGTTTTCGACGATCCGAGTTTTCTATCGCGAGTTATAAGCCAATAAAGCCTGTTTTTGGCTAATTTTGAGCCCTTTCCGTGGAACCCGTGACCAGTGTACCACAGGTGCCACGAAAGACTTGGGGTCGAAAATTCATGCTAGTTGGGTTCAGTTGGTGGTTTGCAACTAGGATGTAATAGAATTTAGCCAAAAAACGTTTCCAGGCTCGTGCCCTGAGGACGACTGAAAATTACGGTATTTGGGACCCTAAAACTGGCATGTGCCATTAAATGGGTTCCATTAAAAAAACTTTTCGGTAATTTGAACATGTTTCTAGGTCAATTCGGACACGCTCTACACGATGGAAGTGAGTTTTCGACGATCCGAGTTTTCTATCGCGAGTTATAAGCCAATAAAGCCTATTTTTGGCTAATTTTGAGCCCTTTCCGTGGAACCCGTGAACAGTGTAACACAGGTGCCACGAAAGACTTGGGGTCGAAAATTCATGCTAGTTGGGTTCAGTTGGTGGTTTGCAACTAGGATGTAATAGAATTTAGCCAAAAAACGTTTCCAGGCTCGTGCCCTGAGGACGACTGAAAATTACGGTATTTGGGACCCTAAAACTGGCATGTGCCATTAAATGGGTTCCATTAAAAAAACTTTTCGGTAATTTGAACATGTTTCTAGGTCAATTCGGACACGCTCTACACGATGGAAATGAGTTTTCGACGATCCGAGTTTTCTATCGCGAGTTATAAGCCAATAAAGCCTAATTTTGGCAAATTTTGAGCCCTTTCCGTGGAACCCGTGACCAGTGTACCACAGGTGCCTAGAAAGACTTGGGGTCGAAAATTCATGCTAGTTGAGTTCGGTTGGTGGTTTGCAACTAGGATGTAATAGAATTTAGCCAAAAAACGTTTCCAGGCTCGTGCCCTGAGGACGACTGAAAATTACGTTATTTGGGACCCTAAAACTGGCATGTGCCATTAAAAGGGTTCCATTAAAAAAACTTTTCGGTAATTTGAACATGTTTCTAGGTCAATTCGGACACGCTCTACACGATGGAAGTGAGTTTTCGACGATCCGAGTTTTCTATCGCGAGTTATAAGCCAATAAAGCCTATTTTTGGCTTAATTTTGAGCCCTTTCCGTGGCACCCGTGACCAGTGTACCACAGGTGCCACGAAAGACTTGGGGTCGAAAATTCATGCTAGTTGGGTTCAGTTGGTGGTTTGCAACTAGGATGTAATAGAATTTAGCCAAAAAACGTTTCAAGGCTCGTGCCCTGAGGACGACTGAAAATTACTGTATTTGGGACCCTAAAACTGGCATGTGCCATTAAATGGGTTCCATTAAAATGATTTTTTCGGTAATTTGAACATGTTTCTAGGTCAATTCGGACACGCTCTACACGATGGAAGTGAGTTTTCGACGATCCGAGTTTTCTATCGCGAGTTATAAGCCAATAAAGCCTGTTTTTGGCTAATTTTGAGCCCTTTCCGTGGCACCCGTGACCAGTGTACCACAGGTGCCACGAAAGACTTGGGGTCGAAAATTCATGCTAGTTGGGTTCAGTTGGTGGTTTGCAACTAGGATGTAATAGAATTTAGCCAAAAAACGTTTCAAGGCTCGTGCCCTGAAGACGACTGAAAATTACTGTATTTGGGACCCTAAAACTGGCATGTGCCATTAAATGGGTTCCATTAAAATTATTTTTTCGGTAATTTGAATATGTTTCTAGGTCAATTCGGACACGCTCTACACGATGGAAGTGAGTTTTCGACGATCCGAGTTTTCTATCGCGAGTTATAAGCCAATAAAGCCTGTTTTTGGCTAATTTTGAGCCCTTTCCGTGGAACCCGTGACCAGTGTACCACAGGTGCCACGAAAGACTTGGGGTCGAAAATTCATGCTAGTTGGGTTCGGTTGGTGGTTTGCAACTAGGATGTAATATAATTTAGCCAAAAAACGTTTCCAGGCTCGTGCCCTGAGAACGACTGAAAATTACGGTATTTGGGACCCTAAAACTGGCATGTGCCATCAAATGGGTTCCATTTAAAAAACTTTTCGGTAATTTGAACATGTTTCTAGGTCAATTCGGACACGCTCTACACGATGGAAGTGAGTTTTCGACGATCCGAGTTCTCTTTCGCGAGTTATAAGCCAATGAAGCCTAATTTTGGCTAATTTTGAGCCCTTTCCGTGGAACCTGTGACCAGTGTACCACAGGTGCCACGAAAGACTTGGGGTCGAAAATTCATGCTAGTTGGGTTCGGTTGGTGGTTTGCAACTAGGATGTAATAGAATTTAGCCAAAAAACGTTTCCAGGCTCGTGCCCTGAGGACGACTGAAAATTACGGTATTTGAGACCCTAAAACTGGCATGTGCCATTAAATGGGTTCCATTAAAAAAACTTTTCGGTAATTTGAACATGTTTCTAGGTCAATTCGGACACGCTCTACACGATGGAAGTGAGTTTTCGACGATCCGAGTTTTCTATCGCGAGTTATAAGCCAATAAAGCCTGTTTTTGGCTAATTTTGAGCTCTTTCCGTGGCACCCGTGATCAGTGTACCACAGGTGCCACGAAAGACTTGGGGTCGAAAATTCATGCTAGTTGGGTTCAGTTGGTGGTTTGCAACTAGGATGTAGTAGAATTTAGCCAAAAAACGTTTCAAGGCTCGTGCCCTGAGGACGACTGAAAATTACGGTATTTGGGACCCTAAAACTGGCATGTGCCATTAAATGGGTTCCATTAAAAAAACTTTTCGGTAATTTGAGCATGTTTCTAGGTCAATTCGGACACGCTCTACACGATGGAAGTGAGTTTTCGACGATCCGAGTTTTCTATCGCGAGTTATAAGCCAATAAAGCCTAATTTTGGCTAATTTTGAGCCCTTTCCGTGGAACCCGTGACCAGTGTACCACAGGTGCCACGAAAGATTTGGGTCAAAAATTCATGCTAGTTGGGTTCGGTTGGTGGTTTGCAACTAGGATGTAATAGAATTTAGCCAAAAAACGTTTCCAGGCTCGTGCCCTGATAACGACTGAAAATTACGGTATTTGGGACCCTAAAACTGGCATGTGCCATTAAATGGGTTCCATTAAAAAAACTTTTCGGTAATTTGAACATGTTTCTAGGTCAATTCGGACACGCTCTACACGATGGAAGTGAGTTTTCGACGATCCGAGTTTTCTATCGCGAGTTATAAGCCAATAAAGCCTGTTTTTGGCTAATTTTGAGCCCTTTCCGTGGAACCCGTGACCAGTGTACCACAGGTGCCACGAAAGACTTGGGGTCGAAAATTCATGCTAGTTGGGTTCAGTTGGTGGTTTGCAACTAGGATGTAATAGACTTTAGCCAAAAAACGTTTCAAGGCTCGTGCCCTGAGGACGACTGAAAATTACGGTATTTGGGACCCTAAAACTGGCATGTGCCATTAAATGGGTTCATTAAAAAAACTTTTCGGTAATTTGAACATGTTTCTAGATCAATTCGGACACGCTCTACACGATGGAAGTGAGTTTTCGACGATCCGAGTTTTCTATCGCGAGTTATAAGCCAATAAAGCCTGTTTTTGGCTAATTTTGAGCCCTTTCCGTGGAACCCGTGACCAGTGTACCACAGGTGCCACGAAAGACTTGGGGTCGAAAATTCATGCTAGTTGGGTTCAGTTGGTGGTTTGCAACTAGGATGTAATAGAATTTAGCCAAAAAACGTTTCCAGGCTCGTGCCCTGAGGACGACTGAAAATTACGGTATTTGGGACCCTAAAACTGGCATGTGCCATTAAATGGGTTCCATTAAAAAAACTTTTCGGTAATTTGAACATGTTTCTAGGTCAATTCGGACACGCTCTACACGATGGAAGTGAGTTTTCGACGATCCGAGTTTTCTATCGCGAGTTATAAGCCAATGAAGCCTAATTTTGGCTAATTTTGAGCCCTTTCCGTGGAACCCGTGACCAGTGTACCACAGGTGCCACGAAAGACTTGGGGTCGAAAATTCATGCTAGTTGGGTTCGGTTGGTGGTTTGCAACTAGGATGTAATAGAATTTAGCCAAAAAAACGTTTCCAGGCTCGTGCCCTGATAACGACTGAAAATTACGGTATTTGGGACCCTAAAACTGGCATGTGCCATTAAATGGATTCCATTAAAAAAACTTTTCGGTAATTTGAACATGTTTCTAGGTCAATTCGGACACGCTCTACACGATGGAAGTGAGTTTTCGACGATCCGAGTTTTCTATCGCGAGTTATAAGCCAATAAAGCCTGTTTTTGGCTAATTTTGAGCCCTTTCCGTGGAACCCGTGACCAGTGTACCACAGGTGCCACGAAAGACTTGGGGTCGAAAATTCATGCTAGTTGGGTTCAGTTGGTGGTTTGCAACTAGGATGTAATAGACTTTAGCCAAAAAACGTTTCAAGGCTCGTGCCCTGAGGACGACTGAAAATTACGGTATTTGGGACCCTAAAACTGTCATGTGCCATTAAATGGGTTCATTAAAAAAACTTTTCGGTAATATGAACATGTTTCTAGGTCAATTCGGACACGCTCTACACGATGGAAGTGAGTTTTCAACGATCCGAGTTTTCTATCGCGAGTTATAAGCCAATAAAGCCTGTTTTTGGCTAATTTTGAGCCCTTTCCGTGGAACCCGTGACCAGTGTACCACAGGTGCCACGAAAGACTTGGGGTCGAAAATTCATGCTAGTTGGGTTCGGTTGGTGGTTTGCAACTAGGATGTAATATAATTTAGCCAAAAAACGTTTCCAGGCTCGTGCCCTGAGAACGACTGAAAATTACGGTATTTGGGACCCTAAAACTGGCATGTGCCATCAAATGGGTTCCATTTAAAAAACTTTTCGGTAATTTGAACATGTTTCTAGGTCAATTCGGACACGCTCTACACGATGGAAGTGAGTTTTCGACGATCCGAGTTCTCTTTCGCGAGTTATAAGCCAATGAAGCCTAATTTTGGCTAATTTTGAGCCCTTTCCGTGGAACCTGTGACCAGTGTACCACAGGTGCCACGAAAGACTTGGGGTCGAAAATTCATGCTAGTTGGGTTCGGTTGGTGGTTTGCAACTAGGATGTAATAGAATTTAGCCAAAAAACGTTTCCAGGCTCGTGCCCTGAGGACGACTGAAAATTACGGTATTTGAGACCCTAAAACTGGCATGTGCCATTAAATGGGTTCCATTAAAAAAACTTTTCGGTAATTTGAACATGTTTCTAGGTCAATTCGGACACGCTCTACACGATGGAAGTGAGTTTTCGACGATCCGAGTTTTCTATCGCGAGTTATAAGCCAATAAAGCCTGTTTTTGGCTAATTTTGAGCTCTTTCCGTGGCACCCGTGATCAGTGTACCACAGGTGCCACGAAAGACTTGGGGTCGAAAATTCATGCTAGTTGGGTTCAGTTGGTGGTTTGCAACTAGGATGTAGTAGAATTTAGCCAAAAAACGTTTCAAGGCTCGTGCCCTGAGGACGACTGAAAATTACGGTATTTGGGACCCTAAAACTGGCATGTGCCATTAAATGGGTTCCATTAAAAAAACTTTTCGGTAATTTGAGCATGTTTCTAGGTCAATTCGGACACGCTCTACACGATGGAAGTGAGTTTTCGACGATCCGAGTTTTCTATCGCGAGTTATAAGCCAATAAAGCCTAATTTTGGCTAATTTTGAGCCCTTTCCGTGGAACCCGTGACCAGTGTACCACAGGTGCCACGAAAGATTTGGGGTCAAAAATTCATGCTAGTTGGGTTCGGTTGGTGGTTTGCAACTAGGATGTAATAGAATTTAGCCAAAAAACGTTTCCAGGCTCGTGCCCTGATAACGACTGAAAATTACGGTATTTGGGACCCTAAAACTGGCATGTGCCATTAAATGGGTTCCATTAAAAAAACTTTTCGGTAATTTGAACATGTTTCTAGGTCAATTCGGACACGCTCTACACGATGGAAGTGAGTTTTCGACGATCCGAGTTTTCTATCGCGAGTTATAAGCCAATAAAGCCTGTTTTTGGCTAATTTTGAGCCCTTTCCGTGGAACCCGTGACCAGTGTACCACAGGTGCCACGAAAGACTTGGGGTCGAAAATTCATGCTAGTTGGGTTCAGTTGGTGGTTTGCAACTAGGATGTAATAGACTTTAGCCAAAAAACGTTTCAAGGCTCGTGCCCTGAGGACGACTGAAAATTACGGTATTTGGGACCCTAAAACTGGCATGTGCCATTAAATGGGTTCATTAAAAAAACTTTTCGGTAATTTGAACATGTTTCTAGATCAATTCGGACACGCTCTACACGATGGAAGTGAGTTTTCGACGATCCGAGTTTTCTATCGCGAGTTATAAGCCAATAAAGCCTGTTTTTGGCTAATTTTGAGCCCTTTCCGTGGAACCCGTGACCAGTGTACCACAGGTGCCACGAAAGACTTGGGGTCGAAAATTCATGCTAGTTGGGTTCAGTTGGTGGTTTGCAACTAGGATGTAATAGAATTTAGCCAAAAAACGTTTCCAGGCTCGTGCCCTGAGGACGACTGAAAATTACGGTATTTGGGACCCTAAAACTGGCATGTGCCATTAAATGGGTTCCATTAAAAAAACTTTTCGGTAATTTGAACATGTTTCTAGGTCAATTCGGACACGCTCTACACGATGGAAGTGAGTTTTCGACGATCCGAGTTTTCTATCGCGAGTTATAAGCCAATGAAGCCTAATTTTGGCTAATTTTGAGCCCTTTCCGTGGAACCCGTGACCAGTGTACCACAGGTGCCACGAAAGACTTGGGGTCGAAAATTCATGCTAGTTGGGTTCGGTTGGTGGTTTGCAACTAGGATGTAATAGAATTTAGCCAAAAAAACGTTTCCAGGCTCGTGCCCTGATAACGACTGAAAATTACGGTATTTGGGACCCTAAAACTGGCATGTGCCATTAAATGGATTCCATTAAAAAAACTTTTCGGTAATTTGAACATGTTTCTAGGTCAATTCGGACACGCTCTACACGATGGAAGTGAGTTTTCGACGATCCGAGTTTTCTATCGCGAGTTATAAGCCAATAAAGCCTGTTTTTGGCTAATTTTGAGCCCTTTCCGTGGAACCCGTGACCAGTGTACCACAGGTGCCACGAAAGACTTGGGGTCGAAAATTCATGCTAGTTGGGTTCAGTTGGTGGTTTGCAACTAGGATGTAATAGACTTTAGCCAAAAAACGTTTCAAGGCTCGTGCCCTGAGGACGACTGAAAATTACGGTATTTGGGACCCTAAAACTGGCATGTGCCATTAAATGGGTTCATTAAAAAAACTTTTCGGTAATATGAACATGTTTCTAGGTCAATTCGGACACGCTCTACACGATGGAAGTGAGTTTTCAACGATCCGAGTTTTCTATCGCGAGTTATAAGCCAATAAAGCCTGTTTTTGGCTAATTTTGAGCCCTTTCCGTGGAACCCGTGACCAGTGTACCACAGGTGCCACGAAAGACTTGGGGTCGAAAATTCATGCTAGTTGGGTTCAGTTGGTGGTTTGCAACTAGGATGTAATAGAATTTAGCCAAAAAACGTTTCCAGGCTCGTGCCCTGAGGACGACTGAAAATTACGGTATTTGGGACCCTAAAACTGGCATGTGCCATTAAATGGGTTCATTAAAAAAACTTTTCGGTAATTTGAACATGTTTCTAGGTCAATTCGGACACGCTCTACACGATGGAAGTGAGTTTTCGACGATCCGAGTTTTCTATCGCGAGTTATAAGCCAATAAAGCCTGTTTTTGGCTAATTTTGAGCCCTTTCCGTGGAACCCGTGACCAGTGTACCACAGGTGCCACGAAAGACTTGGGGTCGAAAATTCATGCTAGTTGGGTTCAGTTGGTGGTTTGCAACTAGGATGTAATAGAATTTAGCCAAAAAACGTTTCCAGGCTCGTGCCCTGAGGACGACTGAAAATTACGGTATTTGGGACCCTAAAACTGGCATGTGCCATTAAATGGGTTCCATTAAAAGAACTTTTCGGTAATTTGAACATGTTTCTAGGTCAATTCGGACACGCTCTACACGATGGAAGTGAGTTTTCGACGATCCGAGTTTTCTATCGCGAGTTATAAGCCAATAAAGCCTGTTTTTGGCTAATTTTGAGCCCTTTCCGTGGAACCCGTGACCAGTGTACCACAGGTGCCACGAAAGACTTGGGGTCGAAAATTCATGCTAGTTGGGTTCAGTTGGTGGTTTGCAACTAGGATGTAATAGAATTTAGCCAAAAAACGTTTCAAGGCTCGTGCCCTGAGGACGACTGAAAATTACGGTATTTGGGACCCTAAAACTGGCATGTGCCATTAAATGGGTTCCATTAAAAAAACTTTTCGGTAATTTGAGCATGTTTCTAGGTCAATTCGGACACGCTCTACACGATGGAAGTGAGTTTTCGACGATCCGAGTTTTCTATCGCGAGTTATAAGCCAATAAAGCCTAATTTTGGCTAATTTTGAGCCCTTTCCGTGGAACCCGTGACCAGTGTACCACAGATGCCACGAAAGATTTGGGGTCAAAAATTCATGCTAGTTGGGTTCGGTTGGTGGTTTGCAACTAGGATGTAATAGAATTTAGCCAAAAAACGTTTCCAGGCTCGTGCCCTGAGGACGACTGAAAATTACGGTATTTGGGACCCTAAAACTGGCATGTGCCATTAAATGGGTTCCATTAAAAAAACTTTTCGGTAATTTGAGCATGTTTCTAGGTCAATTCGGACACGCTCTACACGATGGAAGTGAGTTTTCGACGATCCGAGTTTTCTATCGCGAGTTATAAGCCAATAAAGCCTGTTTTGGCTAATTTTGAGCTCTTTCCGTGGCACCCGTGATCAGTGAACCACAGGTGCCACGAAAGACTTGGGGTCGAAAATTCATGCTAGTTGGGTTCGGTTGGTGGTTTGCAACTAGGATGTAATAGAATTTAGCCAAAAAACGTTTCAAGGCTCGTGCCCTGAGGACGACTGAAAATTACTGTATTTGGGACCCTAAAACTGGCATGTGCCATTAAATGGGTCCCATTAATTTTTTTTCGGTAATTTGAACATGTTTCTAGGTCAATTCGGACACGCTCTACACGATGGAAGTGAGTTTTCGACGATCCGAGTTTTCTATCGCGAGTTATAAGCCAATAAAGCCTGTTTTTGGCTAATTTTGAGCCCTTTCCGTGGCACCCGTGACCAGTGTACCACAGGTGCCACGAAAGACTTGGGGTCGAAAATTCATGCTAGTTGGGTTCAGTTGGTGGTTTGCAACTAGGATGTAATAGAATTTAGCCAAAAAACGTTTCAAGGCTCGTGCCCTGAGGACGACTGAAAATTACTGTATTTGGGACCCTAAAACTGGCATGTGCCATTAAATGGGTTCCATTAAAATTATTTTTTCGGTAATTTGAATATGTTTCTAGGTCAATTCGGACACGCTCTACACGATGGAAGTGAGTTTTCGACGATCCGAGTTTTCTATCGCGAGTTATAAGCCAATAAAGCCTGTTTTTGGCTAATTTTGAGCCCTTTCCGTGGAACCCGTGACCAGTGTACCACAGGTGCCACGAAAGACTTGGGGTCGAAAATTCATGCTAGTTGGGTTCGGTTGGTGGTTTGCAACTAGGATGTAATAGAATTTAGCCAAAAAACGTTTCCAGGCTCGTGCCCTGAGGACGACTGCAAATTACGGTATTTGGGACCCTAAAACTGGCATGTGCCATCAAATGGGTTCCATTAAAAGAACTTTTCGGTAATTTGAACATGTTTCTAGGTCAATTCGGACACGCTCTACACGATGGAAGTGAGTTTTCGACGATCCGAGTTTTCTTTCGCGAGTTATAAGCCAATGAAGCCTAATTTTGGCTAATTTTGAGCCCTTTCCGTGGAACCCGTGACCAGTGTACCACAGGTGCCACGAAAGACTTGGGGTCGAAAATTCATGCTAGTTGGGTTCAGTTGGTGGTTTGCAACTAGGATGTAATAGAATTTAGCCAAAAAACGTTTCAAGGCTCGTGCCCTGAGGACGACTGAAAATTACGGTATTTGGGACCCTAAAACTGGCATGTGCCATTAAATGGGTTCCATTAAAAAAACTTTTCGGTAATTTGAGCATGTTTCTAGGTCAATTCGGACACGCTCTACACGATGGAAGTGAGTTTTCGACGATCCGAGTTTTCTATCGCGAGTTATAAGCCAATAAAGCCTGTTTTTGGCTAATTTT
Source organism: Daptonema setosum (assembly GCA_964036265.1). NCBI lineage: Eukaryota > Metazoa > Nematoda > Chromadorea > Monhysterida > Xyalidae > Daptonema > Daptonema setosum. The sequence goes on from OZ038444.1 coordinate 20,669,376, forward strand.
GAGCTCTTTCCGTGGCACCCGTGATCAGTGTACCACAGGTGCCACGAAAGACTTGGGGTCGAAAATTCATGCTAGTTGGGTTCGGTTGGTGGTTTGCAACTAGGATGTAATAGAATTTAGCCAAAAAACGTTTCAAGGCTCGTGCCCTGAGGACGACTGAAAATTACTGTATTTGGGACCCTAAAACTGGCATGTGCCATTAAATGGGTTCCATTAATTTTTTTTTCGGTAATTTGAACATGTTTCTAGGTCAATTCGGACACGCTCTACACGATGGAAGTGAGTTTTCGACGATCCGAGTTTTCTATCGCGAGTTATAAGCCAATATAGCCTGTTTTTGGCTAATTTTGAGCCCTTTCCGTGGCACCCGTGACCAGTGTACCACAGGTGCCACGAAAGACTTGGGGTCGAAAATTCATGCTAGTTGGGTTCAGTTGGTGGTTTGCAACCAGGATGTAATAGAATTTAGCCAAAAAACGTTTCAAGGCTCGTGCCCTGAGGACGACTGAAAATTACTGTATTTGGGACCCTAAAACTGGCATGTGCCATTAAATGGGTTCCATTAAAATTATTTTTTTCGGTAATTTGAACATGTTTCTAGGTCAATTCGGACACGCTCTACACGATGGAAGTGAGTTTTCGACGATCCGAGTTTTCTATCGCGAGTTATAAGCCAATAAAGCCTGTTTTTGGCTAATTTTGAGCCCTTTCCGTGGAACCCGTGACCAGTGTACCACAGGTGCCACGAAAGACTTGGGGTCGAAAATTCATGCTAGTTGGGTTCGGTTGGTGGTTTGCAACTAGGATGTAATATAATTTAGCCAAAAAACGTTTCCAGGCTCGTGCCCTGAGAACGACTGAAAATTACGGTATTTGGGACCCTAAAACTGGCATGTGCCATCAAATGGGTTCCATTAAAAAAACTTTTCGGTAATTTGAACATGTTTCTAGGTCAATTCGGACACGCTCTACACGATGGAAGTGAGTTTTCGACGATCCGAGTTTTCTATCGCGAGTTATAAGCCAATAAAGCCTGTTTTTGGCTAATTTTGAGCCCTTTCCGTGGCACCCGTGACCAGTGTACCACAGGTGCCACGAAAGACTTGGGGTCGAAAATTCATGCTAGTTGGGTTCAGTTGGTGGTTTGCAACTAGGATGTAATATAATTTAGCCAAAAAACGTTTCAAGGCTCGTGCCCTGAGGACGACTGAAAATTACTGTATTTGGGACCCTAAAACTGGCATGTGCCATTAAATGGGTTCCATTAAAATGATTTTTTCGGTAATTTGAACATGTTTCTAGGTCAATTCGGACACGCTCTACACGATGGAAGTGAGTTTTCGACGATCCGAGTTTTCTATCGCGAGTTATAAGCCAATAAAGCCTGTTTTTGGCTAATTTTGAGCCCTTTCCGTGGCACCCGTGACCAGTGTACCACAGGTGCCACGAAAGACTTGGGGTCGAAAATTCATGCTAGTTGGGTTCAGTTGGTGGTTTGCAACTAGGATGTAATAGAATTTAGCCAAAAAACGTTTCAAGGCTCGTGCCCTGAAGACGACTGAAAATTACTGTATTTGGGACCCTAAAACTGGCATGTGCCATTAAATGGGTTCCATTAAAATTATTTTTTCGGTAATTTGAACATGTTTCTAGGTCAATTCGGACACGCTCTACACGATGGAAGTGAGTTTTCGACGATCCGAGTTTTCTATCGCGAGTTATAAGCCAATAAAGCCTGTTTTTGGCTAATTTTGAGCCCTTTCCGTGGAACCCGTGACCAGTGTACCACAGGTGCCACGAAAGACTTGGGGTCGAAAATTCATGCTAGTTGGGTTCGGTTGGTGGTTTGCAACTAGGATGTAATATAATTTAGCCAAAAAACGTTTCCAGGCTCGTGCCCTGAGAACGACTGAAAATTACGGTATTTGGGACCCTAAAACTGGCATGTGCCATCAAATGGGTTCCATTTAAAAAACTTTTCGGTAATTTGAACATGTTTCTAGGTCAATTCGGACACGCTCTACACGATGGAAGTGAGTTTTCGACGATCCGAGTTCTCTTTCGCGAGTTATAAGCCAATGAAGCCTAATTTTGGCTAATTTTGAGCCCTTTCCGTGGAACCTGTGACCAGTGTACCACAGGTGCCACGAAAGACTTGGGGTCGAAAATTCATGCTAGTTGGGTTCGGTTGGTGGTTTGCAACTAGGATGTAATAGAATTTAGCCAAAAAACTTTTCCAGGCTCGTGCCCTGAGGACGACTGAAAATTACGGTATTTGAGACCCTAAAACTGGCATGTGCCATTAAATGGGTTCCATTAAAAAAACTTTTCGGTAATTTGAACATGTTTCTAGGTCAATTCGGACACGCTCTACACGATGGAAGTGAGTTTTCGACGATCCGAGTTTTCTATCGCGAGTTATAAGCCAATAAAGCCTGTTTTTGGCTAATTTTGAGCTCTTTCCGTGGCACCCGTGATCAGTGTACCACAGGTGCCACGAAAGACTTGGGGTCGAAAATTCATGCTAGTTGGGTTCAGTTGGTGGTTTGCAACTAGGATGTAGTAGAATTTAGCCAAAAAACGTTTCAAGGCTCGTGCCCTGAGGACGACTGAAAATTACGGTATTTGGGACCCTAAAACTGGCATGTGCCATTAAATGGGTTCCATTAAAAAAACTTTTCGGTAATTTGAGCATGTTTCTAGGTCAATTCGGACACGCTCTACACGATGGAAGTGAGTTTTCGACGATCCGAGTTTTCTATCGCGAGTTATAAGCCAATAAAGCCTAATTTTGGCTAATTTTGAGCCCTTTCCGTGGAACCCGTGACCAGTGTACCACAGGTGCCACGAAAGATTTGGGGTCAAAAATTCATGCTAGTTGGGTTCGGTTGGTGGTTTGCAACTAGGATGTAATAGAATTTAGCCAAAAAACGTTTCCAGGCTCGTGCCCTGATAACGACTGAAAATTACGGTATTTGGGACCCTAAAACTGGCATGTGCCATTAAATGGGTTCCATTAAAAAAACTTTTCGGTAATTTGAACATGTTTCTAGGTCAATTCGGACACGCTCTACACGATGGAAGTGAGTTTTCGACGATCCGAGTTTTCTATCGCGAGTTATAAGCCAATAAAGCCTGTTTTTGGCTAATTTTGAGCCCTTTCCGTGGAACCCGTGACCAGTGTACCACAGGTGCCACGAAAGACTTGGGGTCGAAAATTCATGCTAGTTGGGTTCAGTTGGTGGTTTGCAACTAGGATGTAATAGACTTTAACCAAAAAACGTTTCAAGGCTCGTGCCCTGAGGACGACTGAAAATTACGGTATTTGGGACCCTAAAACTGGCATGTGCCATTAAATGGGTTCATTAAAAAAACTTTTCGGTAATTTGAACATGTTTCTAGATCAATTCGGACACGCTCTACACGATGGAAGTGAGTTTTCGACGATCCGAGTTTTCTATCGCGAGTTATAAGCCAATAAAGCCTGTTTTTGGCTAATTTTGAGCCCTTTCCGTGGAACCCGTGACCAGTGTACCACAGGTGCCACGAAAGACTTGGGGTCGAAAATTCATGCTAGTTGGGTTCAGTTGGTGGTTTGCAACTAGGATGTAATAGAATTTAGCCAAAAAACGTTTCCAGGCTCGTGCCCTGAGGACGACTGAAAATTACGGTATTTGGGACCCTAAAACTGGCATGTGCCATTAAATGGGTTCCATTAAAAAACTTTTCGGTAATTTGAACATGTTTCTAGGTCAATTCGGACACGCTCTACACGATGGAAGTGAGTTTTCGACGATCCGAGTTTTCTATCGCGAGTTATAAGCCAATGAAGCCTAATTTTGGCTAATTTTGAGCCCTTTCCGTGGAACCCGTGACCAGTGTACCACAGGTGCCACGAAAGACTTGGGGTCGAAAATTCATGCTAGTTGGGTTCGGTTGGTGGTTTGCAACTAGGATGTAATAGAATTTAGCCAAAAAAACGTTTCCAGGCTCGTGCCCTGATAACGACTGAAAATTACGGTATTTGGGACCCTAAAACTGGCATGTGCCATTAAATGGATTCCATTAAAAAAACTTTTCGGTAATTTGAACATGTTTCTAGGTCAATTCGGACACGCTCTACACGATGGAAGTGAGTTTTCGACGATCCGAGTTTTCTATCGCGAGTTATAAGCCAATAAAGCCTGTTTTTGGCTAATTTTGAGCCCTTTCCGTGGAACCCGTGACCAGTGTACCACAGGTGCCACGAAAGACTTGGGGTCGAAAATTCATGCTAGTTGGGTTCAGTTGGTGGTTTGCAACTAGGATGTAATAGACTTTAGCCAAAAAACGTTTCAAGGCTCGTGCCCTGAGGACGACTGAAAATTACGGTATTTGGGACCCTAAAACTGGCATGTGCCATTAAATGGGTTCATTAAAAAAACTTTTCGGTAATATGAACATGTTTCTAGGTCAATTCGGACACGCTCTACACGATGGAAGTGAGTTTTCAACGATCCGAGTTTTCTATCGCGAGTTATAAGCCAATAAAGCCTGTTTTTGGCTAATTTTGAGCCCTTTCCGTGGAACCCGTGACCAGTGTACCACAGGTGCCACGAAAGACTTGGGGTCGAAAATTCATGCTAGTTGGGTTCAGTTGGTGGTTTGCAACTAGGATGTAATAGAATTTAGCCAAAAAACGTTTCCAGGCTCGTGCCCTGAGGACGACTGAAAATTACGGTATTTGGGACCCTAAAACTGGCATGTGCCATTAAATGGGTTCATTAAAAAAACTTTTCGGTAATTTGAACATGTTTCTAGGTCAATTCGGACACGCTCTACACGATGGAAGTGAGTTTTCGACGATCCGAGTTTTCTATCGCGAGTTATAAGCCAATAAAGCCTGTTTTTGGCTAATTTTGAGCCCTTTCCGTGGAACCCGTGACCAGTGTACCACAGGTGCCACGAAAGACTTGGGGTCGAAAATTCATGCTAGTTGGGTTCAGTTGGTGGTTTGCAACTAGGATGTAATAGAATTTAGCCAAAAAACGTTTCCAGGCTCGTGCCCTGAGGACGACTGAAAATTACGGTATTTGGGACCCTAAAACTGGCATGTGCCATTAAATGGGTTCCATTAAAAGAACTTTTCGGTAATTTGAACATGTTTCTAGGTCAATTCGGACACGCTCTACACGATGGAAGTGAGTTTTCGACGATCCGAGTTTTCTATCGCGAGTTATAAGCCAATAAAGCCTGTTTTTGGCTAATTTTGAGCCCTTTCCGTGGAACCCGTGACCAGTGTACCACAGGTGCCACGAAAGACTTGGGGTCGAAAATTCATGCTAGTTGGGTTCAGTTGGTGGTTTGCAACTAGGATGTAATAGAATTTAGCCAAAAAACGTTTCAAGGCTCGTGCCCTGAGGACGACTGAAAATTACGGTATTTGGGACCCTAAAACTGGCATGTGCCATTAAATGGGTTCCATTAAAAAAACTTTTCGGTAATTTGAGCATGTTTCTAGGTCAATTCGGACACGCTCTACACGATGGAAGTGAGTTTTCGACGATCCGAGTTTTCTATCGCGAGTTATAAGCCAATAAAGCCTAATTTTGGCTAATTTTGAGCCCTTTCCGTGGAACCCGTGACCAGTGTACCACAGATGCCACGAAAGATTTGGGGTCAAAAATTCATGCTAGTTGGGTTCGGTTGGTGGTTTGCAACTAGGATGTAATAGAATTTAGCCAAAAAACGTTTCCAGGCTCGTGCCCTGAGGACGACTGAAAATTACGGTATTTGGGACCCTAAAACTGGCATGTGCCATTAAATGGGTTCCATTAAAAAAACTTTTCGGTAATTTGAGCATGTTTCTAGGTCAATTCGGACACGCTCTACACGATGGAAGTGAGTTTTCGACGATCCGAGTTTTCTATCGCGAGTTATAAGCCAATAAAGCCTGTTTTGGCTAATTTTGAGCTCTTTCCGTGGCACCCGTGATCAGTGTACCACAGGTGCCACGAAAGACTTGGGGTCGAAAATTCATGCTAGTTGGGTTCGGTTGGTGGTTTGCAACTAGGATGTAATAGAATTTAGCCAAAAAACGTTTCAAGGCTCGTGCCCTGAGGACGACTGAAAATTACTGTATTTGGGACCCTAAAACTGGCATGTGCCATTAAATGGGTCCCATTAATTTTTTTTCGGTAATTTGAACATGTTTCTAGGTCAATTCGGACACGCTCTACACGATGGAAGTGAGTTTTCGACGATCCGAGTTTTCTATCGCGAGTTATAAGCCAATAAAGCCTGTTTTTGGCTAATTTTGAGCCCTTTCCGTGGCACCCGTGACCAGTGTACCACAGGTGCCACGAAAGACTTGGGGTCGAAAATTCATGCTAGTTGGGTTCAGTTGGTGGTTTGCAACTAGGATGTAATAGAATTTAGCCAAAAAACGTTTCAAGGCTCGTGCCCTGAGGACGACTGAAAATTACTGTATTTGGGACCCTAAAACTGGCATGTGCCATTAAATGGGTTCCATTAAAATTATTTTTTCGGTAATTTGAATATGTTTCTAGGTCAATTCGGACACGCTCTACACGATGGAAGTGAGTTTTCGACGATCCGAGTTTTCTATCGCGAGTTATAAGCCAATAAAGCCTGTTTTTGGCTAATTTTGAGCCCTTTCCGTGGAACCCGTGACCAGTGTACCACAGGTGCCACGAAAGACTTGGGGTCGAAAATTCATGCTAGTTGGGTTCGGTTGGTGGTTTGCAACTAGGATGTAATAGAATTTAGCCAAAAACGTTTCCAGGCTCGTGCCCTGAGGACGACTGCAAATTACGGTATTTGGGACCCTAAAACTGGCATGTGCCATCAAATGGGTTCCATTAAAAGAACTTTTCGGTAATTTGAACATGTTTCTAGGTCAATTCGGACACGCTCTACACGATGGAAGTGAGTTTTCGACGATCCGAGTTTTCTTTCGCGAGTTATAAGCCAATGAAGCCTAATTTTGGCTAATTTTGAGCCCTTTCCGTGGAACCCGTGACCAGTGTACCACAGGTGCCACGAAAGACTTGGGGTCGAAAATTCATGCTAGTTGGGTTCAGTTGGTGGTTTGCAACTAGGATGTAATAGAATTTAGCCAAAAAACTTTTCAAGGCTCGTGCCCTGAGGACGACTGAAAATTACGGTATTTGGGACCCTAAAACTGGCATGTGCCATTAAATGGGTTCCATTAAAAAAACTTTTCGGTAATTTGAGCATGTTTCTAGGTCAATTCGGACACGCTCTACACGATGGAAGTGAGTTTTCGACGATCCGAGTTTTCTATCGCGAGTTATAAGCCAATAAAGCCTGTTTTTGGCTAATTTTGAGCTCTTTCCGTGGCACCCGTGATCAGTGTACCACAGGTGCCACGAAAGACTTGGGGTCGAAAATTCATGCTAGTTGGGTTCGGTTGGTGGTTTGCAACTAGGATGTAATAGAATTTAGCCAAAAAACGTTTCAAGGCTCGTGCCCTGAGGACGACTGAAAATTACTGTATTTGGGACCCTAAAACTGGCATGTGCCATTAAATGGGTTCCATTAAATTTTTTTCGGTAATTTGAACATGTTTCTAGGTCAATTCGGACACGCTCTACACGATGGAAGTGAGTTTTCGACGATCCGAGTTTTCTATCGCGAGTTATAAGCCAATATAGCCTGTTTTTGGCTAATTTTGAGCCCTTTCCGTGGCACCCGTGACCAGTGTACCACAGGTGCCACGAAAGACTTGGGGTCGAAAATTCATGCTAGTTGGGTTCAGTTGGTGGTTTGCAACCAGGATGTAATAGAATTTAGCCAAAAAACGTTTCAAGGCTCGTGCCCTGAGGACGACTGAAAATTACTGTATTTGGGACCCTAAAACTGGCATGTGCCATTAAATGGGTTCCATTAAAATTATTTTTTCGGTAATTTGAACATGTTTCTAGGTCAATTCGGACACGCTCTACACGATGGAAGTGAGTTTTCGACGATCCGAGTTTTCTATCGCGAGTTATAAGCCAATAAAGCCTGTTTTTGGCTAATTTTGAGCCCTTTCCGTGGAACCCGTGACCAGTGTACCACAGGTGCCACGAAAGACTTGGGGTCGAAAATTCATGCTAGTTGGGTTCGGTTGGTGGTTTGCAACTAGGATGTAAAATAATTTAGCCAAAAAAACGTTTCCAGGCTCGTGCCCTGAGAACGACTGAAAATTACGGTATTTGGGACCCTAAAACTGGCATGTGCCATCAAATGGGTTCCATTAAAAAAACTTTTCGGTAATTTGAACATGTTTCTAGGTCAATTCGGACACGCTCTACACGATGGAAGTGAGTTTTCGACGATCCGAGTTTTCTATCGCGAGTTATAAGCCAATAAAGCCTGTTTTTGGCTAATTTTGAGCCCTTTCCGTGGCACCCGTGACCAGTGTACCACAGGTGCCACGAAAGACTTGGGGTCGAAAATTCATGCTAGTTGGGTTCGGTTGGTGGTTTGCAACTAGGATGTAATAGAATTTAGCCAAAAAACGTTTCAAGGCTCGTGCCCTGAGGACGACTGAAAATTACGGTATTTGGGACCCTAAAACTGGCATGTGCCATTAAATGGGTTCCATTAAAAAAACTTTTCTGTAATTTGAACATGTTTCTAGGTCAATTCGGACACGCTCTACACGATGGGAGTGAGTTTTCGACGATCCGAGTTTTCTATCGCGAGTTATAAGCCAATGAAGCCTAATTTTGGCTAATTTTGAGCCCTTTCCGTGGAACCCGTGACCAGTGTACCACAGGTGCCACGAAAGACTTGGGGTCGAAAATTCATGCTAGTTGGGTTCAGTTGGTGGTTTGCAACTAGTATGTAATAGAATTTAGCCAAAAAACGTTTCCAGGCTCGTGCCCTGATAACGACTGAAAATTACGGTATTTGGGACCTTAAAACTGGCATGTGCCATTAAATGGGTTCCATTAAAAAAACTTTTCGGTAATTTGAACATGTTTCTAGGTCAATTCAGACACGCTCTACACGATGGAAGTGAGTTTTCGACGATCCGAGTTTTCTATCGCGAGTTATAAGCCAATAAACCTGTTTTTGGCTAATTTTGAGCCCTTTCCGTGGAACCCGTGACCAGTGTACCACAGGTGCCACGAAAGACTTGGGGTCGAAAATTCATGCTAGTTGGGTTCAGTTGGTGGTTTGCAACTAGGATGTAATAGAATTTAGCCAAAAAACGTTTCAAGGCTCGTGCCCTGAGGACGACTGAAAATTACGGTATTTGGGACCCTAAAACTGGCATGTGCCATTAAATGGGTTCCATTAAAAAAACTTTTCGGTAATTTGAACATGTTTCTAGGTCAATTCGGACACGCTCTACACGATGGAAGTGAGTTTTCGACGATCCGAGTTTTCTTTCGCGAGTTATAAGCCAATGAAGCCTAATTTTGGCTAATTTTGAGCCCTTTCCGTGGAACCCGTGACCAGTGTACCACAGGTGCCACGAAAGACTTGGGGTCGAAAATTCATGCTAGTTGGGTTCAGTTGGTGGTTTACAACTAGGATGTAATAGAATTTAGCCAAAAAACGTTTCCAGGCTCGTGCCCTGAGGACGACTGAAAATTACGGTATTTGGGACCCTAAAACTGGCATGTGCCATTAAATGGGTTCATTAAAAAAACTTTTCGGTAATTTGAACATGTTTCTAGGTCAATAAGGACACGCTCTACACGATGGAAGTGAGTTTTCGACGATCCGAGTTCTCTATCGCGAGTTATAAGCCAATGAAGCCTAATTTTGGCCAATTTTGAGCCCTTTCCGTGGAACCCGTGACCAGTGTGCCACAGGTGCCACGAAAGATTTGGGGTCAAAAATTCATGCTAGTTGGGTTCGGTTGGTGGTTTGCAACTAGGATGTAATAGAATTTAGCCAAAAAACGTTTCCAGGCTCGTGCCCTGATAACGACTGAAAATTACGGTATTTGGGACCTTAAAACTGGCATGTGCCATTAAATGGGTTCCATTAAAAAAACTTTTCGGTAAATTGAACATGTTTCTAGGTCAATTCGGACACGCTCTACACGATGGAAGTGAGTTTTCGACGATCCGAGTTTTCTATCGCGAGTTATAAGCCAATAAAGCCTGTTTTTGGCTAATTTTGAGCCCTTTCCGTGGAACCCGTGACCAGTGTACCACAGGTGCCACGAAAGACTTGGGGTCGAAAATTCATGCTAGTTGGGTTTAGTTGGTGGTTTGCAACTAGTATGTAATAGAATTTAGCCAAAAAACGTTTCAAGGCTCGTGCCCTGAGGACGACTGAAAATTACGGTATTTGGGACCCTAAAACTGGCATGTGCCATTAAATGGGTTCATTAAAAAAACTTTTCGATAATTTGAACATGTTTCTAGGTCAATTCGGACACGCTCTACACGATGGAAGTGAGTTTTCGACGATCCGAGTTTTCTATCGCGAGTTATAAGCCAATAAACCTGTTTTTGGCTAATTTTGAGCCCTTTCCGTGGAACCCGTGACCAGTGTACCACAGGTGCCACGAAAGACTTGGGGTCGAAAATTCATGCTAGTTGGGTTCGGTTGGTGGTTTGCAACTAGGATGTAATAGAATTTAGCCAAAAAACGTTTCCAGGCTCGTGCCCTGATAACGACTGAAAATTACGGTATTTGGGACCTTAAAACTGGCATGTGCCATTAAATGGGTTCCATTAAAAAAACTTTTCGGTAATTTGAACATGTTTCTAGGTCAATTCGGACACGCTCTACACGATGGAAGTGAGTTTTCGACGATCCGAGTTTTCTATCGCGAGTTATAAGCCAATAAAGCCTGTTTTTGGCTAATTTTGAGCCCTTTCCGTGGAACCCGTGACCAGTGTACCACAGGTGCCACGAAAGACTTGGGGTCGAAAATTCATGCTAGTTGGGTTTAGTTGGTGGTTTGCAACTAGTATGTAATAGAATTTAGCCAAAAAACGTTTCAAGGCTCGTGCCCTGAGGACGACTGAAAATTACGGTATTTGGGACCCTAAAACTGGCATGTGCCATTAAATGGGTTCATTAAAAAAACTTTTCGATAATTTGAACATGTTTCTAGGTCAATTCGGACACGCTCTACACGATGGAAGTGAGTTTTCGACGATCCGAGTTTTCTATCGCGAGTTATAAGCCAATAAACCTGTTTTTGGCTAATTTTGAGCCCTTTCCGTGGAACCCGTGACCAGTGTACCACAGGTGCCACGAAAGACTTGGGGTCGAAAATTCATGCTAGTTGGGTTCAGTTGGTGGTTTGCAACTAGGATGTAATAGAATTTAGCCAAAAAACGTTTCAAGGCTCGTGCCCTGAGGACGACTGAAAATTACGGTATTTGGGACCCTAAAACTGGCATGTGCCATTAAATGGGTTCCATTAAAAAAACTTTTCGGTAATTTGAACATGTTTCTAGGTCAATTCGGACACGCTCTACACGATGGAAGTGAGTTTTCGACGATCCGAGTTTTCTTTCGCGAGTTATAAGCCAATGAAGCCTAATTTTGGCTAATTTTGAGCCCTTTCCGTGGAACCCGTGACCAGTGTACCACAGGTGCCACGAAAGACTTGGGGTCGAAAATTCATGCTAGTTGGGTTCAGTTGGTGGTTTACAACTAGGATGTAATAGAATTTAGCCAAAAAACGTTTCCAGGCTCGTGCCCTGAGGACGACTGAAAATTACGGTATTTGGGACCCTAAAACTGGCATGTGCCATTAAATGGGTTCATTAAAAAAACTTTTCGGTAATTTGAACATGTTTCTAGGTCAATACGGACACGCTCTACACGATGGAAGTGAGTTTTCGACGATCCGAGTTCTCTATCGCGAGTTATAAGCCAATGAAGCCTAATTTTGGCCAATTTTGAGCCCTTTCCGTGGAACCCGTGACCAGTGTGCCACAGGTGCCACGAAAGACTTGGGGTCGAAAATTCATGCTAGTTGGGTTCGGTTGATGGTTTGCAACTAGGATTTAATAGAATTTAGCCAAAAAACGTTTCCAGGCTCGTGCCCTGAGGACGACTGAAAATTACGGTATTTGGGACCCTAAAACTGGCATGTGCCATTAAATGGGTTCCATTAAAAAAATTTTTCGGTAATTTGAACTTGTTTCTAGGTCAATTCGGACACGCTCTACACGATGGAAGTGAGTTTTCGACGATCCGAGTTTTCTATCGCGAGTTATAAGCCAATAAAGCCTGTTTTTGGCTAATTTTGAGCCCTTTCCGTGGAACCCGTGACCAGTGTACCACAGGTGCCACGAAAGACTTGGGGTCGAAAATTCATGCTAGTTGGGTTCAGTTGGTGGTTTGCAACTAGGATGTAATAGAATTTAGCCAAAAAACGTTTCCAGGCTCATGCCCTGAGGACGACTGAAAATTACGGTATTTGGGACCCTAAAACTGGCATGTGCCATTAAATGGGTTCCATTAAAAAAATGTTTCGGTAATTTGAACATGTTTCTAGGTCAATTCGGACACGCTCTACACGATGGAAGTGAGTTTTCGACGATCCGAGTTTTCTATCGCGAGTTATAAGCCAATAAAGCCTAATTTTGGCTAATTTTGAGCCCTTTCCGTGGAACCCGTGACCAGTGTACCACAGGTGCCACGAAAGACTTGGGGTCGAAAATTCATGCTAGTTGGGTTCGGTTGGTGGTTTGCAACTAGGATGTAATAGAATTTAGCCAAAAAACGTTTCCAGGCTCGTGCCCTGAGGACGACTGAAAATTACGGTATTTGGGACCCTAAAACTGGCATGTGCCATTAAATGGGTTCCATTAAAAAAACTTTTCGGTAATTTGAACATGTTTCTAGGTCAATTCGGACACGCTCTACACGATGGAAGTGAGTTTTCGACGATCCGAGTTTTCTTTCGCGAGTTATAAGCCAATGAAGCCTAATTTTGGCTAATTTTGAGCCCTTTCCGTGGAACCCGTGACCAGTGTACCACAGGTGCCACGAAAGACTTGGGGTCGAAAATTCATGCTAGTTGGGTTCAGTTGGTGGTTTGCAACTAGGATGTAATAGAATTTAGCCAAAAAACGTTTCCAGGCTCGTGCCCTGAGGACGACTGAAAATTACGGTATTTGGGACCCTAAAACTGGCATGTGCCATTAAATGGGTTCCATTAAAAAAACTTTTCGGTAATTTGAACATGTTTCTAGGTCAATTCGGACACGCTCTACACGATGGAAGTGAGTTTTCGACGATCCGAGTTTTCTATCGCGAGTTATAAGCCAATAAAGCCTAATTTTGGCTAATTTTGAGCCCTTTCCGTGGAACCCGTGACCAGTGTACCACAGGTGCCACGAAAGACTTGGGGTCGAAAATTCATGCTAGTTGGGTTCGGTTGGTGGTTTGCAACTAGGATGTAATAGAATTTAGCCAAAAAACGTTTCCAGGCTCGTGCCCTGAGGACGACTGAAAATTACGGTATTTGGGACCCTAAAACTGGCATGTGCCATTAAATGGGTTCCATTAAAAAAACTTTTCGGTAATTTGAACATGTTTCTAGGTCAATTCGGACACGCTCTACACGATGGAAGTGAGTTTTCGACGATCCGAGTTTTCTTTCGCGAGTTATAAGCCAATGAAGCCTAATTTTGGCTAATTTTGAGCCCTTTCCGTGGAACCCGTGACCAGTGTACCACAGGTGCCACGAAAGACTTGGGGTCGAAAATTCATGCTAGTTGGGTTCAGTTGGTGGTTTGCAACATGGATGTAATAGAATTTAGCCAAAAAACGTTTCCAGGCTCGTGCCCTGAGGACGACTGAAAATTACGGTATTTGGGACCCTAAAACTGGCATGTGCCATTAAATGGGTTCCATTAAAAAAACTTTTCGGTAATTTGAACATGTTTCTAGGTCAATTCGGACACGCTCTACACGATGGAAGTGAGTTTTCGACGATCCGAGTTTTCTATCGCGAGTTATAAGCCAATAAAGCCTAATTTTGGCTAATTTTGAGCCCTTTCCGTGGAACCCGTGACCAGTGTACCACAGGTGCCACGAAAGACTTGGGGTCGAAAATTCATGCTAGTTGGGTTCGGTTGGTGGTTTGCAACTAGGATGTAATAGAATTTAGCCAAAAAACGTTTCCAGGCTCGTGCCCACAGGACGACTGAAAATTACGGTATTTGGGACCCTAAAACTGGCATGTGCCATTAAATGGGTTCCATTAAAAAACTTTTCGGTAATTTGAACATGTTTCTAGGTCAATTCGGACACGCTCTACACGATGGAAGTGAGTTTTCGACGATCCGAGTTTTCTTTCGCGAGTTATAAGCCAATGAAGCCTAATTTTGGCTAATTTTGAGCCCTTTCCGTGGAACCCGTGACCAGTGTACCACAGGTGCCACGAAAGACTTGAGGTCGAAAATTCATGCTAGTTGGGTTCGTTTGGTGGTTTGCAACTAGGATGTAATAGAATTTAGCCAAAAAACGTTTCCAGGCTCGTGCCCTGAGGACGACTGAAAATTACGGTATTTGGGACCCTAAAACTGGCATGTGCCATTAAATGGGTTCCATTAAAAAACTTTTCGGTAATTTGAACATGTTTCTAGGTCAATTCGGACACGCTCTACACGATGGAAGTGAGTTTTCGACGATCCGAGTTTTCTATCGCGAGTTATAAGCCAATAAAGCCTGTTTTTGGCTAATTTTAAGCCCTTTCCGTGGCACCCGTGACCAGTGTACCACAGGTGCCACGAAAGACTTGGGGTCGAAAATTCATGCTAGTTGGGTTCAGTTGGTGGTTTGCAACTAGGATGTAATAGAATTTAGCCAAAAAACGTTTCAAGGCTCGTGCCCTGAGGACGACTGAAAATTACGGTATTTGGGACCCTAAAACTGGCATGTGCCATTAAATGGGTTCCATTAAAAAAACTTTTCGGTAATTTGAACATGTTTCTAGGTCAATTCGGACACGCTCTACACGATGGAAGTGAGTTTTCGACGATCCGAGTTTTCTATCGCGAGTTATAAGCCAATGAAGCCTAATTTTGGCTAATTTTGAGCCCTTTCCGTGGAACCCGTGACCAGTGTACCACAGGTGCCACGAAAGACTTGGGGTCGAAAATTCATGCTAGTTGGGTTCGGTTGGTGGTTTGCAACTAGGATGTAATAGAATTTAGCCAAAAAACGTTTCCAGGCTCGTGCCCTGAGGACGACTGAAAATTACGGTATTTGGGACCCTAAAACTGGCATGTGCCATTAAATGGGTTCCATTAAAAAACTTTTCGGTAATTTGAACATGTTTCTAGGTCAATTCGGACACGCTCTACACGATGGAAGTGAGTTTTCGACGATCCGAGTTTTCTTTCGCGAGTTATAAGCCAATGAAGCCTAATTTTGGCTAATTTTGAGCCCTTTCCGTGGAACCCGTGACCAGTGTACCACAGGTGCCACGAAAGACTTGGGGTCGAAAATTCATGCTAGTTGGGTTCGTTTGGTGGTTTGCAACTAGGATGTAATAGAATTTAGCCAAAAAACGTTTCCAGGCTCGTGCCCTGAGGACGACTGAAAATTACGGTATTTGGGACCCTAAAACTGGCATGTGCCATTAAATGGGTTCCATTAAAAAACTTTTCGGTAATTTGAACATGTTTCTAGGTCAATTCGGACACGCTCTACACGATGGAAGTGAGTTTTCGACGATCCGAGTTTTCTATCGCGAGTTATAAGCCAATAAAGCCTGTTTTTGGCTAATTTAAGCCCTTTCCGTGGCACCCGTGACCAGTGTACCACAGGTGCCACGAAAGACTTGGGGTCGAAAATTCATGCTAGTTGGGTTCAGTTGGTGGTTTGCAACTAGGATGTAATAGAATTTAGCCAAAAAACGTTTCAAGGCTCGTGCCCTGAGGACGACTGAACATTACGGTATTTGGGACCCTAAAACTGGCATGTGCCATTAAATGGGTTCCATTAAAAAAAACTTTTCGGTAATTTGAACATGTTTCTAGGTCAATTCGGACACGCTCTACACGATGGAAGTGAGTTTTCGACGATCCGAGTTTTCTATCGCGAGTTATAAGCCAATGAAGCCTAATTTTGGCTAATTTTGAGCCCTTTCCGTGGAACCCGTGACCAGTGTACCACAGGTGCCACGAAAGACTTGGGGTCGAAAATTCATGCTAGTTGGGTTCAGTTGGTGGTTTGCAACTAGTATGTAATATAATTTAGCCAAAAAACGTTTCCAGGCTCGTGCCCTAAGGACGACTGAAAATTACGGTATTTGGGACCCTGAAACTGGCATGTGCCATTAAATGGGTTCCATTAAAAAAACTTTTCGGTAATTTGAACATGTTTCTAGGTCAATTCGGACACGCTCTACACGATGGAAGTAAGTTTTCGACGATCCGAGTTTTCTATCGTGAAGTTATAAGCCAATGAAGCCTAATTTTGGCTAATTTTGAGCCCTTTCCGTGGAACCCGTGACCAGTGTACCACAGGTGCCACGAAAGATTTGGGGTCGAAAATTCATGCTAGTTGGGTTCGGTTGGTGGTTTGCAACTAGGATGTAATAGAATTTAGCCAAAAAACGTTTCCAGGCTCGTGCCCTGATAACGACTGAAAATTACGGTATTTGGGACCCTAAAACTGGCATGTGCCATTAAATGGGTTCCATTAAAAAAACTTTTCGGTAATTTGAACATGTTTCTAGGTCAATTTGGACACGCTCTACACGATGGAAGTGAGTTTTCGACGATCCGAGTTTTCTAACGCGAGTTATAAGCCAATGAAGCCTCATTTTGGCTAATTTTGAGCCCTTTCCGTGGAACCCGTGACCAGTGTACCACAGGTGCCACGAAAGACTTGGGGTCGAAAATTCATGCTAGTTGGGTTCAGTTGGTGGTTTGCAACTAGGATGTAATAGAATTTAGCCAAAAAACGTTTCAAGGCTCGTGCCCTGAGGACGACTGAAAATTACGGTATTTGGGACCCTAAAACTGGCATGTGCCATTAAATGGGTTCCATTAAAAAAACTTTTCGGTAATTTGAACATGTTTCTAGGTCAATTCGGACACGCTCTACACGATGGAAGTGAGTTTTTGACGATCCGAGTTTTCTATCGCGAGTTATAAGCCAATAAAGCCTGTTTTTGGCTAATTTTGAGCCCTTTCCGTGGCACCCGTGACCAGTGTACCACAGGTGCCACGAAAGACTTGGGGTCGAAAATTCATGCTAGTTGGGTTCAGTTGGTGGTTTGCAACTAGGATGTAATAGAATTTAGCCAAAAAAACGTTTCAAGGCTCGTGCCTTGAGGACGACTGAAAATTACGGTATTTGGGACCCTACAACTGGCATGTGCCATTAAATGGGTTCCATTAAAAAAAACTTTTCGGTAATTTGAACATGTTTCTAGGTCAATTCGGACACGCTCTACACGATGGAATTGAGTTTTCGACGATCCGAGTTTTCTATCGCGAGTTATAAGCCAATAAAGCCTGTTTTTGGCTAATTTTGAGCCCTTTCCGTGGCACCCGTGACCAGTTTACCACAGGTGCCACGAAAGACTTGGGGTCGAAAATTCATGCTAGTTGGGTTCAGTTGGTGGTTTGCAACTAGGATGTAATAGAATTTAGCCAAAAAAACGTTTCAAGGCTCGTGCCTTGAGGACGACTGAAAATTACGGTATTTGGGACCCTACAACTGGCATGTGCCATTAAATGGGTTCCATTAAAAAAAACTTTTCGGTAATTTGAACATGTTTCTAGGTCAATTCGGACACGCTCTACACGATGGAATTGAGTTTTCGACGATCCGAGTTTTCTATCGCGAGTTATAAGCCAATAAAGCCTGTTTTTGGCTAATTTTGAGCCCTTTCCGTGGCACCCGTGACCAGTTTACCACAGGTGCCACGAAAGACTTGGGGTCGAAAATTCATGCTAGTTGGGTTCAGTTGGTGGTTTGCAACTAGGATGTAATAGAATTTAGCCAAAAAACGTTTCAAGGCTCGTGCCCTGAGGACGACTGAAAATTACGGTATTTGGGACCCTAAAACTGGCATGTGCCATTAAATGGGTTCCATTAAAAAAACTTTTCGGTATTTGAGCATGTTTCTAGGTCAATTCGGACACGCTCTACACGATGGAAGTGAGTTTTCGACGATCCGAGTTTTCTATCGCGAGTTATAAGCCAATAAAGCCAAATTTTGGCTAATTTTGAGCCCTTTCCGTGGAACCCGTGACCAGTGTACCACAGGTGCCACGAAAGATTTGGGGTCAAAAATTCATGCTAGTTGGGTTCGGTTGGTGGTTTGCAACTAGGATGTAATAGAATTTAGCCAAAAAACGTTTCCAGGCTCGTGCCCTGATAACGACTGAAAATTACGGTATTTGGGACCCTAAAACTGGCATGTGCCATTAAATGGGTTCCATTAAAAAAACTTTTCGGTAATTTGAACATGTTTCTAGGTCAATTCGGACACGCTCTACACGATGGAAGTAAGTTTTCGACGATCCGAGTTTTCTATCGCGAGTTATAAGCCAATAAAGTCTGTTTTTGGCTAATTTTGAGCCCTTTCCGTGGAACCCGTGACCAGTGTACCACAGGTGCCACGAAAGACTTGGGGTCGAAAATTCATGCTAGTTGGGTTCAGTTGGTGGTTTGCAACTAGGATGTAATAGACTTTAGCCAAAAAACGTTTCAAGGCTCGTGCCCTGAGGACGACTGAAAATTAAGGTATTTGGGACCCTAAAACTGGCATGTGCCATTAAATGGGTTCATTAAAAAAACTTTTCGGTAATTTGAACATGTTTCTAGGTCAATCCGGACATGCGCTACACGATGGAAGTGAGTTTTCGACGATCCGAATTTTCTATCGCGAGTTATAAGCCAATAAAGCCTGTTTTTGGCTAATTTTGAGCCCTTTCCGTGGAACCCGTGACCAGTGTACCACAGGTGCCACGAAAGACTTGGGGTCGAAAATTCATGCTAGTTGGGTTCAGTTGGTGGTTTGCAACTAGGATGTAATAGAATTTAGCCAAAAAACGTTTCCAGGCTCGTGCCCTGAGGACGACTGAAAATTACGGTATTTGGGACCCTAAAACTGGCATGTGCCATTAAATGGGTTCCATTAAAAGAACTTTTCGGTAATTTGAACATGTTTCTAGGTCAATTCGGACACGCTCTACACGATGGAAGTGAGTTTTCGACGATCCGAGTTTTCTATCGCGAGTTATAAGCCAATAAAGCCTAATTTTGGCTAAATTTGAGCCCTTTCCGTGGAACCCGTGACCAGTGTACCACAGGTGCCACGAAAGATTTGGGGTCGAAAATTCATGCTAGTTGGGTTCGGTTGGTGGTTTGCAACTAGGATGTAATAGAATTTAGCCAAAAAACGTTTCCAGGCTCGTGCCCTGATAACGACTGAAAATTACGGTATTTGGGACCCTAAAACTGGCATGTGCCATTAAATGGGTTCCATTAAAAAAACTTTTCGGTAATTTGAACATGTTTCTAGGTCAATTCGGACACGCTCTACACGATGGAAGTGAGTTTTCGACGATCCGAGTTTTCTATCGCGAGTTATAAGCCAATGAAGCTTAATTTTGGCTAATTTTGAGCCCTTTCCGTGAAACCCGTGACCAGTGTACCACAGGTGCCACGAAAGACTTGGGGTCGAAAATTCATGCTAGTTGGGTTCAGTTGGTGGTTTGCAACCAGGATGTAATAGAATTTAGCCAAAAAACGTTTCAAGGCTCGTGCCCTGAGGACGACTGAAAATTACGGTATTTGGGACCCTAAAACTGGCATGTGCCATTATATGGGTTCATTAAAAAAACTTTTCGGTAATTTGAACATGTTTCTAGGTCAATACGGACACGCTCTACACGATGGAAGTGAGTTTTCGACGATCCGAGTTTTCTATCGCGAGTTATAAGCCAATGAAGCCTAATTTTGGCAAATTTTGAGCCCTTTCCGTGGAACCCGTGACCAGTGTACCACAGGTGCCACGAAAGACTTGGGGTCGAAAATTCATGCTAGTTGTGTTCGGTTGATGGTTTGCAACTAGGATGTAATAGAATTTAGCCAAAAAACGTTTCCAGGCTCGTGCCCTGAGGACGACTGAAAATTACGGTATTTGGGACCCTAAAACTGGCATGTGCCATTAAATGGGTTCCATTAAAAAAACTTTTCGGTAATTTGAACATGTTTCTAGGTCAATTCGGACATGCTCTACACGATGGAAGTGAGTTTTCGACGATCCGAGTTTTCTATCGCGAGTTATAAGCCAATAAAGCCTGTTTTTGGCTAATTTTGAGCCCTTTCCGTGGAACCCGTGAACAGTGTAACACAGGTGCCGCGAAAGACTTGGGGTCGAAAATTCATGCTAGTTGGGTTCAGTTGGTGGTTTGCAACTAGGATGTAATAGAATTTAGCCAAAAAACGTTTCCAGGCTGGTGCCCTGAGGAGGACTGAAAATTACGGTATTTGGGACCCTAAAACTGGCATGTGCCATTAAATGGGTTCCATTAAAAAAACTTTTCGGTAATTTGAACATGTTTCTAGGTCAATTCGGACACGCTCTACACGATGGAAGTGAGTTTTCGACGATCCGAGTTTTCTATCGCGAGTTATAAGCCAATAAAGCCTAATTTTGGCAAATTTTGAGCCCTTTCCGTAGAACCCGTGACCAGTGTACCACAGGTGCCTAGAAAGACTTGGGGTCGAAAATTCATGCTAGTTGAGTTCGGTTGGTGGTTTGCAACTAGGATGTAATAGAATTTAGCCAAAAAACGTTTCCAGGCTCGTGCCCTGAGGACGACTGAAAATTACGGTATTTGGGACCCTAAAACTGGCATGTGCCATTAAATGGGTTCCATTAAAAAAACTTTTCGGTAATTTGAACATGTTTCTAGGTCAATTCGGACATGCTCTACACGATGGAAGTGAGTTTTCGACGATCCGAGTTTTCTATCGCGAGTTATAAGCCAATAAAGCCTGTTTTTGGCTAATTTTGAGCCCTTTCCGTGGAACCCGTGAACAGTGTAACACAGGTGCCGCGAAAGACTTGGGGTCGAAAATTCATGCTAGTTGGGTTCAGTTGGTGGTTTGCAACTAGGATGTAATAGAATTTAGCCAAAAAACGTTTCCAGGCTCGTGCCCTGAGGACGACTGAAAATTACGGTATTTGGGACCCTAAAACTGGCATGTGCCATTAAATGGGTTCCATTAAAAGAACTTTTCGGTAATTTGAACATGTTTCTAGGTCAATTCGGACACGCTCTACACGATGGAAGTGAGTTTTCGACGATCCGAGTTTTCTATCGCGAGTTATAAGCCAATAAAGCCTAATTTTGGCTAAATTTGAGCCCTTTCCGTGGAACCCGTGACCAGTGTACCACAGGTGCCACGAAAGATTTGGGGTCGAAAATTCATGCTAGTTGGGTTCGGTTGGTGGTTTGCAACTAGGATGTAATAGAATTTAGCCAAAAAACGTTTCCAGGCTCGTGCCCTGAGGACGACTGAAAATTACGGTATTTGGGACCCTAAAACTGGCATGTGCCATTAAATGGGTTCCATTAAAAGAACTTTTCGGTAATTTGAACATGTTTCTAGGTCAATTCGGACACGCTCTACACGATGGAAGTGAGTTTTTTCGACGATCCGAGTTTTCTATCGCGAGTTATAAGCCAATAAAGCCTAATTTTGGCTAAATTTGAGCCCTTTCCGTGGAACCCGTGACCAGTGTACCACAGGTGCCACGAAAGATTTGGGGTCGAAAATTCATGCTAGTTGGGTTCGGTTGGTGGTTTGCAACTAGGATGTAATAGAATTTAGCCAAAAAACGTTTCCAGGCTCGTGCCCTGATAACGACTGAAAATTACGGTATTTGGGACCCTAAAACTGGCATGTGCCATTAAATGGGTTCCATTAAAAAAACTTTTCGGTAATTTGAACATGTTTCTAGGTCAATTCGGACACGCTCTACACGATGGAAGTGAGTTTTCGACGATCCGAGTTTTCTATCGCGAGTTATAAGCCAATAAAGCCTGTTTTTGGCTAATTTTGAGCCCTTTCCGTGGAACCCGTGAACAGTGTAACACAGGTGCCGCGAAAGACTTGGGGTCGAAAATTCATGCTAGTTGGGTTCAGTTGGTGGTTTGCAACTAGGATGTAATAGAATTTAGCCAAAAAACGTTTCCAGGCTGGTGCCCTGAGGAGGACTGAAAATTACGGTATTTGGGACCCTAAAACTGGCATGTGCCATTAAATGGGTTCCATTAAAAAAACTTTTCGGTAATTTGAACATGTTTCTAGGTCAATTCGGACACGCTCTACACGATGGAAGTGAGTTTTCGACGATCCGAGTTTTCTATCGCGAGTTATAAGCCAATAAAGCCTAATTTTGGCAAATTTTGAGCCCTTTCCGTAGAACCCGTGACCAGTGTACCACAGGTGCCTAGAAAGACTTGGGGTCGAAAATTCATGCTAGTTGAGTTCGGTTGGTGGTTTGCAACTAGGATGTAATAGAATTTAGCCAAAAAACGTTTCCAGGCTCGTGCCCTGAGGACGACTGAAAATTACGGTATTTGGGACCCTAAAACTGGCATGTGCCATTAAATGGGTTCCATTAAAAAAACTTTTCGGTAATTTGAACATGTTTCTAGGTCAATTCGGACATGCTCTACACGATGGAAGTGAGTTTTCGACGATCCGAGTTTTCTATCGCGAGTTATAAGCCAATAAAGCCTGTTTTTGGCTAATTTTGAGCCCTTTCCGTGGAACCCGTGAACAGTGTAACACAGGTGCCGCGAAAGACTTGGGGTCGAAAATTCATGCTAGTTGGGTTCAGTTGGTGGTTTGCAACTAGGATGTAATAGAATTTAGCCAAAAAACGTTTCCAGGCTCGTGCCCTGAGGACGACTGAAAATTACGGTATTTGGGACCCTAAAACTGGCATGTGCCATTAAATGGGTTCCATTAAAAGAACTTTTCGGTAATTTGAACATGTTTCTAGGTCAATTCGGACACGCTCTACACGATGGAAGTGAGTTTTCGACGATCCGAGTTTTCTATCGCGAGTTATAAGCCAATAAAGCCTAATTTTGGCTAAATTTGAGCCCTTTCCGTGGAACCCGTGACCAGTGTACCACAGGTGCCACGAAAGATTTGGGGTCGAAAATTCATGCTAGTTGGGTTCGGTTGGTGGTTTGCAACTAGGATGTAATAGAATTTAGCCAAAAAACGTTTCCAGGCTCGTGCCCTGAGGACGACTGAAAATTACGGTATTTGGGACCCTAAAACTGGCATGTGCCATTAAATGGGTTCCATTAAAAGAACTTTTCGGTAATTTGAACATGTTTCTAGGTCAATTCGGACACGCTCTACACGATGGAAGTGAGTTTTTTCGACGATCCGAGTTTTCTATCGCGAGTTATAAGCCAATAAAGCCTAATTTTGGCTAAATTTGAGCCCTTTCCGTGGAACCCGTGACCAGTGTACCACAGGTGCCACGAAAGATTTGGGGTCGAAAATTCATGCTAGTTGGGTTCGGTTGGTGGTTTGCAACTAGGATGTAATAGAATTTAGCCAAAAAACGTTTCCAGGCTCGTGCCCTGATAACGACTGAAAATTACGGTATTTGGGACCCTAAAACTGGCATGTGCCATTAAATGGGTTCCATTAAAAAAACTTTTCGGTAATTTGAACATGTTTCTAGGTCAATTCGGACACGCTCTACACGATGGAAGTGAGTTTTCGACGATCCGAGTTTTCTATCGCGAGTTATAAGCCAATGAAGCCTAATTTTGGCTAATTTTGAGCCCTTTCCGTGGAACCCGTGACCAGTTTACCACAGGTGCCACGAAAGACTTGGGGTCGAAAATTCATGCTAGTTGGGTTCGGTTGGTGGTTTGCAACTAGGATGTAATAGAATTTAGCCAAAAAACGTTTCCAGGCTCGTGCCCTGAGGACGACTGAAAATTACGGTATTTGGGACCCTAAAACTGGCATGTGCCATTAAATGGGTTCCATTAAAAAAAACTTTTCGGTAATTTGAACATGTTTCTAGGTCAATTCGGACACGCTCTACACGATGGAAGTGAGTTTTCGACGATCCGAGTTTTCTATCGCGAGTTATAAGCCAATGAAGCCTAATTTTGGCTAATTTTGAGCCCTTTCCGTGGAACCCGTGACCAGTGTACCACAGGTGCCACGAAAGACTTGGGGTCGAAAATTCATGCTAGTTGTGTTCGGTTGATGGTTTGCAACTAGGATGTAATAGAATTTAGCCAAAAAACGTTTCCAGGCTCGTGCCCTGAGGACGACTGAAAATTACGGTATTTGGGACCCTAAAACTGGCATGTGCCATTAAATGGGTTCCATTAAAAAAACTTTTCGGTAATTTGAACATGTTTCTAGGTCAATTCGGACATGCTCTACACGATGGAAGTGAGTTTTCGACGATCCGAGTTTTCTATCGCGAGTTATAAGCCAATAAAGCCTGTTTTTGGCTAATTTTGAGCCCTTTCCGTGGAACCCGTGAACAGTGTAAAACAGGTGCCTAGAAAGACTTGGGGTCGAAAATTCATGCTAGTTGAGTTCGGTTGGTGGTTTGCAACTAGGATGTAATAGAATTTAGCCAAAAAACGTTTCCAGGCTCGTGCCCTGAGGACGACTGAAAATTACGGTATTTGGGACCCTAAAACTGGCATGTGCCATTAAATGGGTTCCATTAAAAAAACTTTTCGGTAATTTGAACATGTTTCTAGGTTAATTCGGACACGCTCTACACGATGGAAGTGAGTTTTCGACGATCCGAGTTTTCTATCGCGAGTTATAAGCCAATAAAGCCTAATTTTGGCAAATTTTGAGCCCTTTCCGTGGAACCCGTGACCAGTGTACCACAGGTGCCTAGAAAGACTTGGGGTCGAAAATTCATGCTAGTTGAGTTCGGTTGGTGGTTTGCAACTAGGATGTAATAGAATTTAGCCAAAAAACGTTTCCAGGCTCGTGCCCTGAGGACGACTGAAAATTACGGTATTTGGGACCCTAAAACTGGCATGTGCCATTAAATGGGTTCCATTATAAAAACTTTTCGGTAATTTGAACATGTTTCTAGGTCAATTCGGACATGCTCTACACGATGGAAGTGAGTTTTCGACGATCCGAGTTTTCTATCGCGAGTTATAAGCCAATAAAGCCTGTTTTTGGCTAATTTTGAGCCCTTTCCGTGGAACCCGTGAACAGTGTAACACAGGTGACGCGAAAGACTTGGGGTCGAAAATTCATGCTAGTTGGGTTCAGTTGGTGGTTTGCAACTAGGATGTAATAGAATTTAGCCAAAAAACGTTTCCAGGCTCGTGCCCTGAGGACGACTGAAAATTACGGTATTTGGGACCCTAAAACTGGCATGTGCCATTAAATGGGTTCCATTAAAAAACTTTTCGGTAATTTGAACATGTTTCTAGGTCAATTCGGACACGCTCTACACGATGGAAGTGAGTTTTCGACGATCCGAGTTTTCTATCGCGAGTTATAAGCCAATAAAGCCTGTTTTTGGCTAATTTAAGCCCTTTCCGTGGCACCCGTGACCAGTGTACCACAGGTGCCACGAAAGACTTGGGGTCGAAAATTCATGCTAGTTGGGTTCAGTTGGTGGTTTGCAACTAGGATGTAATAGAATTTAGCCAAAAAACGTTTCAAGGCTCGTGCCCTGAGGACGACTGAAAATTACGTTATTTGGGACCCTAAAACTGGCATGTGCCATTAAATGGGTTCCATTAAAAAAAACTTTTCGGTAATTTGAACATGTTTCTAGGTCAATTCGGACACGCTCTACACGATGGAAGTGAGTTTTCGACGATCCGAGTTTTCTATCGCGAGTTATAAGCCAATGAAGCCTAATTTTGGCTAATTTTGAGCCCTTTCCGTGGAACCCGTGACCAGTGTACCACAGGTGCCACGAAAGACTTGGGGTCGAAAATTCATGCTAGTTGGGTTCAGTTGGTGGTTTGCAACTAGTATGTAATAGAATTTAGCCAAAAAACGTTTCCAGGCTCGTGCCCTAAGGACGACTGAAAATTACGGTATTTGGGACCCTGAAACTGGCATGTGCCATTAAATGGGTTCCATTAAAAAAACTTTTCGGTAATTTGAACATGTTTCTAGGTCAATTCGGAAAGCTCTACACGATGGAAGTGAGTTTTCGACGATCCGAGTTTTCTATCGTGAAGTTATAAGCCAATGAAGCCTAATTTTGGCTAATTTTGAGCCCTTTCCGTGGAACCCGTGACCAGTGTACCACAGGTGCCACGAAAGATTTGGGGTCGAAAATTCATGCTAGTTGGGTTCGGTTGGTGGTTTGCAACTAG
Organism: Daptonema setosum; assembly: GCA_964036265.1. NCBI lineage: Eukaryota > Metazoa > Nematoda > Chromadorea > Monhysterida > Xyalidae > Daptonema > Daptonema setosum. The sequence goes on from OZ038444.1 coordinate 20,695,721, forward strand.
GATGTAATAGAATTTAGCCAAAAAACGTTTCCAGGCTCGTGCCCTGATAACGACTGAAAATTACGGTATTTGGGACCCTAAAACTGGCATGTGCCATTAAATGGGTTCCATTAAAAAAACTTTTCGGTAATTTGAACATGTTTCTAGGTCAATTTGGACACGCTCTACACGATGGAAGTGAGTTTTCGACGATCCGAGTTTTCTAACGCGAGTTATAAGCCAATGAAGCCTCATTTTGGCTAATTTTGAGCCCTTTCTGTGGAACCCGTGACCAGTGTACCACAGGTGCCACGAAAGACTTGGGGTCGAAAATTCATGCTAGTTGGGTTCAGTTGGTGGTTTGCAACTAGGATGTAATAGAATTTAGCCAAAAAACGTTTCAAGGCTCGTGCCCTGAGGACGACTGAAAATTACGGTATTTGGGACCCTAAAACTGGCATGTGCCATTAAATGGGTTCCATTAAAAAAACTTTTCGGTAATTTGAACATGTTTCTAGGTCAATTCGGACACGCTCTACACGATGGAAGTGAGTTTTTGACGATCCGAGTTTTCTATCGCGAGTTATAAGCCAATAAAGCCTGTTTTTGGCTAATTTTGAGCCCTTTCCGTGGCACCCGTGACCGGTGTACCACAGGTGCCACGAAAGACTTGGGGTCGAAAATTCATGCTAGTTGGGTTCAGTTGGTGGTTTGCAACTAGGATGTAATAGAATTTAGCCAAAAAAACGTTTCAAGGCTCGTGCCTTGAGGACGACTGAAAATTACGGTATTTGGGACCCTACAACTGGCATGTGCCATTAAATGGGTTCCATTAAAAAAACTTTTCGGTAATTTGAACATGTTTCTAGGTCAATTCGGACACGCTCTACACGATGGAAGTGAGTTTTCGACGATCCGAGTTTTCTATCGCGAGTTATAAGCCAATAAAGCCTGTTTTTGGCTAATTTTGAGCCCTTTCCGTGGCACCCGTGACCAGTTTACCACAGGTGCCACGAAAGACTTGGGGTCGAAAATTCATGCTAGTTGGGTTCAGTTGGTGGTTTGCAACTAGGATGTAATAGAATTTAGCCAAAAAACGTTTCAAGGCTCGTGCCCTGAGGACGACTGAAAATTACGGTATTTGGGACCCTAAAACTGGCATGTGCCATTAAATGGGTTCCATTAAAAAAACTTTTCGGTATTTGAGCATGTTTCTAGGTCAATTCGGACACGCTCTACACGATGGGAGTGAGTTTTCGACGATCCGAGTTTTCTATCGCGAGTTATAAGCCAATAAAGCCTAATTTTGGCTAATTTTGAGCCCTTTCCGTGGAACCCGTGACCAGTGTACCACAGGTGCCACGAAAGATTTGGGGTCAAAAATTCATGCTAGTTGGGTTCGGTTGGTGGTTTGCAACTAGGATGTAATAGAATTTAGCCAAAAAACGTTTCCAGGCTCGTGCCCTGATAACGACTGAAAATTACGGTATTTGGGACCCTAAAACTGGCATGTGCCATTAAATGGGTTCCATTAAAAAAACTTTTCGGTAATTTGAACATGTTTCTAGGTCAATTCGAACATGCTCTACACGATGGAAGTGAGTTTTCGACGATCCGAATTTTCTATCGCGAGTTATAAGCCAATAAAGCCTAATTTTGGCTAATTTTGAGCCCTTTCCGTGGAACCCGTGACCAGTGTACCACAGGTGCCACGAAAGATTTGGGGTCAAAAATTCATGCTAGTTGGGTTCGGTTGGTGGTTTGCAACTAGGATGTAATAGAATTTAGCCAAAAAACGTTTCCAGGCTCGTGCCCTGATAACGACTGAAAATTACGGTATTTGGGACCCTAAAACTGGCATGTGCCATTAAATGGGTTCCATTAAAAAAACTTTTCGGTAATTTGAACATGTTTCTAGGTCAATTCGAACATGCTCTACACGATGGAAGTGAGTTTTCGACGATCCGAATTTTCTATCGCGAGTTATAAGCCAATAAAGCCTGTTTTTGGCTAATTTTGAGCCCTTTCCGTGGAACCCGTGACCAGTGTACCACAGGTGCCACGAAAGACTTGGGGTCGAAAATTCATGCTAGTTGGGTTCAGTTGGTGGTTTGCAACTAGGATGTAATAGAATTTAGCCAAAAAACGTTTCCAGGCTCGTGCCCTGAGGACGACTGAAATTTACGGTATTTGGGACCCTAAAACTGGCATGTGCAATTAAATGGGTTCCATTAAAAGAACTTTTCGGTAATTTGAACATGTTTCTAGGTCAATTCGGACACGCTCTACACGATGGAAGTGAGTTTTCGACGATCCGAGTTTTCTATCGCGAGTTATAAGCCAATAAAGCCTAATTTTGGCTAAATTTGAGCCTTTTCCGTGGAACCCGTGACCAGTGTACCACAGGTGCCACGAAAGATTTGGGGTCGAAAATTCATGCTAGTTGGGTTCGGTTAGTGGTTTGCAACTAGGATGTAATAGAATTTAGCCAAAAAAACGTTTCCAGGCTCGTGCCCTGATAACGACTGAAAATTACGGTATTTGGGACCCTAAAACTGGCATGTGCCATTAAATGGGTTCCATTAAAAAAACTTTTCGGTAATTTGAACATGTTTCTAGGTCAATTCGGACACGCTCTACACGATGGAAGTGAGTTTTCGACGATCCGAGTTTTCTATCGCGAGTTATAAGCCAATGAAGCCTAATTTTGGCTAATTTTGAGCCCTTTCCGTGAAACCCGTGACCAGTGTACCACAGGTGCCACGAAAGACTTGGGGTCGAAAATTCATGCTAGTTGGGTTCAGTTGGTGGTTTGCAACCAGGATGTAATAGAATTTAGCCAAAAAACGTTTCAAGGCTCGTGCCCTGAGGACGACTGAAAATTACGGTATTTGGGACCCTAAAACTGGCATGTGCCATTAAATGGGTTCATTAAAAAAACTTTTCGGTAATTTGAACATGTTTCTAGGTCAATACGGACACGCTCTACACGATGGAAGTGAGTTTTCGACGATCCGAGTTTTCTATCGCGAGTTATAAGCCAATGAAGCCTAATTTTGGCTAATTTTGAGCCCTTTCCGTGGAACCCGTGACCAGTGTACCACAGGTGCCACGAAAGACTTGGGGTCGAAAATTCATGCTAGTTGTGTTCGGTTGATGGTTTGCAACTAGGATGTAATAGAATTTAGCCAAAAAACGTTTCCAGGCTCGTGCCCTGAGGACGACTGAAAATTACGGTATTTGGGACCCTAAAACTGGCATGTGCCATTAAATGGGTTCCATTAAAAAAACGTTTCGGTAATTTGAACATGTTTCTAGGTCAATTCGGACATGCTCTACACGATGGAAGTGAGTTTTCGACGATCCGAGTTTTCTATCGCGAGTTATAAGCCAATAAAGCCTGTTTTTGGCTAATTTTGAGCCCTTTCCGTGGAACCCGTGAACAGTGTAACACAGGTGCCGCGAAAGACTTGGGGTCGAAAATTCATGCTAGTTGGGTTCAGTTGGTGGTTTGCAACTAGGATGTAATAGAATTTAGCCAAAAAACGTTTCCAGGCTCGTGCCCTGAGGACGACTGAAAATTACGGTATTTGGGACCCTAAAACTGGCATGTGCCATTAAATGGGTTCCATTAAAAAAACTTTTCGGTAATTTGAACATGTTTCTAGGTCAATTCGGACACGCTCTACACGATGGAAGTGAGTTTTCGACGATCCGAGTTTTCTATCGCGAGTTATAAGCCAATAAAGCCTAATTTTGGCAAATTTTGAGCCCTTTCCGTGGAACCCGTGACCAGTGTACCACAGGTGCCTAGAAAGACTTGGGGTCGAAAATTCATGCTAGTTGAGTTCGGTTGGTGGTTTGCAACTAGGATGTAATAGAATTTAGCCAAAAAACGTTTCCAGGCTCGTGCCCTGAGGACGACTGAAAATTACGGTATTTGGGACCCTAAAACTGGCATGTGCCATTAAATGGGTTCCATTAAAAAAACTTTTCGGTAATTTGAACATGTTTCTAGGTCAATTCGGACATGCTCTACACGATGGAAGTGAGTTTTCGACGATCCGAGTTTTCTATCGCGAGTTATAAGCCAATAAAGCCTGTTTTTGGCTAATTTTGAGCCCTTTCCGTGGAACCCGTGAACAGTGTAACACAGGTGCCGCGAAAGACTTGGGGTCGAAAATTCATGCTAGTTGGGTTCAGTTGGTGGTTTGCAACTAGGATGTAATAGAATTTAGCCAAAAAACGTTTCCAGGCTGGTGCCCTGAGGAGGACTGAAAATTACGGTATTTGGGACCCTAAAACTGGCATGTGCCATTAAATGGGTTCCATTAAAAAAACTTTTCGGTAATTTGAACATGTTTCTAGGTCAATTCGGACACGCTCTACACGATGGAAGTGAGTTTTCGACGATCCGAGTTTTCTATCGCGAGTTATAAGCCAATAAAGCCTAATTTTGGCAAATTTTGAGCCCTTTCCGTAGAACCCGTGACCAGTGTACCACAGGTGCCTAGAAAGACTTGGGGTCGAAAATTCATGCTAGTTGAGTTCGGTTGGTGGTTTGCAACTAGGATGTAATAGAATTTAGCCAAAAAACGTTTCCAGGCTCGTGCCCTGAGGACGACTGAAAATTACGGTATTTGGGACCCTAAAACTGGCATGTGCCATTAAATGGGTTCCATTAAAAAAACTTTTCGGTAATTTGAACATGTTTCTAGGTCAATTCGGACATGCTCTACACGATGGAAGTGAGTTTTCGACGATCCGAGTTTTCTATCGCGAGTTATAAGCCAATAAAGCCTGTTTTTGGCTAATTTTGAGCCCTTTCCGTGGAACCCGTGAACAGTGTAACACAGGTGCCGCGAAAGACTTGGGGTCGAAAATTCATGCTAGTTGGGTTCAGTTGGTGGTTTGCAACTAGGATGTAATAGAATTTAGCCAAAAAACGTTTCCAGGCTCGTGCCCTGAGGACGACTGAAAATTACGGTATTTGGGACCCTAAAACTGGCATGTGCCATTAAATGGGTTCCATTAAAAGAACTTTTCGGTAATTTGAACATGTTTCTAGGTCAATTCGGACACGCTCTACACGATGGAAGTGAGTTTTCGACGATCCGAGTTTTCTATCGCGAGTTATAAGCCAATAAAGCCTAATTTTGGCTAAATTTGAGCCCTTTCCGTGGAACCCGTGACCAGTGTACCACAGGTGCCACGAAAGATTTGGGGTCGAAAATTCATGCTAGTTGGGTTCGGTTGGTGGTTTGCAACTAGGATGTAATAGAATTTAGCCAAAAAACGTTTCCAGGCTCGTGCCCTGAGGACGACTGAAAATTACGGTATTTGGGACCCTAAAACTGGCATGTGCCATTAAATGGGTTCCATTAAAAGAACTTTTCGGTAATTTGAACATGTTTCTAGGTCAATTCGGACACGCTCTACACGATGGAAGTGAGTTTTTTCGACGATCCGAGTTTTCTATCGCGAGTTATAAGCCAATAAAGCCTAATTTTGGCTAAATTTGAGCCCTTTCCGTGGAACCCGTGACCAGTGTACCACAGGTGCCACGAAAGATTTGGGGTCGAAAATTCATGCTAGTTGGGTTCGGTTGGTGGTTTGCAACTAGGATGTAATAGAATTTAGCCAAAAAACGTTTCCAGGCTCGTGCCCTGATAACGACTGAAAATTACGGTATTTGGGACCCTAAAACTGGCATGTGCCATTAAATGGGTTCCATTAAAAAAACTTTTCGGTAATTTGAACATGTTTCTAGGTCAATTCGGACACGCTCTACACGATGGAAGTGAGTTTTCGACGATCCGAGTTTTCTATCGCGAGTTATAAGCCAATAAAGCCTGTTTTTGGCTAATTTTGAGCCCTTTCCGTGGAACCCGTGAACAGTGTAACACAGGTGCCGCGAAAGACTTGGGGTCGAAAATTCATGCTAGTTGGGTTCAGTTGGTGGTTTGCAACTAGGATGTAATAGAATTTAGCCAAAAAACGTTTCCAGGCTGGTGCCCTGAGGAGGACTGAAAATTACGGTATTTGGGACCCTAAAACTGGCATGTGCCATTAAATGGGTTCCATTAAAAAAACTTTTCGGTAATTTGAACATGTTTCTAGGTCAATTCGGACACGCTCTACACGATGGAAGTGAGTTTTCGACGATCCGAGTTTTCTATCGCGAGTTATAAGCCAATAAAGCCTAATTTTGGCAAATTTTGAGCCCTTTCCGTAGAACCCGTGACCAGTGTACCACAGGTGCCTAGAAAGACTTGGGGTCGAAAATTCATGCTAGTTGAGTTCGGTTGGTGGTTTGCAACTAGGATGTAATAGAATTTAGCCAAAAAACGTTTCCAGGCTCGTGCCCTGAGGACGACTGAAAATTACGGTATTTGGGACCCTAAAACTGGCATGTGCCATTAAATGGGTTCCATTAAAAAAACTTTTCGGTAATTTGAACATGTTTCTAGGTCAATTCGGACATGCTCTACACGATGGAAGTGAGTTTTCGACGATCCGAGTTTTCTATCGCGAGTTATAAGCCAATAAAGCCTGTTTTTGGCTAATTTTGAGCCCTTTCCGTGGAACCCGTGAACAGTGTAACACAGGTGCCGCGAAAGACTTGGGGTCGAAAATTCATGCTAGTTGGGTTCAGTTGGTGGTTTGCAACTAGGATGTAATAGAATTTAGCCAAAAAACGTTTCCAGGCTCGTGCCCTGAGGACGACTGAAAATTACGGTATTTGGGACCCTAAAACTGGCATGTGCCATTAAATGGGTTCCATTAAAAGAACTTTTCGGTAATTTGAACATGTTTCTAGGTCAATTCGGACACGCTCTACACGATGGAAGTGAGTTTTCGACGATCCGAGTTTTCTATCGCGAGTTATAAGCCAATAAAGCCTAATTTTGGCTAAATTTGAGCCCTTTCCGTGGAACCCGTGACCAGTGTACCACAGGTGCCACGAAAGATTTGGGGTCGAAAATTCATGCTAGTTGGGTTCGGTTGGTGGTTTGCAACTAGGATGTAATAGAATTTAGCCAAAAAACGTTTCCAGGCTCGTGCCCTGAGGACGACTGAAAATTACGGTATTTGGGACCCTAAAACTGGCATGTGCCATTAAATGGGTTCCATTAAAAGAACTTTTCGGTAATTTGAACATGTTTCTAGGTCAATTCGGACACGCTCTACACGATGGAAGTGAGTTTTTTCGACGATCCGAGTTTTCTATCGCGAGTTATAAGCCAATAAAGCCTAATTTTGGCTAAATTTGAGCCCTTTCCGTGGAACCCGTGACCAGTGTACCACAGGTGCCACGAAAGATTTGGGGTCGAAAATTCATGCTAGTTGGGTTCGGTTGGTGGTTTGCAACTAGGATGTAATAGAATTTAGCCAAAAAACGTTTCCAGGCTCGTGCCCTGATAACGACTGAAAATTACGGTATTTGGGACCCTAAAACTGGCATGTGCCATTAAATGGGTTCCATTAAAAAAACTTTTCGGTAATTTGAACATGTTTCTAGGTCAATTCGGACACGCTCTACACGATGGAAGTGAGTTTTCGACGATCCGAGTTTTCTATCGCGAGTTATAAGCCAATGAAGCCTAATTTTGGCTAATTTTGAGCCCTTTCCGTGGAACCCGTGACCAGTTTACCACAGGTGCCACGAAAGACTTGGGGTCGAAAATTCATGCTAGTTGGGTTCGGTTGGTGGTTTGCAACTAGGATGTAATAGAATTTAGCCAAAAAACGTTTCCAGGCTCGTGCCCTGAGGACGACTGAAAATTACGGTATTTGGGACCCTAAAACTGGCATGTGCCATTAAATGGGTTCCATTAAAAAAAACTTTTCGGTAATTTGAACATGTTTCTAGGTCAATTCGGACACGCTCTACACGATGGAAGTGAGTTTTCGACGATCCGAGTTTTCTATCGCGAGTTATAAGCCAATGAAGCCTAATTTTGGCTAATTTTGAGCCCTTTCCGTGGAACCCGTGACCAGTGTACCACAGGTGCCACGAAAGACTTGGGGTCGAAAATTCATGCTAGTTGTGTTCGGTTGATGGTTTGCAACTAGGATGTAATAGAATTTAGCCAAAAAACGTTTCCAGGCTCGTGCCCTGAGGACGACTGAAAATTACGGTATTTGGGACCCTAAAACTGGCATGTGCCATTAAATGGGTTCCATTAAAAAAACTTTTCGGTAATTTGAACATGTTTCTAGGTCAATTCGGACATGCTCTACACGATGGAAGTGAGTTTTCGACGATCCGAGTTTTCTATCGCGAGTTATAAGCCAATAAAGCCTGTTTTTGGCTAATTTTGAGCCCTTTCCGTGGAACCCGTGAACAGTGTAAAACAGGTGCCTAGAAAGACTTGGGGTCGAAAATTCATGCTAGTTGAGTTCGGTTGGTGGTTTGCAACTAGGATGTAATAGAATTTAGCCAAAAAACGTTTCCAGGCTCGTGCCCTGAGGACGACTGAAAATTACGGTATTTGGGACCCTAAAACTGGCATGTGCCATTAAATGGGTTCCATTAAAAAAACTTTTCGGTAATTTGAACATGTTTCTAGGTTAATTCGGACACGCTCTACACGATGGAAGTGAGTTTTCGACGATCCGAGTTTTCTATCGCGAGTTATAAGCCAATAAAGCCTAATTTTGGCAAATTTTGAGCCCTTTCCGTGGAACCCGTGACCAGTGTACCACAGGTGCCTAGAAAGACTTGGGGTCGAAAATTCATGCTAGTTGAGTTCGGTTGGTGGTTTGCAACTAGGATGTAATAGAATTTAGCCAAAAAACGTTTCCAGGCTCGTGCCCTGAGGACGACTGAAAATTACGGTATTTGGGACCCTAAAACTGGCATGTGCCATTAAATGGGTTCCATTATAAAAACTTTTCGGTAATTTGAACATGTTTCTAGGTCAATTCGGACATGCTCTACACGATGGAAGTGAGTTTTCGACGATCCGAGTTTTCTATCGCGAGTTATAAGCCAATAAAGCCTGTTTTTGGCTAATTTTGAGCCCTTTCCGTGGAACCCGTGAACAGTGTAACACAGGTGACGCGAAAGACTTGGGGTCGAAAATTCATGCTAGTTGGGTTCAGTTGGTGGTTTGCAACTAGGATGTAATAGAATTTAGCCAAAAAACGTTTCCAGGCTCGTGCCCTGAGGACGACTGAAAATTACGGTATTTGGGACCCTAAAACTGGCATGTGCCATTAAATGGGTTCCATTAAAAAACTTTTCGGTAATTTGAACATGTTTCTAGGTCAATTCGGACACGCTCTACACGATGGAAGTGAGTTTTCGACGATCCGAGTTTTCTATCGCGAGTTATAAGCCAATAAAGCCTGTTTTTGGCTAATTTAAGCCCTTTCCGTGGCACCCGTGACCAGTGTACCACAGGTGCCACGAAAGACTTGGGGTCGAAAATTCATGCTAGTTGGGTTCAGTTGGTGGTTTGCAACTAGGATGTAATAGAATTTAGCCAAAAAACGTTTCAAGGCTCGTGCCCTGAGGACGACTGAAAATTACGTTATTTGGGACCCTAAAACTGGCATGTGCCATTAAATGGGTTCCATTAAAAAAAACTTTTCGGTAATTTGAACATGTTTCTAGGTCAATTCGGACACGCTCTACACGATGGAAGTGAGTTTTCGACGATCCGAGTTTTCTATCGCGAGTTATAAGCCAATGAAGCCTAATTTTGGCTAATTTTGAGCCCTTTCCGTGGAACCCGTGACCAGTGTACCACAGGTGCCACGAAAGACTTGGGGTCGAAAATTCATGCTAGTTGGGTTCAGTTGGTGGTTTGCAACTAGTATGTAATAGAATTTAGCCAAAAAACGTTTCCAGGCTCGTGCCCTAAGGACGACTGAAAATTACGGTATTTGGGACCCTGAAACTGGCATGTGCCATTAAATGGGTTCCATTAAAAAAACTTTTCGGTAATTTGAACATGTTTCTAGGTCAATTCGGAAAGCTCTACACGATGGAAGTGAGTTTTCGACGATCCGAGTTTTCTATCGTGAAGTTATAAGCCAATGAAGCCTAATTTTGGCTAATTTTGAGCCCTTTCCGTGGAACCCGTGACCAGTGTACCACAGGTGCCACGAAAGATTTGGGGTCGAAAATTCATGCTAGTTGGGTTCGGTTGGTGGTTTGCAACTAGGATGTAATAGAATTTAGCCAAAAAACGTTTCCAGGCTCGTGCCCTGATAACGACTGAAAATTACGGTATTTGGGACCCTAAAACTGGCATGTGCCATTAAATGGGTTCCATTAAAAAAACTTTTCGGTAATTTGAACATGTTTCTAGGTCAATTTGGACACGCTCTACACGATGGAAGTGAGTTTTCGACGATCCGAGTTTTCTAACGCGAGTTATAAGCCAATGAAGCCTCATTTTGGCTAATTTTGAGCCCTTTCTGTGGAACCCGTGACCAGTGTACCACAGGTGCCACGAAAGACTTGGGGTCGAAAATTCATGCTAGTTGGGTTCAGTTGGTGGTTTGCAACTAGGATGTAATAGAATTTAGCCAAAAAACGTTTCAAGGCTCGTGCCCTGAGGACGACTGAAAATTACGGTATTTGGGACCCTAAAACTGGCATGTGCCATTAAATGGGTTCCATTAAAAAAACTTTTCGGTAATTTGAACATGTTTCTAGGTCAATTCGGACACGCTCTACACGATGGAAGTGAGTTTTTGACGATCCGAGTTTTCTATCGCGAGTTATAAGCCAATAAAGCCTGTTTTTGGCTAATTTTGAGCCCTTTCCGTGGCACCCGTGACCGGTGTACCACAGGTGCCACGAAAGACTTGGGGTCGAAAATTCATGCTAGTTGGGTTCAGTTGGTGGTTTGCAACTAGGATGTAATAGAATTTAGCCAAAAAAACGTTTCAAGGCTCGTGCCTTGAGGACGACTGAAAATTACGGTATTTGGGACCCTACAACTGGCATGTGCCATTAAATGGGTTCCATTAAAAAAACTTTTCGGTAATTTGAACATGTTTCTAGGTCAATTCGGACACGCTCTACACGATGGAAGTGAGTTTTCGACGATCCGAGTTTTCTATCGCGAGTTATAAGCCAATAAAGCCTGTTTTTGGCTAATTTTGAGCCCTTTCCGTGGCACCCGTGACCAGTTTACCACAGGTGCCACGAAAGACTTGGGGTCGAAAATTCATGCTAGTTGGGTTCAGTTGGTGGTTTGCAACTAGGATGTAATAGAATTTAGCCAAAAAACGTTTCAAGGCTCGTGCCCTGAGGACGACTGAAAATTACGGTATTTGGGACCCTAAAACTGGCATGTGCCATTAAATGGGTTCCATTAAAAAAACTTTTCGGTATTTGAGCATGTTTCTAGGTCAATTCGGACACGCTCTACACGATGGAAGTGAGTTTTCGACGATCCGAGTTTTCTATCGCGAGTTATAAGCCAATAAAGCCTAATTTTGGCTAATTTTGAGCCCTTTCCGTGGAACCCGTGACCAGTGTACCACAGGTGCCACGAAAGATTTGGGGTCAAAAATTCATGCTAGTTGGGTTCGGTTGGTGGTTTGCAACTAGGATGTAATAGAATTTAGCCAAAAAACGTTTCCAGGCTCGTGCCCTGATAACGACTGAAAATTACGGTATTTGGGACCCTAAAACTGGCATGTGCCATTAAATGGGTTCCATTAAAAAAACTTTTCGGTAATTTGAACATGTTTCTAGGTCAATTCGAACATGCTCTACACGATGGAAGTGAGTTTTCGACGATCCGAATTTTCTATCGCGAGTTATAAGCCAATAAAGCCTAATTTTGGCTAATTTTGAGCCCTTTCCGTGGAACCCGTGACCAGTGTACCACAGGTGCCACGAAAGATTTGGGGTCAAAAATTCATGCTAGTTGGGTTCGGTTGGTGGTTTGCAACTAGGATGTAATAGAATTTAGCCAAAAAACGTTTCCAGGCTCGTGCCCTGATAACGACTGAAAATTACGGTATTTGGGACCCTAAAACTGGCATGTGCCATTAAATGGGTTCCATTAAAAAAACTTTTCGGTAATTTGAACATGTTTCTAGGTCAATTCGAACATGCTCTACACGATGGAAGTGAGTTTTCGACGATCCGAATTTTCTATCGCGAGTTATAAGCCAATAAAGCCTGTTTTTGGCTAATTTTGAGCCCTTTCCGTGGAACCCGTGACCAGTGTACCACAGGTGCCACGAAAGACTTGGGGTCGAAAATTCATGCTAGTTGGGTTCAGTTGGTGGTTTGCAACTAGGATGTAATAGAATTTAGCCAAAAAACGTTTCCAGGCTCGTGCCCTGAGGACGACTGAAATTTACGGTATTTGGGACCCTAAAACTGGCATGTGCAATTAAATGGGTTCCATTAAAAGAACTTTTCGGTAATTTGAACATGTTTCTAGGTCAATTCGGACACGCTCTACACGATGGAAGTGAGTTTTCGACGATCCGAGTTTTCTATCGCGAGTTATAAGCCAATAAAGCCTAATTTTGGCTAAATTTGAGCCTTTTCCGTGGAACCCGTGACCAGTGTACCACAGGTGCCACGAAAGATTTGGGGTCGAAAATTCATGCTAGTTGGGTTCGGTTAGTGGTTTGCAACTAGGATGTAATAGAATTTAGCCAAAAAAACGTTTCCAGGCTCGTGCCCTGATAACGACTGAAAATTACGGTATTTGGGACCCTAAAACTGGCATGTGCCATTAAATGGGTTCCATTAAAAAAACTTTTCGGTAATTTGAACATGTTTCTAGGTCAATTCGGACACGCTCTACACGATGGAAGTGAGTTTTCGACGATCCGAGTTTTCTATCGCGAGTTATAAGCCAATGAAGCCTAATTTTGGCTAATTTTGAGCCCTTTCCGTGAAACCCGTGACCAGTGTACCACAGGTGCCACGAAAGACTTGGGGTCGAAAATTCATGCTAGTTGGGTTCAGTTGGTGGTTTGCAACCAGGATGTAATAGAATTTAGCCAAAAAACGTTTCAAGGCTCGTGCCCTGAGGACGACTGAAAATTACGGTATTTGGGACCCTAAAACTGGCATGTGCCATTAAATGGGTTCATTAAAAAAACTTTTCGGTAATTTGAACATGTTTCTAGGTCAATACGGACACGCTCTACACGATGGAAGTGAGTTTTCGACGATCCGAGTTTTCTATCGCGAGTTATAAGCCAATGAAGCCTAATTTTGGCTAATTTTGAGCCCTTTCCGTGGAACCCGTGACCAGTGTACCACAGGTGCCACGAAAGACTTGGGGTCGAAAATTCATGCTAGTTGTGTTCGGTTGATGGTTTGCAACTAGGATGTAATAGAATTTAGCCAAAAAACGTTTCCAGGCTCGTGCCCTGAGGACGACTGAAAATTACGGTATTTGGGACCCTAAAACTGGCATGTGCCATTAAATGGGTTCCATTAAAAAAACGTTTCGGTAATTTGAACATGTTTCTAGGTCAATTCGGACATGCTCTACACGATGGAAGTGAGTTTTCGACGATCCGAGTTTTCTATCGCGAGTTATAAGCCAATAAAGCCTGTTTTTGGCTAATTTTGAGCCCTTTCCGTGGAACCCGTGAACAGTGTAACACAGGTGCCGCGAAAGACTTGGGGTCGAAAATTCATGCTAGTTGGGTTCAGTTGGTGGTTTGCAACTAGGATGTAATAGAATTTAGCCAAAAAACGTTTCCAGGCTCGTGCCCTGAGGACGACTGAAAATTACGGTATTTGGGACCCTAAAACTGGCATGTGCCATTAAATGGGTTCCATTAAAAAAACTTTTCGGTAATTTGAACATGTTTCTAGGTCAATTCGGACACGCTCTACACGATGGAAGTGAGTTTTCGACGATCCGAGTTTTCTATCGCGAGTTATAAGCCAATAAAGCCTAATTTTGGCAAATTTTGAGCCCTTTCCGTGGAACCCGTGACCAGTGTACCACAGGTGCCTAGAAAGACTTGGGGTCGAAAATTCATGCTAGTTGAGTTCGGTTGGTGGTTTGCAACTAGGATGTAATAGAATTTAGCCAAAAAACGTTTCCAGGCTCGTGCCCTGAGGACGACTGAAAATTACGGTATTTGGGATCCTAAAACTGGCATGTGCCATTAAATGGGTTCCATTAAAAAAACTTTTCGGTAATTTGAACATGTTTCTAGGTCAATTCGGACATGCTCTACACGATGGAAGTGAGTTTTCGACGATCCGAGTTTTCTATCGCGAGTTATAAGCCAATAAAGCCTGTTTTTGGCTAATTTTGAGCCCTTTCCGTGGAACCCGTGAACAGTGTAACACAGGTGCCGCGAAAGACTTGGGGTCGAAAATTCATGCTAGTTGGGTTCAGTTGGTGGTTTGCAACTAGGATGTAATAGAATTTAGCCAAAAAACGTTTCCAGGCTCGTGCCCTGAGGACGACTGAAAATTACGGTATTTGGGACCCTAAAACTGGCATGTGCCATTAAATGGGTTCCATTAAAAAAACTTTTCGGTAATTTGAACATGTTTCTAGGTCAATTCGGACACGCTCTACACGATGGAAGTGAGTTTTCGACGATCCGAGTTTTCTATCGCGAGTTATAAGCCAATAAAGCCTGTTTTTGGCTAATTTTGAGCCCTTTCCGTGGCACCCGTGACCAGTGTACCACAGGTGCCACGAAAGACTTGGGGTCGAAAATTCATGCTAGTTGGGTTCAGTTGGTGGTTTGCAACTAGGATGTAATAGAATTTAGCCAAAAAACGTTTCAAGGCTCGTGCCCTGAAGACGACTGAAAATTACTGTATTTGGGACCCTAAAACTGGCATGTGCCATTAAATGGGTTCCATTAAAATTATTTTTTCGGTAATTTGAACATGTTTCTAGGTCAATTCGGACACGCTCTACACGATGGAAGTGAGTTTTCGACGATCCGAGTTTTCTATCGCGAGTTATAAGCCAATAAAGCCTGTTTTTGGCTAATTTTGAACCCTTTCCGTGGAACCCGTGACCAGTGTACCACAGGTGCCACGAAAGACTTGGGGTCGAAAATTCATGCTAGTTGGGTTCGGTTGGTGGTGCAATTTTACAGACCCCACAGATTTTTCGAAAGTTTACAGTTTTTATCAAAAATCTGGGAAACGAACCCGGGCCGCTCGCATGCTAGGCAAGCGCTCTTGCACTGTGCTACTGAGCCGATGCAACTAAGCTGCATAAAACCGACTATAACTGGCTCGCTACGCTCGCATGCTCTCTACAACATAGTGCCTATGCTACAACACGTGCAGGAACAAATATTGAAATCTCCCCTGCGGGGCCTAACGCGCTTGTCCTCGCTCCGCTCGGACAAGCCAGCCTTACGTTAGGTTATCGGGGGCTCGCAAACAATAAAACTTTACATGGAATAGTAATGTTGCTCGAGAAAATCCAAATTCGAAAAATCTGTGGGGTCTGTAATCATGCGTTGGTGGTTTGCAACTAGGATGTAATATAATTTAGCCAAAAAACGTTTCCAGGCTCGTGCCCTGAGAACGACTGAAAATTACGGTATTTGGGACCCTAAAACTGGCATGTGCCATCAAATGGGTTCCATTAAAAAAACTTTTCGGTAATTTGAACATGTTTCTAGGTCAATTCGGACACGCTCTACACGATGGAAGTGAGTTTTCGACGATCCGAGTTCTCTTTCGCGAGTTATAAGCCAATGAAGCCTAATTTTGGCTAATTTTGAGCCCTTTCCGTTGAACCTGTGACCAGTGTACCACAGGTGCCACGAAAGACTTGGGGTCGAAAATTCATGCTAGTTGGGTTCGGTTGGTGGTTTGCAACTAGGATGTAATAGAATTTAGCCAAAAAACGTTTCAAGGCTCGTGCCCTGAGGACGACTGAAAATTACGGTATTTGGGACCCTAAAACTGGCATGTGCCATTAAATGGGTTCATTAAGAAAACTTTTCGGTAATTTGAACATGTTTCTAGGTCAATTCGGACACGCTCTACACGATGGAAGTGAGTTTTCGACGATCCGAGTTTTCTATCGCGAGTTATAAGCCAATAAAGCCTGTTTTTGGCTAATTTTGAGCTCTTTCCGTGGCACCCGTGATCAGTGTACCACAGGTGCCACGAAAGACTTGGGGTCGAAAATTCATGCTAGTTGGGTTCAGTTGGTGGTTTGCAACTAGGATGTAGTAGAATTTAGCCAAAAAACGTTTCAAGGCTCGTGCCCTGAGGACGACTGAAAATTACGGTATTTGGGACCCTAAAACTGGCATGTGCCATTAAATGGGTTCCATTAAAAAAACTTTTCGGTAATTTGAGCATGTTTCTAGGTCAATTCGGACACGCTCTACACGATGGAAGTGAGTTTTCGACGATCCGAGTTTTCTATCGCGAGTTATAAGCCAATAAAGCCTAATTTTGGCTTAATTTTGAGCCCTTTCCGTGGCACCCGTGACCAGTGTACCACAGGTGCCACGAAAGACTTGGGGTCGAAAATTCATGCTAGTTGGGTTCAGTTGGTGGTTTGCAACTAGGATGTAATAGAATTTAGCCAAAAAACGTTTCAAGGCTCGTGCCCTGAGGACGACTGAAAATTACGGTATTTGGGACCCTAAAACTGGCATGTGCCATTAAATGGGTTCCATTAAAAAAACTTTTCGGCAATTTGAACATGTTTCTAGGTCAATTCGGACACGCTCTACACGATGGAAGTGAGTTTTCGACGATCCGAGTTTTCTATCGCGAGTTATAAGCCAATAAAGCCTGTTTTTGGCTAATTTTGAGCCCTTTCCGTGGAACCCGTGACCAGTGTACCACAGGTGCCACGAAAGACTTGGGGTCGAAAATTCATGCTAGTTGGGTTCAGTTGGTGGTTTGCAACTAGGATGTAATAGAATTTAGCCAAAAAACGTTTCCAGGCTCGTGCCCTGAGGACGACTGAAAATTACGGTATTTGGGACCCTAAAACTGGCATGTGCCATTAAATGGGTTCCATTAAAAAAACTTTTCGGTAATTTGAACATGTTTCTAGGTCAATTCGGACACGCTCTACACGATGGAAGTGAGTTTTCGACGATCCGAGTTTTCTATCGCGAGTTATAAGCCAATAAAGCCTGTTTTTGGCTTAATTTTGAGCCCTTTCCGTGGCACCCGTGACCAGTGTACCACAGGTGCCACGAAAGACTTGGGGTCGAAAATTCATGCTAGTTGGGTTCAGTTGGTGGTTTGCAACTAGGATGTAATAGAATTTAGCCAAAAAACGTTTCCAGGCTCGTGCCCTGAGGACGACTGAAAATTACGGTATTTGGGACCCTAAAACTGGCATGTGCCAATAAGTGGGTTCCATTAAAAAAACTTTTCGGCAATTTGAACATGTTTCTAGGTCAATTCGGACACGCTCTACACGATGGAAGTGAGTTTTCGACGATCCGAGTTTTCTATCGCGAGTTATAAGCCAATGAAGCCTAATTTTGGCTAATTTTGAGCCCTTTCCGTGGAACCCGTGACCAGTGTACCACAGGTGCCACGAAAGACTTGGGGTCGAAAATTCATGCTAGTTGGGTTCAGTTGGTGGTTTGCAACTAGGATGTAATAGAATTTAGCCAAAAAACGTTTCAAGGCTCGTGCCCTGAGGACGACTGAAAATTACGGTATTTGGGACCCTAAAACTGGCATGTGCCATTAAATGGGTTCCATTAAAAAAACTTTTCGGTATTTGAGCATGTTTCTAGGTCAATTCGGACACGCTCTACACGATGGAAGTGAGTTTTCGACGATCCGAGTTTTCTATCGCGAGTTATAAGCCAATAAAGCCTAATTTTGGCTAATTTTGAGCCCTTTCCGTGGAACCCGTGACCAGTGTACCACAGGTGCCACGAAAGATTTGGGGTAAAAAATTCATGCTAGTTGGGTTCGGTTGGTGGTTTGCAACTAGGATGTAATAGAATTTAGCCAAAAAACGTTTCCAGGCTCGTGCCCTGATAACGACTGAAAATTACGGTATTTGGGACCCTAAAACTGGCATGTGCCATTAAATGGGTTCCATTAAAAAAACTTTTCGGTAATTTGAACATGTTTCTAGGTCAATTCGGACACGCTCTACACGATGGAAGTAAGTTTTCGACGATCCGAGTTTTCTATCGCGAGTTATAAGCCAATAAAGTCTGTTTTTGGCTAATTTTGAGCCCTTTCCGTGGAACCCGTGACCAGTGTACCACAGGTGCCACGAAAGACTTGGGGTCGAAAATTCATGCTAGTTGGGTTCGGTTGATAGTTTGCAACTAGGATGTAATAGAATTTAGCAAAAAAACGTTTCCCGGCTCGTGCCCTGAGGACGACTGAAAATTACGGTATTTGGGACCCTAAAACTGGCATGTGCCATTAAATGGGTTCCATTAAAAAAACTTTTCGGTAATTTGAACATGTTTCTAGGTCAATTCGGACACGCTCTACACGATGGAAGTGAGTTTTCGACGATCCGAGTTTTCTATCGCGAGTTATAAGCCAATGAAGCCTAATTTTGGCTAATTTTGAGCCCTTTCCGTGGAACCCGTGACCAGTGTACCACAGGTGCCACGAAAGACTTGGGGTCGAAAATTCATGCTAGTTGGGTTCAGTTGGTGGTTTGCAACTAGGATGTAATAGACTTTAGCCAAAAAACGTTTCAAGGCTCGTGCCCTGAGGACGACTGAAAATTAAGGTATTTGGGACCCTAAAACTGGCATGTGCCATTAAATGGGTTCATTAAAAAAACTTTTCGGTAATTTGAGCATGTTTCTAGGTCAATTCGGACACGCTCTACACGATGGAAGTGAGTTTTCGACGATCCGAGTTTTCTATCGCGAGTTATAAGCCAATGAAGCCTAATTTTGGCTAATTTTGAGCCCTTTCCGTGGAACCCGTGACCAGTGTACCACAGGTGCCACGAAAGACTTGGGGTCGAAAATTCATGCTAGTTGGGTTCAGTTGGTGGTTTGCAACTAGGATGTAATAGAATTTAGCCAAAAAAAACGTTTCAAGGCTCGTGCCCTGAGGACGACTGAAAATTACGGTATTTGGGACCCTAAAACTGGCATGTGCCATTAAATGGGTTCATTAAAAAAACTTTCCGGTAATTTGAACATGTTTCTAGGTCAATACGGACACGCTCTACACGATGGAAGTGAGTTTTCGACGATCCGAGTTTTCTATCGCGAGTTATAAGCCAATGAAGCCTAATTTTGGCTAATTTTGAGCCCTTTCCGTGGAACCCGTGACCAGTGTGACACAGGTGCCACGAAAGACTTGGGGTCGAAAATTCATGCTAGTTGGGTTCAGTTGGTGGTTTGCAACTAGGATGTAATAGAATTTAGCCAAAAAACGTTTCCAGGCTCGTGCCCTGAGGACGACTGAAAATTACGGTATTTGGGACCCTAAAACTGGCATGTGCCATTAAATGGGTTCCATTAAAAAAACTTTTCGGTAATTTGAACATGTTTCTAGGTCAATTCGGACACGCTCTACACGATGGAAGTGAGTTTTCGACGATCCGAGTTTTCTATCGCGAGTTATAAGCCAATGAAGCCTAATTTTGGCTAATTTTGAGCCCTTTCCGTGGAACCCGTGACCAGTGTACCACAGGTGCCACGAAAGACTTGGGGTCGAAAATTCATGCTAGTTGGGTTCAGTTGGTGGTTTGCAACTAGGATGTAATAGAATTTAGCCAAAAAACGTTTCAAGGCTCGTGCCCTGAGGACGACTGAAAATTACGGTATTTGGGACCCTAAAACTGGCATGTGCCATTAAATGGGTTCATTAAAAAAACTTTTCGGTAATTTGAACATGTTTCTAGGTCAATACGGACACGCTCTACACGATGGAAGTGAGTTTTCGACGATCCGAGTTTTCTATCGCGAGTTATAAGCCAATGAAGCCTAATTTTGGCTAATTTTGAGCCCTTTCCGTGGAACCCGTGACCAGTGTGCCACTGGTGCCACGAAAGACTTGGGGTCGAAAATTCATGCTAGTTGGGTTCGGTTGATGGTTTGCAACTAGGATTTAATAGAATTTAGCCAAAAAACGTTTCCAGGCTCGTGCCCTGAGGACGACTGAAAATTACGGTATTTGGGACCCTAAAACTGGCATGTGCCATTAAATGGGTTCCATTAAAAAAACTTTTCGGTAATTTGAACTTGTTTCTAGGTCAATTCGGACACGCTCTACACGATGGAAGTGAGTTTTCGACGATCCGAGTTTTCTATCGCGAGTTATAAGCCAATAAAGCCTGTTTTTGGCTAATTTTGAGCCCTTTCCGTGGAACCCGTGACCAGTGTACCACAGGTGCCACGAAAGACTTGGGGTCGAAAATTCATGCTAGTTGGGTTCAGTGGTGGTTTGCAACTAGGATGTAATAGAATTTAGCCAAAAAACGTTTCCAGGCTCGTGCCCTGAGGACGACTGAAAATTACGGTATTTGGGACCCTAAAACTGGCATGTGCCATTAAATGGGTTCCATTAAAAAAACTTTTCGGTAATTTGAACATGTTTCTAGGTCAATTCGGACACGATCTACGACGATCCGAGTTTTCTTTCGCGAGTTATAAGCCAATGAAGCCTAATTTTGGCTAATTTTGAGCCCTTTCCGTGGAACCCGTGACCAGTGTACCACAGGTGCCACGAAAGACTTGGGGTCGAAAATGCATGCTAGTTGGGTTCAGTTGGTGGTTTGCAACTAGGATGTAATAGAATTTAGCCAAAAAACGTTTCCAGGCTCGTGCCCTGAGGACGACTGAAAATTACGGTATTTGGGACCCTAAAACTGGCATGTGCCATTAAATGGGTTCCATTAAAAAAAACTTTTCGGTAATTTGAACATGTTTCTAGGTCAATTCGGACACGCTCTACATGATGGAAGTGAGTTTTCGACGATCCGAGTTTTCTATCGCGAGTTATAAGCCAATAAAGCCTAATTTTGGCTAATTTTGAGCCCTTTCCGTGGAACCCGTGACCAGTGTACCACAGGTGCCACGAAAGACTTGGGGTCGAAAATTCATGCTAGTTGGGTTCGGTTGGTGGTTTGCAACTAGGATGTAATAGAATTTAGCCAAAAAACGTTTCCAGGCTCGTGCCCTGAGGACGACTGAAAATTACGGTATTTGGGACCCTAAAACTGGCATGTGCCATTAAATGGGTTCCATTGAAAAAACTTTTCGTTAATTTGAACATGTTTCTAGGTCAATTCGGACACGCTCTACACGATGGAAGTGAGTTTTCGACGATCCGAGTTTTCTTTCGCGAGTTATAAGCCAATGAAGCCTAATTTTGGCTAATTTTGAGCCCTTTCCGTGGAACCCGTGACCAGTGTACCACAGGTGCCACGAAAGACTTGGGGTCGAAAATTCATGCTAGTTGGGTTCGGTTGGT
Source organism: Daptonema setosum (assembly GCA_964036265.1). Lineage (NCBI taxonomy): Eukaryota > Metazoa > Nematoda > Chromadorea > Monhysterida > Xyalidae > Daptonema > Daptonema setosum. The sequence continues at coordinate 20,717,085 of OZ038444.1, forward strand.
GGTTTGCAACTAGGATGTAATAGAATTTAGCCAAAAAACGTTTCCAGGCTCGTGCCCTGAGGACGACTGAAAATTACGGTATTTGGGACCCTAAAACTGGCATGTGCCATTAAATGGGTTCCATTAAAAAAACTCTTCGGTAATTTGAACATGTGTCTAGGTCAACTCGGACACGCTCTACACGATGGAAGTGAGTTTTGGACGATCCAAGTTTTCTATCGCGAGTTATAAGCCAATGAAGCCTAATTTTGGCTAATTTTAAGCCCTTTCCGTGGAACCCGTATTACGGGGATTCTTCTGATGGCAGTCTAATGTTGCCTCCCGCGTAATAGTAGGTTCCTACAAGCTTAATAGGTGCGAGCCCAAGCGACCGAATGACTCTACGTGAGCCAGCCAGGCATATATTCTGTGGGAAACATAGTTATTTACAAGAGTGTGGACGGTAAGCTCGTGGATAAGCGAGTGAATACCTATATTATAATAGTAAAATAAAAAGCACACCATAGAAAAGCACCTTCGATGAGTGCTTGGAGCACACCCGTTAGGCGGGCTGCAAAACTAGCGAATACCCCAAGCGCCCAACTTCACGACTATATATACTGACCAGTCACGGGTGCCACCGCGAAGGGCAACTGACCGGTCGGCATTTAGAGGAGTGAATGTTTAGTCTACTTAATAAAGCTTACGAATGGAAATAACGAGAACGCGATAAGCGCAATGTACAAAAGTTAATATGAAACTGGACTAATGTGGAACTGGTAATACATAAAATAGAATATACATGAGGGACCGTATAACAGAAATGATGAATACAATTAATGAAATCACTAAAGCAATCAATCAATCAATTAGTCAACCAATCAATCAAAAGCAGTCAGTCAAAACAATCAGTCAGTGCACAGCACAGTCACGATTCCCGTGACACTATCCAGTTCTTTGTTGAGACATCGCCCCGATGTCAGAAACGGTAGCAGTTAGTAATGTATATTCAGTCAAGCCAAGCATGTGTGGTAATGGTCAAAATCATGTGTATCAATGAATTGTGGGGATGATAGATCAATCCGACAGCGCGATGATGGTGTATGTCAACGGCGAGGGCACGTATGAGCGTGGATGTTGGTGTTTTGGACGTTGATAGTTCCAGATCAGAGTGATGATGAAGCGACGTGCCTGATTACCATTGCTGTGCAGTGTAGATAGTCATGCTGCAAGCGTGTGACGGAGAGACCAATTGACCGATACATGGACCGTTTGGGCGATGGCGGCGTGCGGCGGCGGTAGTGGATAGTGCCAAGAGGGAACCGAGAGCTGTGAACTGCAAATACACAATGAATTAATATGGTAAGTGAAACAAAGCAAATAAGTACAAAAATCGCTGGCTGACCCATTATTAGAATTTTTTACGAAAATTTGGTTTTACCCAGTAAGAGTATAGTTTTACAAATAAATGCAGTTTTGACGAGAACCAAGAGTAGATTAATTGAAATTGTTGAGAACCGATTGAATTTAGTTGTGACTAGGCGGTTGGTTTTAAAAAAAAATTGGCACATAAACAGGTGGTTATGGCCTTGGGTTTGAAAGCCTAACTACATTAGTGAGTTAGGTGATTAATGATTGATTAGTCGTTAGTTAACAAAGCGGCATGATCATGCAAACATAGTTATACAAATTTAAAGGGACATGGGCAAGACAAGAAATTTTAAGTGAGGCAAGCATGATCGGGATTCAATTGTTATACACGTATGGACAAAAATGATTAGTCAACTTAACCGGTGCATTCCACAAATAAGGCAAGTAATAAGTGAATGATGTTTTTTTTTAATTTTGAGTTATTTTTTGTTAGGCAAGGATGGCAAACGAATTATGGAAATGGAAGGGATTGCCGCGTGGAGGACATTAGTAAGACAATGGGTATTAATCAACAAGGAATGACATTGTTAACGGGCATGAGTTTCGACAACACATAAATTGCACGGTATGATATGTTTCAGACAAATTATTGATGTTTTTTTTTTTTTTTTTTTTTGAGCACATGGATGAGTTAATACGAGCACATGGATGAGTTAAAACGAGGACATGGATGAGTTAAAACGAGCACATGGATGAATTAAGACGAGGACATGGATGAGTTAAAACGAGCACATGGATGAGTTAAGACGTTTTTTGTTTATCAATTGGGTGCAAACGAGCGAACTGGACTCGACAGACATACTTACCGATTGATGTATTCCCAGGAGAAAATAAGGCATGTTGATTTTTTTTGGTTATAGAAAGGTTTGAACAAGCGTTTTTTTGGAAGCATGATTTTCAGAAAAGCAGTTTTTTTGGGAAAGCTGATGGTTTAACGGCGACGAAGCTTCGGGAGTGTACAAAAGCGGGTGCGGGCTGAAAGTTAAAATCGATATGAGTGTTGAGGTTGTGAGAGGATTAAGACTTGAATGTCCACTTCTGCTCTACTGATTTGATGTTAAGCAATGGTTCCACGACTTGAAAGCGAACGTAATAGCTGGGCCACATCATGATGTGTGACATCGGCTTGGATGGTTGCTTGACGCGACTCAATACGCTCAAGCAGTGAAAGCAAAGCATCGAAAGTGTTAGGTAACTCCGGGATGTACACCAAAGCCTGACGGAAAGCTGGAAGCAAGCCCCGAACAAAGCAATCAAGCAGGACACTCTCCGATGTGTTATCAGGGTACGCGCGTTTGAATAAGCGTCTCAGCGCATGACCGTACATGGCAACAGATTCGGCCTGCATTTGTCGGCGATCGTAAAAAGCTTTGGCTGCAATCGAAGCGCGTTCAGGCTTAGTGAAATCTGTAAGCAATCTTTGGTACACCAGCTGATAGTTATCCTTCGTAGCGTCTGGGTAAGCTCGGTATTTCTCTTCGGCCAACCCACGCAAAAACAGGCGAATGGCCTGGGCCTGTTTGTTCTCTGACATGCCCAAACCTGAAGTTATTTTGTCGAATCGAGGTAGAAATTCATTAATGTCGATCGAATCTGAACCCGAAAAGTGTCCGATCTCCTGCAGTTTGAATGAAAAAGCGTTGACCATATTGGTGTCTTGAAGCATTTCCTGCAAGTCGGCGGGGGCAACTGGTTGAACCATGACTGAAGAATTGAGAGAATTATTCAAAAAGCTGTTCTCATCCCTTAGTTGGGTGTTGGCGCGGCGCACGGCGCGAAGTTCGCGAAAGCACTCAGCGAGTTTGCGATTTAACTCGTTGGTTGTTTCCAGCGGAGCAGGTGCGGGCATAAGCAAAGCAAATGTTAATTAAAACTATAGATGCCGAATGTCAGAATACAAAGCAGTAAATTATTCGATGAGTTACTTATAAGCTATTAGTATCAAACCTGGGTTTGGACCCGTTCAAGCAATTGGGATTTGCTCAAGCGATGCGAAGCCGTCGTTAATATATCGACAGCGGTTGAAGTGCACGGCTCGTCCATTGGATCGGACAAAAGCGATTTACAGGTTTTACTGAAATATGATATTCCTGTGAAGCGAAATAATTATCAGCAGGGCGGAATAATTATCGAATGTTGGAAAATAAATTGATTTGATAATTGAATCTCAGAAAAGATGGTGTAGTAACGAACGCTTCAAATGGTTGACCGTACATATTATATCAAAAGCTAGTAGACACAAACTAGTATATTAAAAGCTAGTATATCAACAGCTATTGATGATCATCAAGCAAAAGCATTGAGAAACATCCTGGATGTTCATCAAGCGTTGGTGCTGGCTGGTTTATAATAAATGGTTGTTGAACGAATGATTGGTAAATGGAAAGCGTCCCGGTATTTATATGAAAGAGTGAATAGTCTTATCGGAATATCGGAATGTCAGTGACTTTTACTGGAAATTGAAATGTTTGGGTTATTTATGAAACAAAAATCCGTCTGGCATTTTGTAATGATGGATGTAAAATAGATAACCCAGTTTGATAAGTGGTGTTTGAAAAATATTATGTTGAATTTTCGATGGGTGGACCTGAACTTTGTAAATGGCAACAGGAATGTTTGGACTATTCGAAACTTTGTATACAGATTCTGCGAACAGGAATTTATGCTAATCTGAAAACGGGTCAAATTATTGAAGGTTATGTGAATCATAGGTTATGTGATCGATGCGAGGCGGATCAGCGCGGGATGGGAGGTGGGGGAAAGGGAATTGTATGTGGAAAATACGTGATCGATACCTGAGACTGAACGTGCGTGACTTCTACTGGTACTGAATGAACACCTTTGTTGGTCAGGCAAAAAACATGAGGGGGTCTGATATCAGAATGCGTAGCTAATGCATAAGAAACCAAACGAACATTGGCCAAATGTTGGGGGAAGAACTCATGTTAACCAAAAAAAAAGGTGATGGACCGCGGGGGAATGCTTAAGACTTAGGAGCACTGATTCGATGCTCAATAGATATGATCATCCGTCATCTTCCGGTCCGGGCTGACTCTCGATACTTCTCCGAAAATGGGAGGCTACCTGAAAACATGGGGATTTGCCATGGTATGAGCGTTCAAGCGTATGGGCGTTCAGCAAAAAAGGCGGGACGCGCCGGGAATCATATAAGCGGCCATCGGTGTTCCTTGGTTTTTTAACGTGCGAAAAACCGATGAAAAACGTTGATTTCATCACTTCTTCAAACCAGGGGAAAACAAAAAGCAAAGCACCTGTGGAAAAGTAAAAAACTGGATGCACGTTTCTGGGTGTACGTTATCTCTCGCATGAAGTGTTGCAACAGGTCTTACATGCTGGGGACGATATATTTCACAAAGCAGGTCAGGAACGGGAGGGGGAGGGGGGGGGGGGAAACGGGATACAAGCTTGCTTTCTGCCGCAACGATATCAACAAAAAGATATCGTTCCGAAATTTCGCGGTTATTTCGGGTTTCTACATTCGTAGGTTTTCTCGGTCAAGCAAGGTCTCAGATACATAAAATCTTAAAATTGTACCATTCCGTGTTTCGAAAGCAAATGTGGGTTGCCGTAAGCAACGAAATGGTGAATGTAGTGTAATGCAGTGATCGAGCAAGTCAAATATTTTTAAAATATAGTAAGCACCTGTGTAGTAACAATAACGATGTTTAGAGATGACACTGAAGCAAATTTTGCCTAAGTTAAAAAGTCACAAAAAATCGGGCATGACCCGTCTACTAGCGTACACACGTGTCGATCAAGCGATGTTGAATGAAAAAAGCAATACCAAAATTTTCTATGTTTAAAATTTCACATAATTTTGGCATGACCCGTCTGCCATCGTATATCTGGCGTTTGGTGAAGCGACGTTGTTGAATGAAAAAAGTAAAAATAAAATTTTCTATGTTTAAATTTTTGAAAAAATCGGGCATGACCCGTCTGCCATCGTACATCTGGTGTTTGGTGAAGCGACGTTGTTGAATGAAAAAAGCAAAAGCAAAATTTTCTATGTTAAAATTTCACATAATTTTGGCATGACCCGTCTGCCATCGTATATCTGGCGTTTGGTGAAGCGACGTTGTTGAATGAGAAAAGCAAAAGCAAAATTTTCTATGTTAAAATGTTTAAAAAAATCGGGCATGACCCGTCTTAGAATGAACATTTTAAACAGCTAATCTACGACAATATATTGTTTTGTATCAATACATTTTTTAGGCTTGAACAGTATTTACAGTTAAACTAACAAAGTTCTTCCCATTTCGGCTGTCCATCAAGCATGGCGTGGCGGCATCGTCGGCATCGGCATCGGAATAGTGTCAAAAACTTTTATAAAAAAATTTACACGGATTCATAATTTTGAGTTGGGGAATTTTGTTATGAAGAAAATATTTTCCATAATTAGGGTGACTTGAACAAGCCATGAGTAACTTTTGAGACTTGAAAAGCACTATTTTGTTTGGTGAAAACAAGTGACTACATACTGCAATTTGGTACATCAATGATTCATGTACATCAGCTGACTATTAGTATGATAGTTACTTTTATGCAACGACGAATATTTTGCTAAGCGAGATTGAAACTGGTGGGACGGCCCCCGCCAGACAGCATTCAATGAGCACGCGCTCAATGATTGTTACGCCGGGCTGATAACGATTTGGCGGGAAAAAATAACAGCTTAGTCTAAGCTAGGAGTTAAGCGCGTGGACGTAATATGAAGAACCGAATATTGCACATGTTCTACAAAATGACCATGATGAAACAAACGAATGAATGTTGTTGGACTGCGATGAAGCTGCTTAACAAAATTTGGATTTTTTGGAAAATTTTGTGTTTGAAAAAAGCTGGAAACTAGTTTAGAAAGTTTTGGTTTTTGTTAGTTCTCGTGAGAGAACAAGAAAGAAATAAGCTGACTACTAAGAATACATCTTCAATAGACATGAAAGCTAAGTTATGTACATCGTGCTGCGTAAATCGACTAATGCACCGCTGGTTGCACGAGCACGCGCAACATTAATACAAGCGTTAGCTGCTGTGCCTGGTCGGCGGCATAACCAGCGTGTAACGGGATAATGTACGTGTAAAAGCATGGCGCGATGCCTGTTGCATAATGGTATGCAACGTCGCTGCTAGCACTGATGTGTTGTTGTATGGATGCGATACGGATGGGTGCCGGTTCACCGGGTGTGCTCTCATGCCATACGAAGCACGGCGTGATGGTGGCTAGAGTGGGTGGCCCATCGCACTGTACACAGCGATGAAGCTTATACAACGCATACTGATGTATCATTATAGGCGCGATCATAGTGTGCTGCGAAGTATACCTCTGCGGGAAATGAAAGTAAAAATGTGAAATTCCATAAGCAGTCAAAAAATTTCTTTTAAGCACAGAAACGAAAAATGATTTAACACGGATTAAAAAACTATTTCCTCAAAAAAGCTTCATTGGTACTTGATTATGTGGATTCCATGTGAATATCGACCTTTCCACCAGATGTGTTTTCTGGAGAGATGATGTATCATATTACTGTGTTTTGCACTGGCATCCAAATTCCCAGGCCGAATCAATCCCTTAGTTGACTGATAAGCGATCTGAAAAACGGGGAAACGTGTTGCTAGATGAATAAGCTTTGAGTGGCGGTTGGTTGGGGAATTCTGAAAGAAGCTTAATAAATTGAATTTGGGTAGCTTGAGCAGTTAAAAGCAACTAATACACCTTTATAGGACATTTTCTGTAAGCGGGGATAAAGAGTCCTGATAAAAAAGTTTCCTGCTGTTCCGCTGCCAAATTGTGTTGCGATATCCGAAATAGACACAAAGGATGGGATGAGAAAGGATGTATTTGAACGGTGATTGAAAAAAGCGTTTTTTGGGTGGGTGGTTTCGGCGGATAGACATGACTGTTTGTGGAGAAAAAATTTTCCTTGGAAAAAAATCATTTTGTGATAAAGAAGCGGTTTTGATTTTACAAGCATTTGAATTCAAATAAAGCAGAATCAAGCGGTGTTTTCAGTTTTGGAAAAGCGGGTGAAAAGTAAGCGGTTGAAGCGGATCCGAGCGAACCAGGTAAACTGGAGGTGCTGTGAGACTCGTTGGAGCCTTCAATTATTACGGGGATTCTTCTGATGGCAGTCTAATGTTGCCTCCCGCGTAATAGTAGGTTCCTACAAGCTTAATAGGTGCGAGCCCAAGCGACCGAATGACTCTACGTGAGCCAGCCAGGCATATATTCTGTGGGAAACATAGTTATTTACAAGAGTGTGGACGGTAAGCTCGTGGATAAGCGAGTGAATACCTATATTATAATAGTAAAATAAAAAGCACACCATAGAAAAGCACCTTCGATGAGTGCTTGGAGCACACCCGTTAGGCGGGCTGCAAAACTAGCGAATACCCCAAGCGCCCAACTTCACGACTATATATACTGACCAGTCACGGGTGCCACCGCGAAGGGCAACTGACCGGTCGGCATTTAGAGGAGTGAATGTTTAGTCTACTTAATAAAGCTTACGAATGGAAATAACGAGAACGCGATAAGCGCAATGTACAAAAGTTAATATGAAACTGGACTAATGTGGAACTGGTAATACATAAAATAGAATATACATGAGGGACCGTATAACAGAAATGATGAATACAATTAATGAAATCACTAAAGCAATCAATCAATCAATTAGTCAACCAATCAATCAAAAGCAGTCAGTCAAAACAATCAGTCAGTGCACAGCACAGTCACGATTCCCGTGACACCCGTGACCAGTGTACCACAGGTGCCACGAAAGACTTGGGGTCGAAAATTCATGCTAGTTGGGTTCGGTTGGTGGTTTGCAACTAGGATGTAATAGAATTTAGCCAAAAAACGTTTCAAGGCTCGTGCCCTGAGGACGACTGAAAATTACGGTATTTGGGACCCTAAAACTGGCATGTGCCATTAAATGGGTTCCATTAAAAAAACTTTTCGGTAATTTGAACATGTTTCTAGGTCAATTCGGACACGCCCTACACGATGGGAGTGAGTTTTCGACGATCCGAGTTTTCTATCGCGAGTTATAAGCCAATGAAGCCTAATTTTGGCTAATTTTGAACCCTTTCCGTGGAACCCGTGACCAGTGTACCACAGGTGCCACGAAAGACTTGGGGTCGAAAATTCATGCTAGTTGGGTTCAGTTGGTGGTTTGCAACTAGTATGTAATAGAATTTAGGCAAAAAACGTTTCCAGGCTCGTACCCTGAGGACGACTGAAAATTACGGTATTTGGGACCCTAAAACTGGCATGTGCCATTAAATGGGTTCCATTAAAAAAACTTTTCGGTAATTTGAACATGTTTCTAGGTCAATTCGGACACGCTCTACACGATGGAAGTGAGTTTTCGACGATCCGAGTTTTCTATCGCGAGTTATAAGCCAACAAAGCCTAATTTTGGCTAATTTTGAGCCCTTTCCGTGGAACCCGTGACCAGTGTACCACAGGTGCCACGAAAGACTTGGGGTCGAAAATTCATGCTAGTTGGGTTCAGTTGGTGGTTTGCAACTAGGATGTAATAGAATTTAGCCAAAAAACGTTTCCAGGCTCGTGCCCTGAGGACGACTGAAAATTACGGTATTTGGGACCCTAAAACTGGCATGTGCCATTAAATGGGTTCCATTAAAAAAAACTTTTCGGTAATTTGAACATGTTTCTAGGTCAATTCGGACACGCTCTACACGATGGAAGTGAGTTTTCGACGATCCGAGTTTTCTATCGCGAGTTATAAGCCAATAAAGCCTAATTTTGGCTAATTTTGAGCCCTTTCCGTGGAACCCGTGACCAGTGTACCACAGGTGCCACGAAAGACTTGGGGTCGAAAATTCATGCTAGTTGGGTTCGGTTGGTGGTTTGCAACTAGGATGTAATAGAATTTAGCCAAAAAACGTTTCCAGGCTCGTGCCCTGAGGACGACTGAAAATTACGGTATTTGGGACCCTAAAACTGGCATGTGCCATTAAATGGGTTCCATTAAAAAAACTTTTCGTTAATTTGAACATGTTTCTAGGTCAATTCGGACACGCTCTACACGATGGAAGTGAGTTTTCGACGATCCGAGTTTTCTTTCGCGAGTTATAAGCCAATGAAGCCTAATTTTGGCTAATTTTGAGCCCTTTCCGTGGAACCCGTGACCAGTGTACCACAGGTGCCACGAAAGACTTGGGGTCGAAAATTCATGCTAGTTGGGTTCGGTTGGTGGTTTGCAACTAGGATGTAATAGAATTTAGCCAAAAAACGTTTCCAGGCTCGTGCCCTGAGGACGACTGAAAATTACGGTATTTGGGACCCTAAAACTGGCATGTGCCATTAAATGGGTTCCATTAAAAAAACTCTTCGGTAATTTGAACACGTTTCTAGGTCAACTCGGACACGCTCTACACGATGGAAGTGAGTTTTCGACGATCCGAGTTTTCTATCGCGAGTTATAAGCCAATGAAGCCTAATTTTGGCTAATTTTAAGCCCTTTCCGTGGAACCCGTGACCAGTGTACCACAGGTGCCACGAAAGACTTGGGGTCGAAAATTCATGCTAGTTGGGTTCGGTTGGTGGTTTGCAACTAGGATGTAATAGAATTTAGCCAAAAAACGTTTCAAGGCTCGTGCCCTGAGGACGACTGAAAATTACGGTATTTGGGACCCTAAAACTGGCATGTGCCATTAAATGGGTTCCATTAAAAAAACTTTTCGGTAATTTGAACATGTTTCTAGGTCAATTCGGACACGCCCTACACGATGGGAGTGAGTTTTCGACGATCCGAGTTTTCTATCGCGAGTTATAAGCCAATGAAGCCTAATTTTGGCTAATTTTGAGCCCTTTCCGTGGAACCCGTGACCAGTGTACCACAGGTGCCACGAAAGACTTGGGGTCGAAAATTCATGCTAGTTGGGTTCAGTTGGTGGTTTGCAACTAGTATGTAATAGAATTTAGGCAAAAAACGTTTCCAGGCTCGTACCCTGAGGACGACTGAAAATTACGGTATTTGGGACCCTAAAACTGGCATGTGCCATTAAATGGGTTCCATTAAAAAAACTTTTCGGTAATTTGAACATGTTTCTAGGTCAATTCGGACACGCTCTACACGATGGAAGTGAGTTTTCGACGATCCGAGTTTTCTATCGCGAGTTATAAGCCAACAAAGCCTAATTTTGGCTAATTTTGAGCCCTTTCCGTGGAACCCGTGATCAGTGTACCACAGGTGCCACGAAAGACTTGGGGTCGAAAATTCATGCTAGTTGGGTTCGGTTGGTGGTTTGCAACTAGGATGTAATAGAATTTAGCCAAAAAACGTTTCCAGGCTCGTGCCCTGAGGACGACTGAAAATTACGGTATTTGGGACCCTAAAACTGGCATGTGCCATTAAATGGGTTCCATTAAAAAAACTTTTCGGTAATTTGAACATGTTTCTAGGTCAATTCGGACACGCTCTACGACGATCCGAGTTTTCTTTCGCGATTTATAAGCCAATGAAGCCTAATTTTGGCTAATTTTGAGCCCTTTCCGTGGAACCCGTGACCAGTGTACCACAGGTGCCACGAAAGACTTGGGGTCGAAAATTCATGCTAGTTGGGTTCAGTTGGTGGTTTGCAACTAGTATGTAATAGAATTTAGGCAAAAAACGTTTCCAGGCTCGTACCCTGAGGACGACTGAAAATTACGGTATTTGGGACCCTAAAACTGGCATGTGCCATTAAATGGGTTCCATTAAAAAAACTTTTCGGTAATTTGAACATGTTTCTAGGTCAATTCGGACACGCTCTACACGATGGAAGTGAGTTTTCGACGATCCGAGTTTTCTATCGCGAGTTATAAGCCAACAAAGCCTAATTTTGGCTAATTTTGAGCATTTCCGTGGAACCCGTGATCAGTGTACCACAGGTGCCACGAAAGACTTGGGGTCGAAAATTCATGCTAGTTGGGTTCGGTTGGTGGTTTGCAACTAGGATGTAATAGAATTTAGCCAAAAAACGTTTCCAGGCTCGTGCCCTGAGGACGACTGAAAATTACGGTATTTGGGACCCTAAAACTGGCATGTGCCATTAAATGGGTTCCATTAAAAAAACTTTTCGGTAATTTGAACATGTTTCTAGGTCAATTCGGACACGCTCTACGACGATCCGAGTTTTCTTTCGCGATTTATAAGCCAATGAAGCCTAATTTTGGCTAATTTTGAGCCCTTTCCGTGAAACCCGTGACCAGTGTACCACAGGTGCCACGAAAGACTTGGGGTCGAAAATTCATGCTAGTTGGGTTCAGTTGGTGGTTTGCAACTAGGATGTAATAGAATTTAGCCAAAAAACGTTTCCAGGCTCGTGCCCTGACGACGACTGAAAATTACGGTATTTGGGACCCTAAAACTGGCATGTGCCATTAAATGGGTTACATTAAAAAAAACTTTTCGGTAATTTGAACATGTTTCTAGGTCAATTCGGACACGCTCTACACGATGGAAGTGAGTTTTCGACGATCCGAGTTTTCTATCGCGAGTTATAAGCCAATAAAGCCTAATTTTGGCTAATTTTGAGCCCTTTCCGTGGAACCCGTGACCAGTGTACCACAGGTGCCACGAAAGACTTGGGGTCGAAAATTCATGCTAGTTGGGTTCGGTTGGTGGTTTGCAACTAGGATGTAATAGAATTTAGCCAAAAAACGTTTCCAGGCTCGTGCCCTGAGGACGACTGAAAATTACGGTATTTGGGACCCTAAAACTGGCATGTGCCATTAAATGGGTTCCATTAAAAAAACTTTTCGGTAATTTGAACATGTTTCTAGGTCAATTCGGACACGCTCTACACGATGGAAGTGAGTTTTCGACGATCCGAGTTTTCTTTCGCGAGTTATAAGCCAATGAAGCCTAATTTTGGCTAATTTTGAGCCCTTTCCGTGGAACCCGTGACCAGTGTACCACAGGTGCCACGAAAGACTTGGGGTCGAAAATTCATGCTAGTTGGGTTCGGTTGGTGGTTTGCAACTAGGATGTAATAGAATTTAGCCAAAAAACGTTTCCAGGCTCGTGCCCTTAGGACGACTGAAAATTACGGTATTTGGGACCCTAAAACTGGCATGTGCCATTAAATGGGTTCCATTAAAAAAACGTTTCGGTAATTTGAACATGTTTCTAGGTCAATTCGGACACGCTCTACACGATGGAAATGAGTTTTCGACGATCCGAGTTTTCTATCGCGAGTTATAAGCCAATAAAGCCTAATTTTGGCTAATTTTGAGCCCTTTCCGTGGCACCCGTGACCAGTGTACCACAGGTGCCACGAAAGACTTGGGGTCGAAAATTCATGCTAGTTGGGTTCAGTTGGTGGTTTGCAACTAGGATGTAATAGAATTTAGCCAAAAAACGTTTCCAGGCTCGTGCCCTGAGGACGACTGAAAATTACGGTATTTGGGACCCTAAAACTGGCATGTGCCATTAAATGGGTTCCATTAAAAAAACTTTTCGGTAATTTGAACATGTTTCTAGGTCAATTCGGACACGCTCTACACGATGGAAGTGAGTTTTCGACGATCCGAGTTTTCTATCGCGAGTTATAAGCCAATAAAGCTTAATTTTGGCTAATTTTGAGCCCTTTCCGTGGAACCCGTGACCAGTGTACCACAGGTGCCACGAAAGACTTGGGGTCGAAAATTCGTGCTAGTTGGGTTCGGTTGGTGGTTTGCAACTAGGATGTAATAGAATTTAGCCAAAAAACGTTTCCAGGCTCGTGCCCTGAGGACGACTGAAAATTACGGTATTTGGGACCCTAAAACTGGCATGTGCCATTAAATGGGTTCCATTAAAAAAACTTTTCGGTAATTTGAACATGTTTCTAGATCAATTCGGACACGCTCTACACGATGGAAGTGAGTTTTCGACGATCCGAGTTTTCTATCGCGAGTTATAAGCCAATGAAGCCTAATTTTGGCTAATTTTAAGCCCTTTCCGTGGAACCCGTGACCAGTGTACCACAGGTGCCACGAAAGACTTGGGGTCGAAAATTCATGCTAGTTGGGTTCGGTTGGTGGTTTGCAACTAGGATGTAATAGAATTTAGCCAAAAAAACGTTTCAAGGCTCGTGCCCTGAGGACGACTGAAAATTACGGTATTTGGGACCCTAAAACTGGCATGTGCCATTAAATGGGTTCCGTTAAAAACACTTTTCGGTAATTTGAACATGTTTCTAGGTCAATTCGGACACGCTCTACACGATGGGAGTGAGTTTTCGACGATCCGAGTTTTCTATCGCGAGTTATAAGCCAATGAAACCTAATTTTGGCTAATTTTGAGCCCTTTCCGTGGAACCCGTGACCAGTGTACCACAGGTGCCACGAAAGACTTGGGGTCGAAAATTCATGCTAGTTGGGTTCAGTTGGTGGTTTGCAACTAGTATGTAATAGAATTTAGCCAAAAAACGTTTCCAGGCTCGTGCCCTGAGGACGACTGAAAATTACGGTATTTGGGACCCTGAAACTGGCATGTGCCATTAAATGGGTTCCATTAAAAAAACTTTTCGGTAATTTGAACATGTTTCTAGGTCAATTCGGACACGCTCTACACGATGGAAGTGAGTTTTCGACGATCCGAGTTTTCTATCGTGAAGTTATAAGCCAATAAAGCCTAATTTTGGCTAATTTTGAGCCCTTTCCGTGGAACCCGTGACCAGTGTACCACAGGTGCCACGAAAGATTTGGGGTCGAAAATTCATGCTAGTTGGGTTCGGTTGGTGGTTTGCAACTAGGATGTAATAGAATTTAGCCAAAAAACGTTTCCAGGCTCGTGCCCTGATAACGACTGAAAATTACGGTATTTGGGACCCTAAAACTGGCATGTGCCATTAAATGGGTTCCATTAAAAAAACTTTTCGGTAATTTGAACATGTTTCTAGGTCAATTTGGACACGCTCTACACGATGGAAGTGAGTTTTCGACGATCCGAGTTTTCTATCGCGCGTTATAAGCCAATGAAGCCTAATTTTGGCTAATTTTGAGCCCTTTCCGTGGAACCCGTGACCAGTGTACCACAGGTGCCACGAAAGACTTGGGGTCGAAAATTCATGCTAGTTGGGTTCGGTTGATGGTTTGCAACTAGGATGTAATAGAATTTAGGCAAAAAACGTTTCCAGGCTCGTACCCTGAGGACGACTGAAAATTACGGTATTTGGGACCCTAAAACTGGCATGTGCCATTAAATGGGTTCCATTAAAAAAACTTTTCGGTAATTTGAACTTGTTTCTAGGTCAATTCGGACACGCTCTACACGATGGAAGTGAGTTTTCGACGATCCGAGTTTTCTATCGCGAGTTATAAGCCAATGAAGCCTAATTTTGGCAAATTTTGAGCCCTTTCCGTGGAACCCGTGACCAGTGTACCACAGGTGCCACGAAAGACTTGGGGTCGAAAATTCATGCTAGTTGGGTTCGGTTGATGGTTCGCAACTAGGATGTAATAGAATTTAGGCAAAAAACGTTTCCAGGCTCGTACCCTGAGGACGACTGAAAATTACGGTATTTGGGACCCTAAAACTGGCATGTGCCATTAAATGGGTTCCATTAAAAAAACTTTTCGGTAATTTGAACTTGTTTCTAGGTCAATTCGGACACGCTCTACACGATGGAAGTGAGTTTTCGACGATCCGAGTTTTCTATCGCGAGTTATAAGCCAATGAAGCCTAATTTTGGCAAATTTTGAGCCCTTTCCGTGGAACCCGTGACCAGTGTACCACAGGTGCCACGAAAGATTTGGGGTCGAAAATTCATGCTAGTTGGGTTCGGTTGGTGGTTTGCAACTAGGATGTAATAGAATTTAGCCAAAAAACGTTTCCAGGCTCGTGCCCTGATAACGACTGAAAATTACGGTATTTGGGACGCTAAAACTGGCATGTGCCATTAAATGGGTTCCATTAAAAAAACTTTTCGGTAATTTGAACATGTTTCTAGGTCAATTCGGACACGCTCTACACGATGGAAGTGAGGTTTCGACGATCCGAGTTTTTTATCGCGAGTTATAAGCCAATGAAGCCTAATTTTGGCTAATTTTGAGCCCTTTCCGTGGAACCCGTGACCAGTGTACCACAGGTGCCACGAAAGACTTGGGGTCGAAAATTCATGCTAGTTGGGTTCAGTTGGTGGTTTGCAACTAGGATGTAATAGAATTTAGCCAAAAAACGTTTCAAGGCTCGTGCCCTGAGGACGACTGAAAATTACGGTATTTGGGACCCTAAAACTGGCATGTGCCATTAAATGGGTTCATTAAGAAAACTTTTCGGTAATTTGAACATGTTTCTAGGTCAATTCGGACACGCTCTACACGATGGAAGTGAGTTTTCGACGATCCGAGTTTTCTATCGCGAGTTATAAGCCAACGAAGCCTAATTTTGGCTAATTTTGAGCCCTTTCCGTGGAACCCGTGACCAGTGTACCACAGGTGCCACGAAAGACTTGGGGTCGAAAATTCATGCTAGTTGGGTTCGGTTGATGGTTTGCAACTAGGATGTAATAGAATTTAGCCAAAAAACGTTTCCAGGCTCGTGCCCTGAGGAGGACTGAAAATTACGGTATTTCGGACCCTAAAACTGGCATGTGCCATTAAATGGGTTCCATTAAAAAAACTTTTCGGTAATTTGAACTTGTTTCTAGGTCAATTCGGACACGCTCTACACGATGGAAGTGAGTTTTCGACGATCCGAGTTTTCTATCGCGAGTTATAAGCCAATAAAGCCTGTTTTTGGCTAATTTTGAGCCCTTTCCGTGGAACCCGTGACCAGTGTACCACAGGTGCCACGAAAGACTTGGGGTCGAAAATTCATGCTAGTTGGGTTCAGTTGGTGGTTTGCAACTAGGATGTAATAGAATTTAGCCAAAAAACGTTTCCAGGCTCGTGCCCTTAGGACGACTGAAAATTACGGTATTTGGGACCCTAAAACTGGCATGTGCCATTAAATGGGTTCCATTAAAAAAACTTTTCGGTAATTTGAACATGTTTCTAGGTCAATTCGGACACGCTCTACACGATGGAAGTGAGTTTTCGACGATCCGAGTTTTCTATCGCGAGTTATAAGCCAATAAAGCTTAATTTTGGCTAATTTTGAGCCCTTTCCGTGGAACCCGTGACCAGTGTACCACAGGTGCCACGAAAGACTTGGGGTCGAAAATTCGTGCTAGTTGGGTTCGGTTGGTGGTTTGCAACTAGGATGTAATAGAATTTAGCCAAAAAACGTTTCCAGGCTCGTGCCCTGAGGACGACTGAAAATTACGGTATTTGGGACCCTAAAACTGGCATGTGCCATTAAATGGGTTCCATTAAAAAAACTTTTCGGTAATTTGAACATGTTTCTAGGTCAATTCGGACACGCTCTACACGATGGAAGTGAGTTTTCGACGATCCGAGTTTTCTATCGCGAGTTATAAGCCAATGAAGCCTAATTTTGGCTAATTTTAAGCCCTTTCCGTGGAACCCGTGACCAGTGTACCACAGGTGCCACGAAAGACTTGGGGTCGAAAATTCATGCTAGTTGGGTTCGGTTGGTGGTTTGCAACTAGGATGTAATAGAATTTAGCCAAAAAACGTTTCAAGGCTCGTGCCCTGAGGACGACTGAAAATTACGGTATTTGGGACCCTAAAACTGGCATGTGCCATTAAATGGGTTCCGTTAAAAACACTTTTCGGTAATTTGAACATGTTTCTAGGTCAATTCGGACACGCTCTACACGATGGGAGTGAGTTTTCGACGATCCGAGTTTTCTATCGCGAGTTATAAGCCAATGAAACCTAATTTTGGCTAATTTTGAGCCCTTTCCGTGGAACCCGTGACCAGTGTACCACAGGTGCCACGAAAGACTTGGGGTCGAAAATTCATGCTAGTTGGGTTAAGTTGGTGGTTTGCAACTAGTATGTAATAGAATTTAGCCAAAAACGTTTCCAGGCTCGTGCCCTGAGGACGACTGAAAATTACGGTATTTGGGACCCTGAAACTGGCATGTGCCATTAAATGGGTTCCATTAAAAAAACTTTTCGGTAATTTGAACATGTTTCTAGGTCAATTCGGACACGCTCTACACGATGG
The DNA here is from genome assembly GCA_964036265.1 of Daptonema setosum. Lineage (NCBI taxonomy): Eukaryota > Metazoa > Nematoda > Chromadorea > Monhysterida > Xyalidae > Daptonema > Daptonema setosum. Next base: position 20,734,583 of record OZ038444.1, read on the forward strand.
AAGTGAGTTTTCGACGATCCGAGTTTTCTATCGTGAAGTTATAAGCCAATAAAGCCTAATTTTGGCTAATTTTGAGCCCTTTCCGTGGAACCCGTGACCAGTGTACCACAGGTGCCACGAAAGATTTGAGGTCGAAAATTCATGCTAGTTGGGTTCGGTTGGTGGTTTGCAACTAGGATGTAATAGAATTTAGCCAAAAAACGTTTCCAGGCTCGTGCCCTGATAACGACTGAAAATTACGGTATTTGGGACCCTTAAACTGGCATGTGCCATTAAATGGGTTCCATTAAAAAAACTTTTCGGTAATTTGAACATGTTTCTAGGTCAATTTGGACACGCTCTACACGATGGAAGTGAGTTTTCGACGATCCGAGTTTTCTATCGCGAGTTATAAGCCAATAAAGCCTGTTTTTGGCCAATTTTGAGCCCTTTCCGTGGAACCCGTGACCAGTGTACCACAGGTGCCACGAAAGACTTGGGGTCGAAAATTCATGCTAGTTGGGTTCAGTGGTGGTTTGCAACTAGGATGTAATAGAATTTAGCCAAAAAACGTTTCCAGGCTCGTGCCCTGAGGACGACTGAAAATTACGGTATTTGGGACCCTAAAACTGGCATGTGCCATTAAATGGGTTCCATTAAAAAAACTTTTCGGTAATTTGAACATGTTTCTAGGTCAATTCGGACACGATCTACGACGATCCGAGTTTTCTTTCGCGAGTTATAAGCCAATGAAGCCTAATTTTGGCTAATTTTGAGCCCTTTCCGTGGAACCCGTGACCAGTGTACCACAGGTGCCACGAAAGACTTGGGGTCGAAAATTCATGCTAGTTGGGTTCAGTTGGTGGTTTGCAACTAGGATGTAATAGAATTTAGCCAAAAAACGTTTCCAGGCTCGTGCCCTGAGGACGACTGAAAATTACGGTATTTGGGACCCTAAAACTGGCATGTGCCATTAAATGGGTTCCATTAAAAAAAACTTTTCGGTAATTTGAACATGTTTCTAGGTCAATTCGGACACGCTCTACACGATGGAAGTGAGTTTTCGACGATCCGAGTTTTCTATCGCGAGTTATAAGCCAATAAAGCCTAATTTTGGCTAATTTTGAGCCCTTTCCGTGGAACCCGTGACCAGTGTACCACAGGTGCCACGAAAGACTTGGGGTCGAAAATTCATGCTAGTTGGGTTCGGTTGGTGGTTTGCAACTAGGATGTAATAGAATTTAGCCAAAAAACGTTTCCAGGCTCGTGCCCTGAGGACGACTGAAAATTACGGTATTTGGGACCCTAAAACTGGCATGTGCCATTAAATGGGTTCCATTGAAAAAACTTTTCGTTAATTTGAACATGTTTCTAGGTCAATTCGGACACGCTCTACACGATGGAAGTGAGTTTTCGACGATCCGAGTTTTCTTTCGCGAGTTATAAGCCAATGAAGCCTAATTTTGGCTAATTTTGAGCCCTTTCCGTGGAACCCGTGACCAGTGTACCACAGGTGCCACGAAAGACTTGGGGTCGAAAATTCATGCTAGTTGGGTTCGGTTGGTGGTTTGCAACTAGGATGTAATAGAATTTAGCCAAAAAACGTTTCCAGGCTCGTGCCCTGAGGACGACTGAAAATTACGGTATTTGGGACCCTAAAACTGGCATGTGCCATTAAATGGGTTCCATTAAAAAAACTCTTCGGTAATTTGAACATGTGTCTAGGTCAACTCGGACACGCTCTACACGATGGAAGTGAGTTTTCGACGATCCGAGTTTTCTATCGCGAGTTATAAGCCAATGAAGCCTAATTTTGGCTAATTTTAAGCCCTTTCCGTGGAACCCGTGACCAGTGTACCACAGGTGCCACGAAAGACTTGGGGTCGAAAATTCATGCTAGTTGGGTTCGGTTGGTGGTTTGCAACTAGGATGTAATAGAATTTAGCCAAAAAACGTTTCAAGGCTCGTGCCCTGAGGACGACTGAAAATTACGGTATTTGGGACCCTAAAACTGGCATGTGCCATTAAATGGGTTCCATTAAAAAAACTTTTCGGTAATTTGAACATGTTTCTAGGTCAATTCGGACACGCTCTACACGATGGAAGTGAGTTTTCGACGATCCGAGTTTTCTATCGCGCGTTATAAGCCAATGAAGCCTAATTTTGGCTAATTTTGAGCCCTTTCCGTGGAACCCGTGACCAGTGTACCACAGGTGCCACGAAAGACTTGGGGTCGAAAATTCATGCTAGTTGGGTTCGGTTGATGGTTTGCAACTAGGATGTAATAGAATTTAGGCAAAAAACGTTTCCAGGCTCGTACCCTGAGGACGACTGAAAATTACGGTATTTGGGACCCTAAAACTGGCATGTGCCATTAAATGGGTTCCATTAAAAAAACTTTTCGGTAATTTGAACATGTTTCTAGGTCAATTCGGACACGCTCTACACGATGGAAGTGAGTTTTCGACGATCCGAGTTTTCTATCGCGAGTTATAAGCCAACAAAGCCTAATTTTGGCTAATTTTGAGCCCTTTCCGTGGAACCCGTGACCAGTGTACCACAGGTGCCACGAAAGACTTGGGGTCGAAAATTCATGCTAGTTGGGTTCAGTTGGTGGTTTGCAACTAGGATGTAATAGAATTTAGCCAAAAAACGTTTCCAGGCTCGTGCCCTGAGGACGACTGAAAATTACGGTATTTGGGACCCTAAAACTGGCATGTGCCATTAAATGGGTTCCATTAAAAAAACTTTTCGTTAATTTGAACATGTTTCTAGGTCAATTCGGACACGCTCTACACGATGGAAGTGAGTTTTCGACGATCCGAGTTTTCTATCGCGAGTTATAAGCTAATAAAGCTTAATTTTGGCTAATTTTGAGCCCTTTCCGTGGAACCCGTGACCAGTGTACCACAGGTGCCACGAAAGACTTGGGGTCGAAAATTTGTGCTAGTTGGGTTCGGTAGGTGGTTCGCAACTAGGATGTAATAGAATTTAGCCAAAAAACGTTTCCAGGCTCGTGCCCTGAGGACGACTGAAAATTACGGTATTTGGGACCCTAAAACTGGCATGTGCCATTAAATGGGTTCCATTAAAAAAACTTTTCGTTAATTTGAACATGTTTCTAGGTCAATTCGGACACGCTCTACACGATGGAAGTGAGTTTTCGACGATCCGAGTTTTCTTTCGCGAGTTATAAGCCAATGAAGCCTAATTTTGGCTAATTTTGAGCCCTTTCCGTGGAACCCGTGACCAGTGTACCACAGGTGCCACGAAAGACTTGGGGTCGAAAATTCATGCTAGTTGGGTTCGGTTGGTGGTTTGCAACTAGGATGTAATAGAATTTAGCCAAAAAACGTTTCCAGGCTCGTGCCCTGAGGACGACTGAAAATTACGGTATTTGGGACCCTAAAACTGGCATGTGCCATTAAATGGGTTCCATTAAAAAAACTCTTCGGTAATTTGAACATGTTTCTAGGTCAACTCGGACACGCTCTACACGATGGAAGTGAGTTTTCGACGATCCGAGTTTTCTATCGCGAGTTATAAGCCAATGAAGCCTAATTTTGGCTAATTTTAAGCCCTTTCCGTGGAACCCGTGACCAGTGTACCACAGGTGCCACGAAAGACTTGGGGTCGAAAATTCATGCTAGTTGGGTTCGGTTGGTGGTTTGCAACTAGTATGTAATAGAATTTAGGCAAAAAACGTTTCCAGGCTCGTACCCTGAGGACGACTGAAAATTACGGTATTTGGGACCCTAAAACTGGCATGTGCCATTAAATGGGTTCCATTAAAAAAACTTTTCGGTAATTTGAACATGTTTCTAGGTCAATTCGGACACGCTCTACACGATGGAAGTGAGTTTTCGACGATCCGAGTTTTCTATCGCGAGTTATAAGCCAACAAAGCCTAATTTTGGCTAATTTTGAGCCCTTTCCGTGGAACCCGTGATCAGTGTACCACAGGTGCCACGAAAGACTTGGGGTCGAAAATTCATGCTAGTTGGGTTCGGTTGGTGGTTTGCAACTAGGATGTAATAGAATTTAGCCAAAAAACGTTTCCAGGCTCGTGCCCTGAGGACGACTGAAAATTACGGTATTTGGGACCCTAAAACTGGCATGTGCCATTAAATGGGTTCCATTAAAAAAACTTTTCGGTAATTTGAACATGTTTCTAGGTCAATTCGGACACGCTCTACGACGATCCGAGTTTTCTTTCGCGATTTATAAGCCAATGAAGCCTAATTTTGGCTAATTTTGAGCCCTTTCCGTGGAACCCGTGACCAGTGTACCACAGGTGCCACGAAAGACTTGGGGTCGAAAATTCATGCTAGTTGGGTTCAGTTGGTGGTTTGCAACTAGTATGTAATAGAATTTAGGCAAAAAACGTTTCCAGGCTCGTACCCTGAGGACGACTGAAAATTACGGTATTTGGGACCCTAAAACTGGCATGTGCCATTAAATGGGTTCCATTAAAAAAACTTTTCGGTAATTTGAACATGTTTCTAGGTCAATTCGGACACGCTCTACACGATGGAAGTGAGTTTTCGACGATCCGAGTTTTCTATCGCGAGTTATAAGCCAACAAAGCCTAATTTTGGCTAATTTTGAGCCCTTTCCGTGGAACCCGTGATCAGTGTACCACAGGTGCCACGAAAGACTTGGGGTCGAAAATTCATGCTAGTTGGGTTCGGTTGGTGGTTTGCAACTAGGATGTAATAGAATTTAGCCAAAAAACGTTTCCAGGCTCGTGCCCTGAGGACGACTGAAAATTACGGTATTTGGGACCCTAAAACTGGCATGTGCCATTAAATGGGTTCCATTAAAAAAACTTTTCGGTAATTTGAACATGTTTCTAGGTCAATTCGGACACGCTCTACGACGATCCGAGTTTTCTTTCGCGATTTATAAGCCAATGAAGCCTAATTTTGGCTAATTTTGAGCCCTTTCCGTGGAACCCGTGACCAGTGTACCACAGGTGCCACGAAAGACTTGGGGTCGAAAATTCATGCTAGTTGGGTTCAGTTGGTGGTTTGCAACTAGGATGTAATAGAATTTAGCCAAAAAACGTTTCCAGGCTCGTGCCCTGACGACGACTGAAAATTACGGTATTTGGGACCCTAAAACTGGCATGTGCCATTAAATGGGTTACATTACAAAAAACTTTTCGGTAATTTGAACATGTTTCTAGGTCAATTCGGACACGCTCTACACGATGGAAGTGAGTTTTCGACGATCCGAGTTTTCTATCGCGAGTTATAAGCCAATAAAGCCTAATTTTGGCTAATTTTGAGCCCTTTCCGTGGAACCCGTGACCAGTGTACCACAGGTGCCACGAAAGACTTGGGGTCGAAAATTCATGCTAGTTGGGTTCGGTTGGTGGTTTGCAACTAGGATGTAATAGAATTTAGCCAAAAAACGTTTCCAGGCTCGTGCCCTGAGGACGACTGAAAATTACGGTATTTGGGACCCTAAAACTGGCATGTGCCATTAAATGGGTTCCATTAAAAAAACTTTTCGGTAATTTGAACATGTTTCTAGGTCAATTCGGACACGCTCTACACGATGGAAGTGAGTTTTCGACGATCCGAGTTTTCTTTCGCGAGTTATAAGCCAATGAAGCCTAATTTTGGCTAATTTTGAGCCCTTTCCGTGGAACCCGTGACCAGTGTACCACAGGTGCCACGAAAGACTTGGGGTCGAAAATTCATGCTAGTTGGGTTCGGTTGGTGGTTTGCAACTAGGATGTAATAGGATTTAGCCAAAAAACGTTTCCAGGCTCGTGCCCTTAGGACGACTGAAAATTACGGTATTTGGGACCCTAAAACTGGCATGTGCCATTAACTGGGTTCCATTAAAAAAACGTTTCGGTAATTTGAACATGTTTCTAGGTCAATTCGGACACGCTCTACACGATGGAAATGAGTTTTCGACGATCCGAGTTTTCTATCGCGAGTTATAAGCCAATAAAGCCTAATTTTGGCTAATTTTGAGCCCTTTCCGTGGCACCCGTGACCAGTGTACCACAGGTGCCACGAAAGACTTGGGGTCGAAAATTCATGCTAGTTGGGTTCAGTTGGTGGTTTGCAACTAGGATGTAATAGAATTTAGCCAAAAAACGTTTCCAGGCTCGTGCCCTGAGGACGACTGAAAATTACGGTATTTGGGACCCTAAAACTGGCATGTGCCATTAAATGGGTTCCATTAAAAAAACTTTTCGGTAATTTGAACATGTTTCTAGGTCAATTCGGACACGCTCTACACGATGGAAGTGAGTTTTCGACGATCCGAGTTTTCTATCGCGAGTTATAAGCCAATAAAGCTTAATTTTGGCTAATTTTGAGCCCTTTCCGTGGAACCCGTGACCAGTGTACCACAGGTGCCACGAAAGACTTGGGGTCGAAAATTCGTGCTAGTTGGGTTCGGTTGGTGGTTTGCAACTAGGATGTAATAGAATTTAGCCAAAAAACGTTTCCAGGCTCGTGCCCTGAGGACGACTGAAAATTACGGTATTTGGGACCCTAAAACTGGCATGTGCCATTAAATGGGTTCCATTAAAAAAACGTTTCGGTAATTTGAACATGTTTCTAGGTCAATTCGGACACGCTCTACACGATGGAAATGAGTTTTCGACGATCCGAGTTTTCTATCGCGAGTTATAAGCCAATAAAGCCTAATTTTGGCTAATTTTGAGCCCTTTCCGTGGCACCCGTGACCAGTGTACCACAGGTGCCACGAAAGACTTGGGGTCGAAAATTCATGCTAGTTGGGTTCAGTTGGTGGTTTGCAACTAGGATGTAATAGAATTTAGCCAAAAAACGTTTCCAGGCTCGTGCCCTGAGGACGACTGAAAATTACGGTATTTGGGACCCTAAAACTGGCATGTGCCATTAAATGGGTTCCATTAAAAAAACTTTTCGGTAATTTGAACATGTTTCTAGGTCAATTCGGACACGCTCTACACGATGGAAGTGAGTTTTCGACGATCCGAGTTTTCTATCGCGAGTTATAAGCCAATAAAGCTTAATTTTGGCTAATTTTGAGCCCTTTCCGTGGAACCCGTGACCAGTGTACCACAGGTGCCACGAAAGACTTGGGGTCGAAAATTCGTGCTAGTTGGGTTCGGTTGGTGGTTTGCAACTAGGATGTAATAGAATTTAGCCAAAAAACGTTTCCAGGCTCGTGCCCTGAGGACGACTGAAAATTACGGTATTTGGGACCCTAAAACTGGCATGTGCCATTAAATGGGTCCCATTAAAAAAACTTTTCGGTAATTTGAACATGTTTCTAGATCAATTCGGACACGCTCTACACGATGGAAGTGAGTTTTCGACGATCCGAGTTTTCTATCGCGAGTTATAAGCCAATGAAGCCTAATTTTGGCTAATTTTAAGCCCTTTCCGTGGAACCCGTGACCAGTGTACCACAGGTGCCACGAAAGACTTGGGGTCGAAAATTCATGCTAGTTGGGTTCGGTTGGTGGTTTGCAACTAGGATGTAATAGAATTTAGCCAAAAAACGTTTCAAGGCTCGTGCCCTGAGGACGACTGAAAATTACGGTATTTGGGACCCTAAAACTGGCATGTGCCATTAAATGGGTTCCGTTAAAAACACTTTTCGGTAATTTGAACATGTTTCTAGGTCAATTCGGACACGCTCTACACGATGGGAGTGAGTTTTCGACGATCCGAGTTTTCTATCGCGAGTTATAAGCCAATGAAACCTAATTTTGGCTAATTTTGAGCCCTTTCCGTGGAACCCGTGACCAGTGTACCACAGGTGCCACGAAAGACTTGGGGTCGAAAATTCATGCTAGTTGGGTTCAGTTGGTGGTTTGCAACTAGTATGTAATAGAATTTAGCCAAAAAACGTTTCCAGGCTCGTGCCCTGAGGACGACTGAAAATTACGGTATTTGGGACCCTGAAACTGGCATGTGCCATTAAATGGGTTCCATTAAAAAAACTTTTCGGTAATTTGAACATGTTTCTAGGTCAATTCGGACACGCTCTACACGATGGAAGTGAGTTTTCGACGATCCGAGTTTTCTATCGTGAAGTTATAAGCCAATAAAGCCTAATTTTGGCTAATTTTGAGCCCTTTCCGTGGAACCCGTGACCAGTGTACCACAGGTGCCACGAAAGATTTGGGGTCGAAAATTCATGCTAGTTGGGTTCGGTTGGTGGTTTGCAACTAGGATGTAATAGAATTTAGCCAAAAAACGTTTCCAGGCTCGTGCCCTGATAACGACTGAAAATTACGGTATTTGGGACCCTAAAACTGGCATGTGCCATTAAATGGGTTCCATTAAAAAAACTTTTCGGTAATTTGAACATGTTTCTAGGTCAATTTGGACACGCTCTACACGATGGAAGTGAGTTTTCGACGATCCGAGTTTTCTATCGCGCGTTATAAGCCAATGAAGCCTAATTTTGGCTAATTTTGAGCCCTTTCCGTGGAACCCGTGACCAGTGTACCACAGGTGCCACGAAAGACTTGGGGTCGAAAATTCATGCTAGTTGGGTTCGGTTGATGGTTTGCAACTAGGATGTAATAGAATTTAGGCAAAAAACGTTTCCAGGCTCGTACCCTGAGGACGACTGAAAATTACGGTATTTGGGACCCTAAAACTGGCATGTGCCATTAAATGGGTTCCATTAAAAAAACTTTTCGGTAATTTGAACTTGTTTCTAGGTCAACTCGGACACGCTCTACACGATGGAAGTGAGTTTTCGACGATCCGAGTTTTCTATCGCGAGTTATAAGCCAATGAAGCCTAATTTTGGCAAATTTTGAGCCCTTTCCGTGGAACCCGTGACCAGTGTACCACAGGTGCCACGAAAGACTTGGGGTCGAAAATTCATGCTAGTTGGGTTCGGTTGATGGTTCGCAACTAGGATGTAATAGAATTTAGGCAAAAAACGTTTCCAGGCTCGTACCCTGAGGACGACTGAAAATTACGGTATTTGGGACCCTAAAACTGGCATGTGCCATTAAATGGGTTCCATTAAAAAAACTTTTCGGTAATTTGAACTTGTTTCTAGGTCAATTCGGACACGCTCTACACGATGGAAGTGAGTTTTCGACGATCCGAGTTTTCTATCGCGAGTTATAAGCCAATGAAGCTTAATTTTGGCAAATTTTGAGCCCTTTCCCTGGAACCCGTGACCAGTGTACCACAGGTGCCACGAAAGATTTGGGGTCGAAAATTCATGCTAGTTGGGTTCGGTTGGTGGTTTGCAACTAGGATGTAATAGAATTTAGCCAAAAAACGTTTCCAGGCTCGTGCCCTGATAACGACTGAAAATTACGGTATTTGGGACCCTAAAACTGGCATGTGCCATTAAATGGGTTCCATTAAAAAAAATTTTCGGTAATTTGAACATGTTTCTAGGTCAATTCGGACACGCTCTACACGATGGAAGTGAGGTTTCGACGATCCGAGTTTTTTATCGCGAGTTATAAGCCAATGAAGCCTAATTTTGGCTAATTTTGAGCCCTTTCCGTGGAACCCGTGACCAGTGTACCACAGGTGCCACGAAAGACTTGGGGTCGAAAATTCATGCTAGTTGGGTTCAGTTGGTGGTTTGCAACTAGGATGTAATAGAATTTAGCCAAAAAACGTTTCAAGGCTCGTGCCCTGAGGACGACTGAAAATTACGGTATTTGGGACCCTAAAACTGGCATGTGCCATTAAATGGGTTCATTAAGAAAACTTTTCGGTAATTTGAACATGTTTCTAGGTCAATTCGGACACGCTCTACACGATGGAAGTGAGTTTTCGACGATCCGAGTTTTCTATCGCGAGTTATAAGCCAACGAAGCCTAATTTTGGCTAATTTTGAGCCCTTTCCGTGGAACCCGTGACCAGTGTACCACAGGTGCCACGAAAGACTTGGGGTCGAAAATTCATGCTAGTTGGGTTCGGTTGATGGTTTGCAACTAGGATGTAATAGAATTTAGCCAAAAAACGTTTCCAGGCTCGTGCCCTGAGGAGGACTGAAAATTACGGTATTTCAAACCCTAAAACTGGCATGTGCCATTAAATGGGTTCCATTAAAAAACTTTTCGGTAATTTGAACTTGTTTCTAGGTCAATTCGGACACGCTCTACACGATGGAAGTGAGTTTTCGACGATCCGAGTTTTCTATCGCGAGTTATAAGCCAATGAAGCCTAATTTTGGCAAATTTTGAGCCCTTTCCGTGGAACCCGTGACCAGTGTACCACAGGTGCCACGAAAGATTTGGGGTCGAAAATTCATGCTAGTTGGGTTCGGTTGGTGGTTTGCAACTAGGATGTAATAGAATTTAGCCAAAAAACGTTTCCAGGCTCGTGCCCTGATAACGACTGAAAATTACGGTATTTGGGACCCTAAAACTGGCATGTGCCATTAAATGGGTTCCATTAAAAAAACTTTTCGGTAATTTGAACATGTTTCTAGGTCAATTCGGACACGCTCTACACGATGGAAGTGAGGTTTCGACGATCCGAGTTTTTTATCGCGAGTTATAAGCCAATGAAGCCTAATTTTGGCTAATTTTGAGCCCTTTCCGTGGAACCCGTGACCAGTGTACCACAGGTGCCACGAAAGACTTGGGGTCGAAAATTCATGCTAGTTGGGTTCAGTTGGTGGTTTGCAACTAGGATGTAATAGAATTTAGCCAAAAAACGTTTCAAGGCTCGTGCCCTGAGGACGACTGAAAATTACGGTATTTGGGACCCTAAAACTGGCATGTGCCATTAAATGGGTTCATTAAGAAAACTTTTCGGTAATTTGAACATGTTTCTAGGTCAATTCGGACACGCTCTACACGATGGAAGTGAGTTTTCGACGATCCGAGTTTTCTATCGCGAGTTATAAGCCAACGAAGCCTAATTTTGGCTAATTTTGAGCCCTTTCCGTGGAACCCGTGACCAGTGTACCACAGGTGCCACGAAAGACTTGGGGTCGAAAATTCATGCTAGTTGGGTTCGGTTGATGGTTTGCAACTAGGATGTAATAGAATTTAGCCAAAAAACGTTTCCAGGCTCGTGCCCTGAGGAGGACTGAAAATTACGGTATTTCGGACCCTAAAACTGGCATGTGCCATTAAATGGGTTCCATTAAAAAAACTTTTCGGTAATTTGAACTTGTTTCTAGGTCAATTCGGACACGCTCTACACGATGGAAGTGAGTTTTCGACGATCCGAGTTTTCTATCGCGAGTTATAAGCCAATAAAGCCTGTTTTTGGCTAATTTTGAGCCCTTTCCGTGGAACCCGTGACCAGTGTACCACAGGTGCCACGAAAGACTTGGGGTCGAAAATTCATGCTAGTTGGGTTCAGTTGGTGGTTTGCAACTAGGATGTAATAGAATTTAGCCAAAAAACGTTTCCAGGCTCGTGCCCTTAGGACGACTGAAAATTACGGTATTTGGGACCCTAAAACTGGCATGTGCCATTAAATGGGTTCCATTAAAAAAACTTTTCGGTAATTTGAACATGTTTCTAGGTCAATTCGGACACGCTCTACACGATGGAAGTGAGTTTTCGACGATCCGAGTTTTCTATCGCGAGTTATAAGCCAATAAATCTTAATTTTGGCTAATTTTGAGCCCTTTCCGTGGAACCCGTGACCAGTGTACCACAGGTGCCACGAAAGACTTGGGGTCGAAAATTCGTGCTAGTTGGGTTCGGTTGGTGGTTTGCAACTAGGATGTAATAGAATTTAGCCAAAAAACGTTTCCAGGCTCGTGCCCTGAGGACGACTGAAAATTACGGTATTTGGGACCCTAAAACTGGCATGTGCCATTAAATGGGTTCCATTAAAAAAACTTTTCGGTAATTTGAACATGTTTCTAGGTCAATTCGGACACGCTCTACACGATGGAAGTGAGTTTTCGACGATCCGAGTTTTCTATCGCGAGTTATAAGCCAATGAAGCCTAATTTTGGCTAATTTTAAGCCCTTTCCGTGGAACCCGTGACCAGTGTACCACAGGTGCCACGAAAGACTTGGGGTCGAAAATTCATGCTAGTTGGGTTCGGTTGGTGGTTTGCAACTAGGATGTAATAGAATTTAGCCAAAAAACGTTTCAAGGCTCGTGCCCTGAGGACGACTGAAAATTACGGTATTTGGGACCCTAAAACTGGCATGTGCCATTAAATGGGTTCCGTTAAAAACACTTTTCGGTAATTTGAACATGTTTCTAGGTCAATTCGGACACGCTCTACACGATGGGAGTGAGTTTTCGACGATCCGAGTTTTCTATCGCGAGTTATAAGCCAGTGAAACCTAATTTTGGCTAATTTTGAGCCCTTTCCGTGGAACCCGTGACCAGTGTACCACAGGTGCCACGAAAGACTTGGGGTCGAAAATTCATGCTAGTTGGGTTAAGTTGGTGGTTTGCAACTAGTATGTAATAGAATTTAGCCAAAAAACGTTTCCAGGCTCGTGCCCTGAGGACGACTGAAAATTACGGTATTTGGGACCCTGAAACTGGCATGTGCCATTAAATGGGTTCCATTAAAAAAACTTTTCGGTAATTTGAACATGTTTCTAGGTCAATTCGGACACGCTCTACACGATGGAAGTGAGTTTTCGACGATCCGAGTTTTCTATCGTGAAGTTATAAGCCAATAAAGCCTAATTTTGGCTAATTTTGAGCCCTTTCCGTGGAACCCGTGACCAGTGTACCACAGGTGCCACGAAAGATTTGAGGTCGAAAATTCATGCTAGTTGGGTTCGGTTGGTGGTATGCAACTAGGATGTAATAGAATTTAGCCAAAAAACGTTTCCAGGCTCGTGCCCTGATAACGACTGAAAATTACGGTATTTGGGACCCTAAAACTGGCATGTGCCATTAAATGGGTTCCATTAAAAAAACTTTTCGGTAATTTGAACATGTTTCTAGGTCAATTTGGACACGCTCTACACGATGGAAGTGAGTTTTCGACGATCCGAGTTTTCTATCGCGCGTTATAAGCCAATGAAGCCTAATTTTGGCTAATTTTGAGCCCTTTCCGTGGAACCCGTGACCAGTGTACCACAGGTGCCACGAAAGACTTGGGGTCGAAAATTCATGCTAGTTGGGTTCGGTTGGTGGTTTGCAACTAGGATGTAATAGAATTTAGGCAAAAAACGTTTCCAGGCTCGTACCCTGAGGACGACTGAAAATTACGGTATTTGGGACCCTAAAACTGGCATGTGCCATTAAATGGGTTCCATTAAAAAAACTTTTCGGTAATTTGAACTTGTTTCTAGGTCAATTCGGACACGCTCTACACGATGGAAGTGAGTTTTCGACGATCCGAGTTTTCTATCGCGAGTTATAAGCCAATGAAGCCTAATTTTGGCAAATTTTGAGCCCTTTCCGTGGAACCCGTGACCAGTGTACCACAGGTGCCACGAAAGATTTGGGGTCGAAAATTCATGCTAGTTGGGTTCGGTTGGTGGTTTGCAACTAGGATGTAATAGAATTTAGCCAAAAAACGTTTCCAGGCTCGTGCCCTGATAACGACTGAAAATTACGGTACTTGGGACCCTAAAACTGGCATGTGCCATTAAATGGGTTCCATTAAAAAAACTTTTCGGTAATTTGAACATGTTTCTAGGTCAATTCGGACACGCTCTACACGATGGAAGTGAGGTTTCGACGATCCGAGTTTTCTATCGCGAGTTATAAGCCAATGAAGCCTAATTTTGGCAAATTTTGAGCCCTTTCCGTGGAACCCGTGACCAGTGTACCACAGGTGCCACGAAAGATTTGGGGTCGAAAATTCATGCTAGTTGGGTTCGGTTGGTGGTTTGCAACTAGGATGTAATAGAATTTAGCCAAAAAACGTTTCCAGGCTCGTGCCCTGATAACGACTGAAAATTACGGTATTTGGGACCCTAAAACTGGCATGTGCCATTAAATGGGTTCCATTAAAAAAACTTTTCGGTAATTTGAACATGTTTCTAGGTCAATTTGGACACGCTCTACACGATGGAAGTGAGTTTTCGACGATCCGAGTTTTCTATCGCGCGTTATTAGCCAATGAAGCCTAATTTTGGCTAATTTTGAGCCCTTTCCGTGGAACCCGTGACCAGTGTACCACAGGTGCCACGAAAGACTTGGGGTCGAAAATTCATGCTAGTTGGGTTCGGTTGGTGGTTTGCAACTAGGATGTAATAGAATTTAGGCAAAAAACGTTTCCAGGCTCGTACCCTGAGGACGACTGAAAATTACGGTATTTGGGACCCTAAAACTGGCATGTGCCATTAAATGGGTTCCATTAAAAAAACTTTTCGGTAATTTGAACTTGTTTCTAGGTCAATTCGGACACGCTCTACACGATGGAAGTGAGTTTTCGACGATCCGAGTTTTCTATCGCGAGTTATAAGCCAATAAAGCCTAATTTTGGCTAATTTTGAGCCCTTTCCGTGGAACCCGTGACCAGTGTACCACAGGTGCCACGAAAGATTTGGGGTCGAAAATTCATGCTAGTTGGGTTCGGTTGGTGGTTTGCAACTAGGATGTAATAGAATTTAGCCAAAAAACGTTTCCAGGCTCGTGCCCTGATAACGACTGAAAATTACGGTATTTGGGACCCTAAAACTGGCATGTGCCATTAAATGGGTTCCATTAAAAAAACTTTTCGGTAATTTGAACATGTTTCTAGGTCAATTCGGACACGCTCTACACGATGGAAGTGAGTTTTCGACGATCCGAGTTTTCTATCGCGAGTTATAAGCCAATAAAGCTTAATTTTGGCTAATTTTGAGCCCTTTCCGTGGAACCCGTGACCAGTGTACCACAGGTGCCACGAAAGACTTGGGGTCGAAAATTCGTGCTAGTTGGGTTCGGTTGGTGGTTTGCAACTAGGATGTAATAGAATTTAGCCAAAAAACGTTTCCAGGCTCGTGCCCTGAGGACGACTGAAAATTACGGTATTTGGGACCCTAAAACTGCATGTGCCATTAAATGGGTTCCATTAAAAAAACTTTTCGGTAATTTGAACATGTTTCTAGGTCAATTCGGACACGCTCTACACGATGGAAGTGAGTTTTCGACGATCCGAGTTTTCTATCGCGAGTTATAAGCCAATGAAGCCTAATTTTGGCTAATTTTAAGCCCTTTCCGTGGAACCCGTGACCAGTGTACCACAGGTGCCACGAAAGACTTGGGGTCGAAAATTCATGCTAGTTGGGTTCGGTTGGTGGTTTGCAACTAGGATGTAATAGAATTTAGCCAAAAAACGTTTCAAGGCTCGTGCCCTGAGGACGACTGAAAATTACGGTATTTGGGACCCTAAAACTGGCATGTGCCATTAAATGGGTTCCATTAAAAAAACTTTTCGGTAATTTGAACTTGTTTCTAGGTCAATTCGGACACGCTCTACACGATGGAAGTGAGTTTTCGACGATCCGAGTTTTCTATCGCGAGTTATAAGCCAATGAAGCCTAATTTTGGCAAATTTTGAGCCCTTTCCGTGGAACCCGTGACCAGTGTACCACAGGTGCCACGAAAGATTTGGGGTCGAAAATTCATGCTAGTTGGGTTCGGTTGGTGGTTTGCAACTAGGATGTAATAGAATTTAGCCAAAAAACGTTTCCAGGCTCGTGCCCTGATAACGACTGAAAATTACGGTATTTGGGACCCTAAAACTGGCATGTGCCATTAAATGGGTTCCATTAAAAAAACTTTTCGGTAATTTGAACATGTTTCTAGGTCAATTTGGACACGCTCTACACGATGGAAGTGAGTTTTCGACGATCCGAGTTTTCTATCGCGCGTTATAAGCCAATGAAGCCTAATTTTGGCTAATTTTGAGCCCTTTCCGTGGAACCCGTGACCAGTGTACCACAGGTGCCACGAAAGACTTGGGGTCGAAAATTCATGCTAGTTGGGTTCGGTTGGTGGTTTGCAACTAGGATGTAATAGAATTTAGGCAAAAAACGTTTCCAGGCTCGTACCCTGAGGACGACTGAAAATTACGGTATTTGGGACCCTAAAACTGGCATGTGCCATTAAATGGGTTCCATTAAAAAAACTTTTCGGTAATTTGAACTTGTTTCTAGGTCAATTCGGACACGCTCTACACGATGGAAGTGAGTTTTCGACGATCCGAGTTTTCTATCGCGAGTTATAAGCCAATGAAGCCTAATTTTGGCAAATTTTGAGCCCTTTCCGTGGAACCCGTGACCAGTGTACCACAGGTGCCACGAAAGATTTGGGGTCGAAAATTCATGCTAGTTGGGTTCGGTTGGTGGTTTGCAACTAGGATGTAATAGAATTTAGCCAAAAAACGTTTCCAGGCTCGTGCCCTGATAACGACTGAAAATTACGGTATTTGGGACCCTAAAACTGGCATGTGCCATTAAATGGGTTCCATTAAAAAAACTTTTCGGTAATTTGAACATGTTTCTAGGTCAATTCGGACACGCTCTACACGATGGAAGTGAGTTTTCGACGATCCGAGTTTTTTATCGCGAGTTATAAGCCAATGAAGCCTAATTTTGGCTAATTTTGAGCCCTTTCCGTGGAACCCGTGACCAGTGTACCACAGGTGCCACGAAAGACTTGGGGTCGAAAATTCATGCTAGTTGGGTTCAGTTGGTGGTTTGCAACTAGGATGTAATAGAATTTAGCCAAAAAACGTTTCAAGGCTCGTGCCCTGAGGACGACTGAAAATTACGGTATTTGGGACCCTAAAACTGGCATGAGCCATTAAATGGGTTCATTAAGAAAACTTTTCGGTAATTTGAACATGTTTCTAGGTCAATTCGGACACGCTCTACACGATGGAAGTGAGTTTTCGACGATCCGAGTTTTCTATCGCGAGTTATAAGCCAACGAAGCCTAATTTTGGCTAATTTTGAGCCCTTTCCGTGGAACCCGTGACCAGTGTACCACAGGTGCCACGAAAGACTTGGGGTCGAAAATTCATGCTAGTTGGGTTCGGTTGATGGTTTGCAACTAGGATGTAATAGAATTTAGCCAAAAAACGTTTCAGGCTCGTGCCCTGAGGAGGACTGAAAATTACGGTATTTCGGACCCTAAAACTGGCATGTGCCATTAAATGGGTTCCATTAAAAAAACTTTTCGGTAATTTGAACTTGTTTCTAGGTCAATTCGGACACGCTCTACACGATGGAAGTGAGTTTTCGACGATCCGAGTTTTCTATCGCGAGTTATAAGCCAATAAAGCCTGTTTTTGGCTAATTTTGAGCCCTTTCCGTGGAACCCGTGACCAGTGTACCACAGGTGCCACGAAAGACTTGGGGTCGAAAATTCATGCTAGTTGGGTTCAGTTGGTGGTTTGCAACTAGGATGTAATAGAATTTAGCCAAAAAACGTTTCCAGGCTCGTGCCCTTAGGACGACTGCAAATTACGGTATTTGGGACCCTAAAACTGGCATGTGCCATTAAATGGGTTCCATTAAAAAAACTTTTCGGTAATTTGAACATGTTTCTAGGTCAATTCGGACACGCTCTACACGATGGAAGTGAGTTTTCGACGATCCGAGTTTTCTATCGCGAGTTATAAGCCAATAAAGCTTAATTTTGGCTAATTTTGAGCCCTTTCCGTGGAACCCGTGACCAGTGTACCACAGGTGCCACGAAAGACTTGGGGTCGAAAATTCGTGCTAGTTGGGTTCGGTTGGTGGTTTGCAACTAGGATGTAATAGAATTTAGCCAAAAAACGTTTCCAGGCTCGTGCCCTGAGGACGACTGAAAATTACGGTATTTGGGACCCTAAAACTGGCATGTGCCATTAAATGGGTTCCATTAAAAAAACTTTTCGGTAATTTGAACATGTTTCTAGGTCAATTCGGACACGCTCTACACGATGGAAGTGAGTTTTCGACGATCCGAGTTTTCTATCGCGAGTTATAAGCCAATGAAGCCTAATTTTGGCTAATTTTAAGCCCTTTCCGTGGAACCCGTGACCAGTGTACCACAGGTGCCACGAAAGACTTGGGGTCGAAAATTCATGCTAGTTGGGTTCGGTTGGTGGTTTGCAACTAGGATGTAATAGAATTTAGCCAAAAAACGTTTCAAGGCTCGTGCCCTGAGGACGACTGAAAATTACGGTATTTGGGACCCTAAAACTGGCATGTGCCATTAAATGGGTTCCATTAAAAAAACTTTTCGGTAATTTGAACTTGTTTCTAGGTCAATTCGGACACGCTCTACACGATGGAAGTGAGTTTTCGACGATCCGAGTTTTCTATCGCGAGTTATAAGCCAATGAAGCCTAATTTTGGCAAATTTTGAGCCCTTTCCGTGGAACCCGTGACCAGTGTACCACAGGTGCCACGAAAGATTTGGGGTCGAAAATTCATGCTAGTTGGGTTCGGTTGGTGGTTTGCAACTAGGATGTAATAGAATTTAGCCAAAAAACGTTTCCAGGCTCGTGCCCTGATAACGACTGAAAATTACGGTATTTGGGACCCTAAAACTGGCATGTGCCATTAAATGGGTTCCATTAAAAAAACTTTTCGGTAATTTGAACATGTTTCTAGGTCAATTTGGACACGCTCTACACGATGGAAGTGAGTTTTCGACGATCCGAGTTTTCTATCGCGCGTTATAAGCCAATGAAGCCTAATTTTGGCTAATTTTGAGCCCTTTCCGTGGAACCCGTGACCAGTGTACCACAGGTGCCACGAAAGACTTGGGGTCGAAAATTCATGCTAGTTGGGTTCGGTTGGTGGTTTGCAACTAGGATGTAATAGAATTTAGGCAAAAAACGTTTCCAGGCTCGTACCCTGAGGACGACTGAAAATTACGGTATTTGGGACCCTAAAACTGGCATGTGCCATTAAATGGGTTCCATTAAAAAAACTTTTCGGTAATTTGAACTTGTTTCTAGGTCAATTCGGACACGCTCTACACGATGGAAGTGAGTTTTCGACGATCCGAGTTTTCTATCGCGAGTTATAAGCCAATGAAGCCTAATTTTGGCAAATTTTGAGCCCTTTCCGTGGAACCCGTGACCAGTGTACCACAGGTGCCACGAAAGATTTGGGGTCGAAAATTCATGCTAGTTGGGTTCGGTTGGTGGTTTGCAACTAGGATGTAATAGAATTTAGCCAAAAAACGTTTCCAGGCTCGTGCCCTGATAACGACTGAAAATTACGGTATTTGGGACCCTAAAACTGGCATGTGCCATTAAATGGGTTCCATTAAAAAAACTTTTCGGTAATTTGAACATGTTTCTAGGTCAATTTGGACACGCTCTACACGATGGAAGTGAGTTTTCGACGATCCGAGTTTTCTATCGCGCGTTATAAGCCAATGAAGCCTAATTTTGGCTAATTTTGAGCCCTTTCCGTGGAACCCGTGACCAGTGTACCACAGGTGCCACGAAAGACTTGGGGTCGAAAATTCATGCTAGTTGGGTTCAGTTGGTGGTTTGCAACTAGGATGTAATAGAATTTAGCCAAAAAACGTTTCAAGGCTCGTGCCCTGAGGACGACTGAAAATTACGGTATTTGGGACCCTAAAACTGGCATGAGCCATTAAATGGGTTCATTAAGAAAACTTTTCGGTAATTTGAACATGTTTCTAGGTCAATTCGGACACGCTCTACACGATGGAAGTGAGTTTTCGACGATCCGAGTTTTCTATCGCGAGTTATAAGCCAACGAAGCCTAATTTTGGCTAATTTTGAGCCCTTTCCGTGGAACCCGTGACCAGTGTACCACAGGTGCCACGAAAGACTTGGGGTCGAAAATTCATGCTAGTTGGGTTCGGTTGATGGTTTGCAACTAGGATGTAATAGAATTTAGCCAAAAAACGTTTCAGGCTCGTGCCCTGAGGAGGACTGAAAATTACGGTATTTCGGACCCTAAAACTGGCATGTGCCATTAAATGGGTTCCATTAAAAAAACTTTTCGGTAATTTGAACTTGTTTCTAGGTCAATTCGGACACGCTCTACACGATGGAAGTGAGTTTTCGACGATCCGAGTTTTCTATCGCGAGTTATAAGCCAATAAAGCCTGTTTTTGGCTAATTTTGAGCCCTTTCCGTGGAACCCGTGACCAGTGTACCACAGGTGCCACGAAAGACTTGGGGTCGAAAATTCATGCTAGTTGGGTTCAGTTGGTGGTTTGCAACTAGGATGTAATAGAATTTAGCCAAAAAACGTTTCCAGGCTCGTGCCCTTAGGACGACTGCAAATTACGGTATTTGGGACCCTAAAACTGGCATGTGCCATTAAATGGGTTCCATTAAAAAAACTTTTCGGTAATTTGAACATGTTTCTAGGTCAATTCGGACACGCTCTACACGATGGAAGTGAGTTTTCGACGATCCGAGTTTTCTATCGCGAGTTATAAGCCAATAAAGCTTAATTTTGGCTAATTTTGAGCCCTTTCCGTGGAACCCGTGACCAGTGTACCACAGGTGCCACGAAAGACTTGGGGTCGAAAATTCGTGCTAGTTGGGTTCGGTTGGTGGTTTGCAACTAGGATGTAATAGAATTTAGCCAAAAAACGTTTCCAGGCTCGTGCCCTGAGGACGACTGAAAATTACGGTATTTGGGACCCTAAAACTGGCATGTGCCATTAAATGGGTTCCATTAAAAAAACTTTTCGGTAATTTGAACATGTTTCTAGGTCAATTCGGACACGCTCTACACGATGGAAGTGAGTTTTCGACGATCCGAGTTTTCTATCGCGAGTTATAAGCCAATGAAGCCTAATTTTGGCTAATTTTAAGCCCTTTCCGTGGAACCCGTGACCAGTGTACCACAGGTGCCACGAAAGACTTGGGGTCGAAAATTCATGCTAGTTGGGTTCGGTTGGTGGTTTGCAACTAGGATGTAATAGAATTTAGCCAAAAAACGTTTCAAGGCTCGTGCCCTGAGGACGACTGAAAATTACGGTATTTGGGACCCTAAAACTGGCATGTGCCATTAAATGGGTTCCATTAAAAAAACTTTTCGGTAATTTGAACTTGTTTCTAGGTCAATTCGGACACGCTCTACACGATGGAAGTGAGTTTTCGACGATCCGAGTTTTCTATCGCGAGTTATAAGCCAATGAAGCCTAATTTTGGCAAATTTTGAGCCCTTTCCGTGGAACCCGTGACCAGTGTACCACAGGTGCCACGAAAGATTTGGGGTCGAAAATTCATGCTAGTTGGGTTCGGTTGGTGGTTTGCAACTAGGATGTAATAGAATTTAGCCAAAAAACGTTTCCAGGCTCGTGCCCTGATAACGACTGAAAATTACGGTATTTGGGACCCTAAAACTGGCATGTGCCATTAAATGGGTTCCATTAAAAAAACTTTTCGGTAATTTGAACATGTTTCTAGGTCAATTTGGACACGCTCTACACGATGGAAGTGAGTTTTCGACGATCCGAGTTTTCTATCGCGCGTTATAAGCCAATGAAGCCTAATTTTGGCTAATTTTGAGCCCTTTCCGTGGAACCCGTGACCAGTGTACCACAGGTGCCACGAAAGACTTGGGGTCGAAAATTCATGCTAGTTGGGTTCGGTTGGTGGTTTGCAACTAGGATGTAATAGAATTTAGGCAAAAAACGTTTCCAGGCTCGTACCCTGAGGACGACTGAAAATTACGGTATTTGGGACCCTAAAACTGGCATGTGCCATTAAATGGGTTCCATTAAAAAAACTTTTCGGTAATTTGAACTTGTTTCTAGGTCAATTCGGACACGCTCTACACGATGGAAGTGAGTTTTCGACGATCCGAGTTTTCTATCGCGAGTTATAAGCCAATGAAGCCTAATTTTGGCAAATTTTGAGCCCTTTCCGTGGAACCCGTGACCAGTGTACCACAGGTGCCACGAAAGATTTGGGGTCGAAAATTCATGCTAGTTGGGTTCGGTTGGTGGTTTGCAACTAGGATGTAATAGAATTTAGCCAAAAAACGTTTCCAGGCTCGTGCCCTGATAACGACTGAAAATTACGGTATTTGGGACCCTAAAACTGGCATGTGCCATTAAATGGGTTCCATTAAAAAAACTTTTCGGTAATTTGAACATGTTTCTAGGTCAATTTGGACACGCTCTACACGATGGAAGTGAGTTTTCGACGATCCGAGTTTTCTATCGCGCGTTATAAGCCAATGAAGCCTAATTTTGGCTAATTTTGAGCCCTTTCCGTGGAACCCGTGACCAGTGTACCACAGGTGCCACGAAAGACTTGGGGTCGAAAATTCATGCTAGTTGGGTTCGGTTGGTGGTTTGCAACTAGGATGTAATAGAATTTAGGCAAAAAACGTTTCCAGGCTCGTACCCTGAGGACGACTGAAAATTACGGTATTTGGGACCCTAAAACTGGCATGTGCCATTAAATGGGTTCCATTAAAAAAACTTTTCGGTAATTTGAACTTGTTTCTAGGTCAATTCGGACACGCTCTACACGATGGAAGTGAGTTTTCGACGATCCGAGTTTTCTATCGCGAGTTATAAGCCAATAAAGCCTGTTTTTGGCTAATTTTGAGCCCTTTCCGTGGAACCCGTGACCAGTGTACCACAGGTGCCACGAAAGACTTGGGGTCGAAAATTCATGCTAGTTGGGTTCAGTTGGTGGTTTGCAACTAGGATGTAATAGAATTTAGCCAAAAAACGTTTCCAGGCTCGTGCCCTTAGGACGACTGCAAATTACGGTATTTGGGACCCTAAAACTGGCATGTGCCATTAAATGGGTTCCATTAAAAAAACTTTTCGGTAATTTGAACATGTTTCTAGGTCAATTCGGACACGCTCTACACGATGGAAGTGAGTTTTCGACGATCCGAGTTTTCTATCGCGAGTTATAAGCCAATAAAGCTTAATTTTGGCTAATTTTGAGCCCTTTCCGTGGAACCCGTGACCAGTGTACCACAGGTGCCACGAAAGACTTGGGGTCGAAAATTCGTGCTAGTTGGGTTCGGTTGGTGGTTTGCAACTAGGATGTAATAGAATTTAGCCAAAAACGTTTCCAGGCTCGTGCCCTGAGGACGACTGAAAATTACGGTATTTGGGACCCTAAAACTGGCATGTGCCATTAAATGGGTTCCATTAAAAAAAACTTTTCGGTAATTTGAACATGTTTCTAGGTCAATTCGGACACGCTCTACACGATGGAAGTGAGTTTTCGACGATCCGAGTTTTCTATCGCGAGTTATAAGCCAATGAAGCCTAATTTTGGCTAATTTTAAGCCCTTTCCGTGGAACCCGTGACCAGTGTACCATAGGTGCCACGAAAGACTTGGGGTCGAAAATTCATGCTAGTTGGGTTCAGTTGGTGGTTTGCAACTAGGATGTAATAGAATTTAGCCAAAAAACGTTTCCAGGCTCGTGCCATGAGGACGACTGAAAATTACGGTATTTGGGACCCTAAAACTGGCATGTGCCATTAAATGGGTTCCATTAAAAAAACTTTTCGTTAATTTGAACATGTTTCTAGGTCAATTCGGACACGCTCTACACGATGGAAGTGAGTTTTCGACGATCCGAGTTTTCTATCGCGAGTTATAAGCCAATGAAGCCTAATTTTGGCTAATTTTAAGCCCTTTCCGTGGAACCCGTGACCAGTGTACCACAGGTGCCACGAAAGACTTGGGGTCGAAAATTCATGCTAGTTGGGTTCGGTTGGTGGTTTGCAACTAGGATGTAATAGAATTTAGCCAAAAAACGTTTCAAGGATCGTGCCCTGAGGACGACTGAAAATTACGGTATTTGAGACCCTAAAACTGGCATGTGCCATTAAATGGGTTCCATTAAAAAAACTTTTCGGTAATTTGAACATGTTTCTAGGTCAATTCGGACACGCTCTACACGATGGGAGTGAGTTTTCGACGATCCGAGTTTTCTATCGCGAGTTATAAGCCAATGAAACCTAATTTTGGCTAATTTTGAGCCCTTTCCGTGGAACCCGTGACCAGTGTACCACAGGTGCCACGAAAGACTTGGGGTCGAAAATTCATGCTAGTTGGGTTCAGCTGGTGGTTTGCAACTAGTATGTAATAGAATTTAGCCAAAAAACTTTTCCAGGCTCGTGCCCTGAGGACGACTGAAAATTACGGTATTTGGGACCCTGAAACTGGCATGTGCCATTAAATGGGTTCCATTAAAAAAACTTTTCGGTAATTTGAACATGTTTCTAGGTCAATTCGGACACGCTCTACACGATGGAAGTGAGTTTTCGACGATCCGAGTTTTCTATCGTGAAGTTATAAGCCAATAAAGCCTAATTTTGGCTAATTTTGAGCCCTTTCCGTGGAACCCGTGACCAGTGTACCACAGGTGCCACGAAAGATTTGGGGTCGAAAATTCATGCTAGTGGGGTTCGGTTGGTGGTTTGCAACTAGGATGTAATAGAATTTAGCCAAAAAACGTTTCCAGGCTCGTGCCCTGATAACGACTGAAAATTACGGTATTTGGGACCCTAAAACTGGCATGTGCCATTAAATGGGTTCCATTAAAAAAACTTTTCGGTAACTTGAACATGTTTCTAGGTCAATTTGGACACGCTCTACACGATGGAAGTGAGTTTTCGACGATCCGAGTTTTCTATCGTGAAGTTATAAGCCAATAAAGCCTAATTTTGGCTAATTTTGAGCCCTTTCCGTGGAACCCGTGACCAGTGTACCACAGGTGCCACGAAAGATTTGGGGTCGAAAATTCATGCTAGTGGGGTTCGGTTGGTGGTTTGCAACTAGGATGTAATAGAATTTAGCCAAAAAACGTTTCCAGGCTCGTGCCCTGATAACGACTGAAAATTACGGTATTTGGGACCCTAAAACTGGCATGTGCCATTAAATGGGTTCCATTAAAAAAACTTTTCGGTAACTTGAACATGTTTCTAGGTCAATTTGGACACGCTCTACACGATGGAAGTGAGTTTTCGACGATCCGAGTTTTCTATCGCGCGTTATAAGCCAATGAAGCCTAATTTTGGCTAATTTTGAGCCCTTTCCGTGGAACCCGTGACCAGTGTACCACAGGTGCCACGAAAGACTTGGGGTCGAAAATTCATGCTAGTTGGGTTCGGTTGATGGTTTGCAACTAGGATGTAATAGAATTTAGGCAAAAAACGTTTCCAGGCTCGTACCCTGAGGACGACTGAAAATTACGGTATTTGGGACCCTAAAACTGGCATGTGCCATTAAATGGGTTCCATTAAAAAAACTTTTCGGTAATTTGAACTTGTTTCTAGGTCAATTCGGACACGCTCTACACGATGGAAGTGAGTTTTCGACGATCCGAGTTTTCTATCGCGAGTTATAAGCCAATGAAGCCTAATTTTGGCAAATTTTGAGCCCTTTCCGTGGAACCCGTGACCAGTGTACCACAGGTGCCACGAAAGATTTGTGGTCAAAAATTCATGCTAGTTGGGTTCGGTTGGTGGTTTGCAACTAGGATGTAAAAGAATTTAGCCAAAAAACGTTTCCAGGCTCGTGCCCTGATAACGACTGAAAATTACGGTATTTGGGACCCTAAAACTGGCATGTGCCATTAAATGGGTTCCATTAAAAAAACTTTTCGGTAATTTGAACATGTTTCTAGGTCAATTCGGACACGCTCTACACGATGGAAGTGAGTTTTCGACGATCCGAGTTTTTTATCGCGAGTTATAAGCCAATGAAGCCTAATTTTGGCTAATTTTGAGCCCTTTCCGTGGAACCCGTGACCAGTGTACCACAGGTGCCACGAAAGACTTGGGGTCGAAAATTCATGCTAGTTAGGTTCAGTTGGTGGTTTGCAACTAGGATGTAATAGAATTTAGCCAAAAAACGTTTCAAGGCTCGTGCCCTGAGGACGACTGAAAATTACGGTATTTGGGACCCAAAACTGGCATGTGCCATTAAATGGGTTCCATTAAAAAAACTTTTCGGTAATTTGAACATGTTTCTAGGTCAATTCGGACATGCTCTACACGATGGAAGTGAGTTTTCGACGATCCGAGTTTTCTATCGCGAGTTATAAGCCAATAAAGCCTGTTTTTGGCTAATTTTGAGCCATTTCCGTGGAACCCGTGAACAGTGTAACACAGGTGCCGCGAAAGACTTGGGGTCGAAAATTCATGCTAGTTGGGTTCAGTTGGTGGTTTGCAACTAGGATGTAATATAATTTAGCCAAAAAACGTTTCCAGGCTCGTGCCCTGAGGACGACTGAAAATTACGGTATTTGGGACCCTAAAACTGGCATGTGCCATTAAATCGGTTCCATTAAAAAAACTTTTCGGTAATTTGAACATGTTTCTAGGTCAATTCGGACACGCTCTACACGATGGAAGTGAGTTTTCGACGATCCGAGTTTTCTATCGCGAGTTATAAGCCAATAAAGCCTAATTTTGGCTAATTTTGAGCCCGATCCGTGGAACCCGTGACCAGTGTACCACAGGTGCCTAGAAAGACTTGGGGTCGAAAATTCATGCTAGTTGGGTTCGGTTGGTGGTTTGCAACTAGGATGTAATAGAATTTAGCCAAAAAACGTTTCCAGGCTCGTGCCCTGAGGACGACTGAAAATTACGGTATTTGGGACCCTAAAACTGGCATGTGCCATTAAAAGGGTTCCATTAAAAAAAACTTTTCGGTAATTTGAACATGTTTCTAGGTCAATTCGGACACGCTCTACACGATGGAAGTGAGTTTTCGACGATCCGAGTTTTCTATCGCGAGTTATAAGCCAATAAAGCCTGTTTTTGGCTTAATTTTGAGCCCTTTCCGTGGCACCCGTGACCAGTGTACCACAGGTGCCACGAAAGACTTGGGGTCGAAAATTCATGCTAGTTGGGTTCAGTTGGTGGTTTGCAACTAGGATGTAATAGAATTTAGCCAAAAAAACGTTTCAAGGCTCGTGCCCTGAGGACGACTGAAAATTACGGTATTTGGGACCCTAAAACTGGCATGTGCCATTAAATGGGTTCCATTAAAAAAACTTTTCGGTAATTTGAACATGTTTCTAGGTCAATTCGGACACGCTCTACACGATGGAAGTGAGTTTTCGACGATCCGAGTTTTCTATCGCGAGTTATAAGCCAATAAAGCCTGTTTTTGGCTAATTTTGAGCCCTTTCCGTGGAACCCGTGACCAGTGTACCACAGGTGCCACGAAAGACTTGGGGTCGAAAATTCATGCTAGTTGGGTTCAGTTGGTGGTTTGCAACTAGGATGTAATAGAATTTAGCCAAAAAACGTTTCCAGGCTCGTGCCCTGAGGACGACTGAAAATTACGGTATTTGGGACCCTAAAACTGGCATGTGCCATTAAATGGGTTCCATTAAAAAAACTTTTCGGTAATTTGAACATGTTTCTAGGTCAATTCGGACACGCTCTACACGATGGAAGTGAGTTTTCGACGATCCGAGTTTTCTATCGCGAGTTATAAGCCAATAAAGTCTGTTTTTGGCTAATTTTGAGCCCTTTCCGTGGAACCCGTGACCAGTGTACCACAGGTGCCACGAAAGACTTGGGGTCGAAAATTCATGCTAGTTGGGTTCGGTTGATGGTTTGCAACTAGGATGTAATAGAATTTAGCAAAAAAACGTTTCCCGGCTCGTGCCCTGAGGACGACTGAAAATTACGGTATTTGGGACCCTAAAACTGGCATGTGCCATTAAATGGGTTCCATTAAAAAAACTTTTCGGTAATTTGAACATGTTTCTAGGTCAATTCGGACACGCTCTACACGATGGAAGTGAGTTTTCGACGATCCGAGTTTTCTATCGCGAGTTATAAGCCAATGAAGCCTAATTTTGGCTAATTTTGAGCCCTTTCCGTGGAACCCGTGACCAGTGTACCACAGGTGCCACGAAAGACTTGGGGTCGAAAATTCATGCTAGTTGGGTTCAGTTGGTGGTTTGCAACTAGGATGTAATAGACTTTAGCCAAAAAACGTTTCAAGGCTCGTGCCCTGAGGACGACTGAAAATTAAGGTATTTGGGACCCTAAAACTGGCATGTGCCATTAAATGGGTTCATTAAAAAAACTTTTCGGTAATTTGAGCATGTTTCTAGGTCAATTCGGACACGCTCTACACGATGGAAGTGAGTTTTCGACGATCCGAGTTTTCTATCGCGAGTTATAAGCCAATGAAGCCTAATTTTGGCTAATTTTGAGCCCTTTCCGTGGAACCCGTGACCAGTGTACCACAGGTGCCACGAAAGACTTGGGGTCGAAAATTCATGCTAGTTGGGTTCAGTTGGTGGTTTGCAACTAGGATGTAATAGAATTTAGCCAAAAAACGTTTCAAGGCTCGTGCCCTGAGGACGACTGAAAATTACGGTATTTGGGACCCTAAAACTGGCATGTGCCATTAAATGGGTTCCATTAAAAAAACTTTTCGGTATTTGAGCATGTTTCTAGGTCAATTCGGACACGCTCTACACGATGGAAGTGAGTTTTCGACGATCCGAGTTTTCTATCGCGAGTTATAAGCCAATAAAGCCTAATTTTGGCTAATTTTGAGCCCTTTCCGTGGAACCCGTGACCAGTGTACCACAGGTGCCACGAAAGATTTGGGGTAAAAAATTCATGCTAGTTGGGTTCGGTTGGTGGTTTGCAACTAGGATGTAATAGAATTTAGCCAAAAAACGTTTCCAGGCTCGTGCCCTGATAACGACTGAAAATTACGGTATTTGGGACCCTAAAACTGGCATGTGCCATTAAATGGGTTCCATTAAAAAAACTTTTCGGTAATTTGAACATGTTTCTAGGTCAATTCGGACACGCTCTACACGATGGAAGTAAGTTTTCGACGACCCGAGTTTTCTATCGCGAGTTATAAGCCAATAAAGTCTGTTTTTGGCTAATTTTGAGCCCTTTCCGTGGAACCCGTGACCAGTGTACCACAGGTGCCACGAAAGACTTGGGGTCGAAAATTCATGCTAGTTGGGTTCGGTTGATGGTTTGCAACTAGGATGTAATAGAATTTAGCAAAAAAACGTTTCCCGGCTCGTGCCCTGAGGACGACTGAAAATTACGGTATTTGGGACCCTAAAACTGGCATGTGCCATTAAATGGGTTCCATTAAAAAAACTTTTCGGTAATTTGAACATGTTTCTAGGTCAATTCGGACACGCTCTACACGATGGAAGTGAGTTTTCGACGATCCGAGTTTTCTATCGCGAGTTATAAGCCAATGAAGCCTAATTTTGGCTAATTTTGAGCCCTTTCCGTGGAACCCGTGACCAGTGTACCACAGGTGCCACGAAAGACTTGGGGTCGAAAATTCATGCTAGTTGGGTTCAGTTGGTGGTTTGCAACTAGGATGTAATAGACTTTAGCCAAAAAACGTTTCAAGGCTCGTGCCCTGAGGACGACTGAAAATTAAGGTATTTGGGACCCTAAAACTGGCATGTGCCATTAAATGGGTTCATTAAAAAAACTTTTCGGTAATTTGAGCATGTTTCTAGGTCAATTCGGACACGCTCTACACGATGGAAGTGAGTTTTCGACGATCCGAGTTTTCTATCGCGAGTTATAAGCCAATGAAGCCTAATTTTGGCTAATTTTGAGCCCTTTCCGTGGAACCCGTGACCAGTGTACCACAGGTGCCACGAAAGACTTGGGGTCGAAAATTCATGCTAGTTGGGTTCAGTTGGTGGTTTGCAACTAGGATGTAATAGAATTTAGCCAAAAAAAAACGTTTCAAGGCTCGTGCCCTGAGGACGACTGAAAATTACGGTATTTGGGACCCTAAAACTGGCATGTGCCATTAAATGGGTTCATTAAAAAAACTTTTCGGTAATTTGAACATGTTTCTAGGTCAATACGGACACGCTCTACACGATGGAAGTGAGTTTTCGACGATCCGAGTTTTCTATCGCGAGTTATAAGCCAATGAAGCCTAATTTTGGCTAATTTTGAGCCCTTTCCGTGGAACCCGTGACCAGTGTGACACAGGTGCCACGAAAGACTTGGGGTCGAAAATTCATGCTAGTTGGGTTCAGTTGGTGGTTTGCAACTAGGATGTAATAGAATTTAGCCAAAAAACGTTTCCAGGCTCGTGCCCTGAGGACGACTGAAAATTACGGTATTTGGGACCCTAAAACTGGCATGTGCCATTAAATGGGTTCCATTAAAACAACTTTTCGGTAATTTGAACATGTTTCTAGGTCAATTCGGACACGCTCTACACGATGGAAGTGAGTTTTCGACGATCCGAGTTTTCTATCGCGAGTTATAAGCCAATGAAGCCTAATTTTGGCTAATTTTGAGCCCTTTCCGTGGAACCCGTGACCAGTGTACCACAGGTGCCACGAAAGACTTGGGGTCGAAAATTCATGCTAGTTGGGTTCAGTTGGTGGTTTGCAACTAGGATGTAATAGAATTTAGCCAAAAAACGTTTCAAGGCTCGTGCCCTGAGGACGACTGAAAATTACGGTATTTGGGACCCTAAAACTGGCATGTGCCATTAAATGGGTTCATTAAAAAAACTTTTCGGTAATTTGAACATGTTTCTAGGTCAATACGGACACGCTCTACACGATGGAAGTGAGTTTTCGACGATCCGAGTTTTCTATCGCGAGTTATAAGCCAATGAAGCCTAATTTTGGCTAATTTTGAGCCCTTTCCGTGGAACCCGTGACCAGTGTGCCACTGGTGCCACGAAAGACTTGGGGTCGAAAATTCATGCTAGTTGGGTTCGGTTGATGGTTTGCAACTAGGATTTAATAGAATTTAGCCAAAAAACGTTTCCAGGCTCGTGCCCTGAGGACGACTGAAAATTACGGTATTTGGGACCCTAAAACTGGCATGTGCCATTAAATGGGTTCCATTAAAAAAACTTTTCGGTAATTTGAACTTGTTTCTAGGTCAATTCGGACACGCTCTACACGATGGAAGTGAGTTTTCGACGATCCGAGTTTTCTATCGCGAGTTATAAGCCAATAAAGCCTGTTTTTGGCTAATTTTGAACCCTTTCCGTGGAACCCGTGACCAGTGTACCACAGGTGCCACGAAAGACTTGGGGTCGAAAATTCATGCTAGTTGGGTTCAGTGGTGGTTTGCAACTAGGATGTAATAGAATTTAGCCAAAAAACGTTTCCAGGCTCGTGCCCTGAGGATGACTGAAAATTACGGTATTTGGGACCCTAAAACTGGCATGTGCCATTAAATGGGTTCCATTAAAAAAACTTTTCGGTAATTTGAACATGTTTCTAGGTCAATTCGGACACGATCTACGACGATCCGAGTTTTCTTTCGCGAGTTATAAGCCAATGAAGCCTAATTTTGGCTAATTTTGAGCCCTTTCCGTGGAACCCGTGACCAGTGTACCACAGGTGCCACGAAAGACTTGGGGTCGAAAATTCATGCTAGTTGGGTTCAGTTGGTGGTTTGCAACTAGGATGTAATAGAATTTAGCCAAAAAACGTTTCCAGGCTCGTGCCCTGAGGACGACTGAAAATTACGGTATTTGGGACCCTAAAACTGGCATGTGCCATTAAATGGGTTCCATTAAAAAAAACTTTTCGGTAATTTGAACATGTTTCTAGGTCAATTCGGACACGCTCTACACGATGGAAGTGAGTTTTCGACGATCCGAGTTTTCTATCGCGAGTTATAAGCCAATAAAGCCTAATTTTGGCTAATTTTGAGCCCTTTCCGTGGAACCCGTGACCAGTGTACCACAGGTGCCACGAAAGACTTGGGGTCGAAAATTCATGCTAGTTGGGTTCGGTTGGTGGTTTGCAACTAGGATGTAATAGAATTTAGCCAAAAAACGTTTCCAGGCTCGTGCCCTGAGGACGACTGAAAATTACGGTATTTGGGACCCTAAAACTGGCATGTGCCATTAAATGGGTTCCATTAAAAAAACTTTTCGTTAATTTGAACATGTTTCTAGGTCAATTCGGACACGCTCTACACGATGGAAGTGAGTTTTCGACGATCCGAGTTTTCTTTCGCGAGTTATAAGCCAATGAAGCCTAATTTTGGCTAATTTTGAGCCCTTTCCGTGGAACCCGTGACCAGTGTACCACAGGTGCCACGAAAGACTTGGGGTCGAAAATTCATGCTA
This sequence comes from Daptonema setosum, assembly GCA_964036265.1. Taxonomy (NCBI): domain Eukaryota; kingdom Metazoa; phylum Nematoda; class Chromadorea; order Monhysterida; family Xyalidae; genus Daptonema; species Daptonema setosum. Next base: position 20,766,501 of record OZ038444.1, read on the forward strand.
GTTGGGTTCGGTTGGTGGTTTGCAACTAGGATGTAATAGAATTTAGCCAAAAAACGTTTCCAGGCTCGTGCCCTGAGGACGACTGAAAATTACGGTATTTGGGACCCTAAAACTGGCATGTGCCATTAAATGGGTTCCATTAAAAAAACTCTTCGGTAATTTGAACATGTGTCTAGGTCAACTCGGACACGCTCTACACGATGGAAGTGAGTTTTCGACGATCCGAGTTTTCTATCGCGAGTTATAAGCCAATGAAGCCTAATTTTGGCTAATTTTAAGCCCTTTCCGTGGAACCCGTGACCAGTGTACCACAGGTGCCACGAAAGACTTGGGGTCGAAAATTCATGCTAGTTGGGTTCGGTTGGTGGTTTGCAACTAGGATGTAATAGAATTTAGCCAAAAAACGTTTCAAGGCTCGTGCCCTGAGGACGACTGAAAATTACGGTATTTGGGACCCTAAAACTGGCATGTGCCATTAAATGGGTTCCATTAAAAAAACTTTTCGGTAATTTGAACATGTTTCTAGGTCAATTCGGACACGCCCTACACGATGGGAGTGAGTTGTCGACGATCCGAGTTTTCTATCGCGAGTTATAAGCCAATGAAGCCTAATTTTGGCTAATTTTGAGCCCTTTCCGTGGAACCCGTGACCAGTGTACCACAGGTGCCACGAAAGACTTGGGGTCGAAAATTCATGCTAGTTGGGTTCAGTTGGTGGTTTGCAACTAGTATGTAATAGAATTTAGGCAAAAAACGTTTCCAGGCTCGTACCCTGAGGACGACTGAAAATTACGGTATTTGGGACCCTAAAACTGGCATGTGCCATTAAATGGGTTCCATTAAAAAAACTTTTCGGTAATTTGAACATGTTTCTAGGTCAATTCGGACACGCTCTACACGATGGAAGTGAGTTTTCGACGATCCGAGTTTTCTATCGCGAGTTATAAGCCAACAAAGCCTAATTTTGGCTAATTTTGAGCCCTTTCCGTGGAACCCGTGACCAGTGTACCACAGGTGCCACGAAAGACTTGGGGTCGAAAATTCATGCTAGTTGGGTTCAGTTGGTGGTTTGCAACTAGGATGTAATAGAATTTAGCCAAAAAACGTTTCCAGGCTCGTGCCCTGAGGACGACTGAAAATTACGGTATTTGGGACCCTAAAACTGGCATGTGCCATTAAATGGGTTCCATTAAAAAAAACTTTTCGGTAATTTGAACATGTTTCTAGGTCAATTCGGACACGCTCTACACGATGGAAGTGAGTTTTCGACGATCCGAGTTTTCTATCGCGAGTTATAAGCCAATAAAGCCTAATTTTGGCTAATTTTGAGCCCTTTCCGTGGAACCCGTGACCAGTGTACCACAGGTGCCACGAAAGACTTGGGGTCGAAAATTCATGCTAGTTGGGTTCGGTTGGTGGTTTGCAACTAGGATGTAATAGAATTTAGCCAAAAAACGTTTCCAGGCTCGTGCCCTGAGGACGACTGAAAATTACGGTATTTGGGACCCTAAAACTGGCATGTGCCATTAAATGGGTTCCATTAAAAAAACTTTTCGTTAATTTGAACATTTTTCTAGGTCAATTCGGACACGCTCTACACGATGGAAGTGAGTTTTCGACGATCCGAGTTTTCTTTCGCGAGTTATAAGCCAATGAAGCCTAATTTTGGCTAATTTTGAGCCCTTTCCGTGGAACCCGTGACCAGTGTACCACAGGTGCCACGAAAGACTTGGGGTCGAAAATTCATGCTAGTTGGGTTCGGTTGGTGGTTTGCAACTAGGATGTAATAGAATTTAGCCAAAAAACGTTTCCAGGCTCGTGCCCCGAGGACGACTGAAAATTACGGTATTTGGGACCCTAAAACTGGCATGTGCCATTAAATGGGTTCCATTAAAAAAACTCTTCGGTAATTTGAACATGTTTCTAGGTAAACTCGGACACGCTCTACACGATGGAAGTGAGTTTTCGACGATCCGAGTTTTCTATCGCGAGTTATAAGCCAATGAAGCCTAATTTTGGCTAATTTTAAGCCCTTTCCGTGGAACCCGTGACCAGTGTACCACAGGTGCCACGAAAGACTTGGGGTCGAAAATTCATGCTAGTTGGGTTCGGTTGGTGGTTTGCAACTAGGATGTAATAGAATTTAGCCAAAAAACGTTTCAAGGCTCGTGCCCTGAGGACGACTGAAAATTACGGTATTTGGGACCCTAAAACTGGCATGTGCCATTAAATGGGTTCCATTAAAAAAACTTTTCGGTAATTTGAACATGTTTCTAGGTCAATTCGGACACGCCCTACACGATGGGAGTGAGTTTTCGACGATCCGAGTTTTCTATCGCGAGTTATAAGCCAATGAAGCCTAATTTTGGCTAATTTTGAGCCCTTTCCGTGGAACCCGTGACCAGTGTACCACAGGTGCCACGAAAGACTTGGGGTCGAAAATTCATGCTAGTTGGGTTCAGTTGGTGGTTTGCAACTAGTATGTAATAGAATTTAGGCAAAAAACGTTTCCAGGCTCGTACCCTGAGGACGACTGAAAATTACGGTATTTGGGACCCTAAAACTGGCATGTGCCATTAAATGGGTTCCATTAAAAAAACCTTTTCGGTAATTTGAACATGTTTCTAGGTCAATTCGGACACGCTCTACACGATGGAAGTGAGTTTTCGACGATCCGAGTTTTCTATCGCGAGTTATAAGCCAACAAAGCCTAATTTTGGCTAATTTTGAGCCCTTTCCGTGGAACCCGTGATCAGTGTACCACAGGTGCCACGAAAGACTTGGGGTCGAAAATTCATGCTAGTTGGGTTCAGTTGGTGGTTTGCAACTAGTATGTAATAGAATTTAGCCAAAAAACGTTTCCAGGCTCGTGCCCTGAGGACGACTGAAAATTACGGTATTTGGGACCCTAAAACTGGCATGTGCCATTAAATGGGTTCCATTAAAAAAACTTTTCGGTAATTTGAACATGTTTCTAGGTCAATTCGGACACGCTCTACGACGATCCGAGTTTTCTTTCGCGATTTATAAGCCAATGAAGCCTAATTTTGGCTAATTTTGAGCCCTTTCCGTGGAACCCGTGACCAGTGTACCACAGGTGCCACGAAAGACTTGGGGTCGAAAATTCATGCTAGTTGGGTTCAGTTGGTGGTTTGCAACTAGGATGTAATAGAATTTAGCCAAAAAACGTTTCCAGGCTCGTGCCCTGACGACGACTGAAAATTACGGTATTTGGGACCCTAAAACTGGCATGTGCCATTAAATGGGTTACATTAAAAAAAACTTTTCGGTAATTTGAACATGTTTCTAGGTCAATTCGGACACGCTCTACACGATGGAAGTGAGTTTTCGACGATCCGAGTTTTCTATCGCGAGTTATAAGCCAATAAAGCCTAATTTTGGCTAATTTTGAGCCCTTTCCGTGGAACCCGTGACCAGTGTACCACAGGTGCCACGAAAGACTTGGGGTCGAAAATTCATGCTAGTTGGGTTCGGTTGGTGGTTTGCAACTAGGATGTAATAGAATTTAGCCAAAAAACGTTTCCAGGCTCGTGCCCTGAGGACGACTGAAAATTACGGTATTTGGGACCCTAAAACTGGCATGTGCCATTAAATGGGTTCCATTAAAAAAACTTTTCGGTAATTTGAACATGTTTCTAGGTCAATTCGGACACGCTCTACACGATGGAAGTGAGTTTTCGACGATCCGAGTTTTCTTTCGCGAGTTATAAGCCAATGAAGCCTAATTTTGGCTAATTTTGAGCGCTTTCCGTGGAACCCGTGACCAGTGTACCACAGGTGCCACGAAAGACTTGGGGTCGAAAATTCATGCTAGTTGGGTTCGGTTGGTGGTTTGCAACTAGGATGTAATAGAATTTAGCCAAAAAACGTTTCCAGGCTCGTGCCCTTAGGACGACTGAAAATTACGGTATTTGGGACCCTAAAACTGGCATGTGCCATTAAATGGGTTCCATTAAAAAAACGTTTCGGTAATTTGAACATGTTTCTAGGTCAATTCGGACACGCTCTACACGATGGAAATGAGTTTTCGACGATCCGAGTTTTCTATCGCGAGTTATAAGCCAATAAAGCCTAATTTTGGCTAATTTTGAGCCCTTTCCGTGGCACCCGTGACCAGTGTACCACAGGTGCCACGAAAGACTTGGGGTCGAAAATTCATGCTAGTTGGGTTCAGTTGGTGGTTTGCAACTAGGATGTAATAGAATTTAGCCAAAAAACGTTTCCAGGCTCGTGCCCTGAGGACGACTGAAAATTACGGTATTTGGGACCCTAAAACTGGCATGTGCCATTAAATGGGTTCCATTAAAAAAACTTTTCGGTAATTTGAACATGTTTCTAGGTCAATTCGGACACGCTCTACACGATGGAAGTGAGTTTTCGACGATCCGAGTTTTCTATCGCGAGTTATAAGCCAATAAAGCTTAATTTTGGCTAATTTTGAGCCCTTTCCGTGGAACCCGTGACCAGTGTACCACAGGTGCCACGAAAGACTTGGGGTCGAAAATTCGTGCTAGTTGGGTTCGGTTGGTGGTTTGCAACTAGGATGTAATAGAATTTAGCCAAAAAACGTTTCCAGGCTCGTGCCCTGAGGACGACTGAAAATTACGGTATTTGGGACCCTAAAACTGGCATGTGCCATTAAATGGGTTCCATTAAAAAAACTTTTCGGTAATTTGAACATGTTTCTAGATCAATTCGGACACGCTCTACACGATGGAAGTGAGTTTTCGACGATCCGAGTTTTCTATCGCGAGTTATAAGCCAATGAAGCCTAATTTTGGCTAATTTTAAGCCCTTTCCGTGGAACCCGTGACCAGTGTACCACAGGTGCCACGAAAGACTTGGGGTCGAAAATTCATGCTAGTTGGGTTCGGTTGGTGGTTTGCAACTAGGATGTAATAGAATTTAGCCAAAAAACGTTTCAAGGCTCGTGCCCTGAGGACGACTGAAAATTACGGTATTTGGGACCCTAAAACTGGCATGTGCCATTAAATGGGTTCCGTTAAAAACACTTTTCGGTAATTTGAACATGTTTCTAGGTCAATTCGGACACGCTCTACACGATGGGAGTGAGTTTTCGACGATCCGAGTTTTCTATCGCGAGTTATAAGCCAATGAAACCTAATTTTGGCTAATTTTGAGCCCTTTCCGTGGAACCCGTGACCAGTGTACCACAGGTGCCACGAAAGACTTGGGGTCGAAAATTCATGCTAGTTGGGTTCAGTTGGTGGTTTGCAACTAGTATGTAATAGAATTTAGCCAAAAAACGTTTCCAGGCTCGTGCCCTGAGGACGACTGAAAATTACGGTATTTGGGACCCTGAAACTGGCATGTGCCATTAAATGGGTTCCATTAAAAAAACTTTTCGGTAATTTGAACATGTTTCTAGGTCAATTCGGACACGCTCTACACGATGGAAGTGAGTTTTCGACGATCCGAGTTTTCTATCGCGCGTTATAAGCCAATAAAGCCTAATTTTGGCTAATTTTGAGCCCTTTCCGTGGAACCCGTGACCAGTGTACCACAGGTGCCACGAAAGATTTGGGGTCGAAAATTCATGCTAGTTGGGTTCGGTTGGTGGTTTGCAACTAGGATGTAATAGAATTTAGCCAAAAAACGTTTCCAGGCTCGTGCCCTGATAACGACTGAAAATTACGGTATTTGGGACCCTAAAACTGGCATGTGCCATTAAATGGGTTCCATTAAAAAAACTTTTCGGTAATTTGAACATGTTTCTAGGTCAATTTGGACACGCTCTACACGATGGAAGTGAGTTTTCGACGATCCGAGTTTTCTATCGCGCGTTATAAGCCAATGAAGCCTAATTTTGGCTAATTTTGAGCCCTTTCCGTGGAACCCGTGACCAGTGTACCACAGGTGCCACGAAAGACTTGGGGTCGAAAATTCATGCTAGTTGGGTTCAGTTGGTGGTTTGCAACTAGGATGTAATAGAATTTAGCCAAAAAACGTTTCCAGGCTCGTGCCCTGAGGACGACTGAAAATTACGGTATTTGGGACCCTAAAACTGGCATGTGCCATTAAATGGGTTCCATTAAAAAAACTTTTCGTTAATTTGAACATTTTTCTAGGTCAATTCGGACACGCTCTACACGATGGAAGTGAGTTTTCGACGATCCGAGTTTTCTTTCGCGAGTTATAAGCCAATGAAGCCTAATTTTGGCTAATTTTGAGCCCTTTCCGTGGAACCCGTGACCAGTGTACCACAGGTGCCACGAAAGACTTGGGGTCGAAAATTCATGCTAGTTGGGTTCGGTTGGTGGTTTGCAACTAGGATGTAATAGAATTTAGCCAAAAAACGTTTCCAGGCTCGTGCCCCGAGGACGACTGAAAATTACGGTATTTGGGACCCTAAAACTGGCATGTGCCATTAAATGGGTTCCATTAAAAAAACTCTTCGGTAATTTGAACATGTTTCTAGGTAAACTCGGACACGCTCTACACGATGGAAGTGAGTTTTCGACGATCCGAGTTTTCTATCGCGAGTTATAAGCCAATGAAGCCTAATTTTGGCTAATTTTAAGCCCTTTCCGTGGAACCCGTGACCAGTGTACCACAGGTGCCACGAAAGACTTGGGGTCGAAAATTCATGCTAGTTGGGTTCGGTTGGTGGTTTGCAACTAGGATGTAATAGAATTTAGCCAAAAAACGTTTCCAGGCTCGTGCCCTTAGGACGACTGAAAATTACGGTATTTGGGACCCTAAAACTGGCATGTGCCATTAAATGGGTTCCATTAAAAAAACGTTTCGGTAATTTGAACATGTTTCTAGGTCAATTCGGACACGCTCTACACGATGGAAATGAGTTTTCGACGATCCGAGTTTTCTATCGCGAGTTATAAGCCAATAAAGCCTAATTTTGGCTAATTTTGAGCCCTTTCCGTGGCACCCGTGACCAGTGTACCACAGGTGCCACGAAAGACTTGGGGTCGAAAATTCATGCTAGTTGGGTTCAGTTGGTGGTTTGCAACTAGGATGTAATAGAATTTAGCCAAAAAACGTTTCAAGGCTCGTGCCCTGAGGACGACTGAAAATTACGGTATTTGGGACCCTAAAACTGGCATGTGCCATTAAATGGGTTCCGTTAAAAACACTTTTCGGTAATTTGAACATGTTTCTAGGTCAATTCGGACACGCTCTACACGATGGGAGTGAGTTTTCGACGATCCGAGTTTTCTATCGCGAGTTATAAGCCAATGAAACCTAATTTTGGCTAATTTTGAGCCCTTTCCGTGGAACCCGTGACCAGTGTACCACAGGTGCCACGAAAGACTTGGGGTCGAAAATTCATGCTAGTTGGGTTCAGTTGGTGGTTTGCAACTAGTATGTAATAGAATTTAGCCAAAAAACGTTTCCAGGCTCGTGCCCTGAGGACGACTGAAAATTACGGTATTTGGGACCCTGAAACTGGCATGTGCCATTAAATGGGTTCCATTAAAAAAACTTTTCGGTAATTTGAACATGTTTCTAGGTCAATTCGGACACGCTCTACACGATGGAAGTGAGTTTTCGACGATCCGAGTTTTCTATCGTGAAGTTATAAGCCAATAAAGCCTAATTTTGGCTAATTTTGAGCCCTTTCCGTGGAACCCGTGACCAGTGTACCACAGGTGCCACGAAAGATTTGGGGTCGAAAATTCATGCTAGTTGGGTTCGGTTGGTGGTTTGCAACTAGGATGTAATAGAATTTAGCCAAAAAACGTTTCCAGGCTCGTGCCCTGATAACGACTGAAAATTACGGTATTTGGGACCCTAAAACTGGCATGTGCCATTAAATGGGTTCCATTAAAAAAACTTTTCGGTAATTTGAACATGTTTCTAGGTCAATTTGGACACGCTCTACACGATGGAAGTGAGTTTTCGACGATCCGAGTTTTCTATCGCGCGTTATAAGCCAATAAAGCCTAATTTTGGCTAATTTTGAGCCCTTTCCGTGGAACCCGTGACCAGTGTACCACAGGTGCCACGAAAGATTTGGGGTCGAAAATTCATGCTAGTTGGGTTCGGTTGGTGGTTTGCAACTAGGATGTAATAGAATTTAGCCAAAAAACGTTTCCAGGCTCGTGCCCTGATAACGACTGAAAATTACGGTATTTGGGACCCTAAAACTGGCATGTGCCATTAAATGGGTTCCATTAAAAAAACTTTTCGGTAATTTGAACATGTTTCTAGGTCAATTTGGACACGCTCTACACGATGGAAGTGAGTTTTCGACGATCCGAGTTTTCTATCGCGCGTTATAAGCCAATGAAGCCTAATTTTGGCTAATTTTGAGCCCTTTCCGTGGAACCCGTGACCAGTGTACCACAGGTGCCACGAAAGACTTGGGGTCGAAAATTCATGCTAGTTGGGTTCAGTTGGTGGTTTGCAACTAGGATGTAATAGAATTTAGCCAAAAAACGTTTCCAGGCTCGTGCCCTGAGGACGACTGAAAATTACGGTATTTGGGACCCTAAAACTGGCATGTGCCATTAAATGGGTTCCATTAAAAAAACTTTTCGTTAATTTGAACATTTTTCTAGGTCAATTCGGACACGCTCTACACGATGGAAGTGAGTTTTCGACGATCCGAGTTTTCTTTCGCGAGTTATAAGCCAATGAAGCCTAATTTTGGCTAATTTTGAGCCCTTTCCGTGGAACCCGTGACCAGTGTACCACAGGTGCCACGAAAGACTTGGGGTCGAAAATTCATGCTAGTTGGGTTCGGTTGGTGGTTTGCAACTAGGATGTAATAGAATTTAGCCAAAAAACGTTTCCAGGCTCGTGCCCCGAGGACGACTGAAAATTACGGTATTTGGGACCCTAAAACTGGCATGTGCCATTAAATGGGTTCCATTAAAAAAACTCTTCGGTAATTTGAACATGTTTCTAGGTAAACTCGGACACGCTCTACACGATGGAAGTGAGTTTTCGACGATCCGAGTTTTCTATCGCGAGTTATAAGCCAATGAAGCCTAATTTTGGCTAATTTTAAGCCCTTTCCGTGGAACCCGTGACCAGTGTACCACAGGTGCCACGAAAGACTTGGGGTCGAAAATTCATGCTAGTTGGGTTCGGTTGGTGGTTTGCAACTAGGATGTAATAGAATTTAGCCAAAAAACGTTTCAAGGCTCGTGCCCTGAGGACGACTGAAAATTACGGTATTTGGGACCCTAAAACTGGCATGTGCCATTAAATGGGTTCCATTAAAAAAACTTTTCGGTAATTTGAACATGTTTCTAGGTCAATTCGGACACGCCCTACACGATGGGAGTGAGTTTTCGACGATCCGAGTTTTCTATCGCGAGTTATAAGCCAATGAAGCCTAATTTTGGCTAATTTTGAGCCCTTTCCGTGGAACCCGTGACCAGTGTACCACAGGTGCCACGAAAGACTTGGGGTCGAAAATTCATGCTAGTTGGGTTCAGTTGGTGGTTTGCAACTAGTATGTAATAGAATTTAGGCAAAAAACGTTTCCAGGCTCGTACCCTGAGGACGACTGAAAATTACGGTATTTGGGACCCTAAAACTGGCATGTGCCATTAAATGGGTTCCATTAAAAAAACCTTTTCGGTAATTTGAACATGTTTCTAGGTCAATTCGGACACGCTCTACACGATGGAAGTGAGTTTTCGACGATCCGAGTTTTCTATCGCGAGTTATAAGCCAACAAAGCCTAATTTTGGCTAATTTTGAGCCCTTTCCGTGGAACCCGTGATCAGTGTACCACAGGTGCCACGAAAGACTTGGGGTCGAAAATTCATGCTAGTTGGGTTCAGTTGGTGGTTTGCAACTAGTATGTAATAGAATTTAGCCAAAAAACGTTTCCAGGCTCGTGCCCTGAGGACGACTGAAAATTACGGTATTTGGGACCCTAAAACTGGCATGTGCCATTAAATGGGTTCCATTAAAAAAACTTTTCGGTAATTTGAACATGTTTCTAGGTCAATTCGGACACGCTCTACGACGATCCGAGTTTTCTTTCGCGATTTATAAGCCAATGAAGCCTAATTTTGGCTAATTTTGAGCCCTTTCCGTGGAACCCGTGACCAGTGTACCACAGGTGCCACGAAAGACTTGGGGTCGAAAATTCATGCTAGTTGGGTTCAGTTGGTGGTTTGCAACTAGGATGTAATAGAATTTAGCCAAAAAACGTTTCCAGGCTCGTGCCCTGACGACGACTGAAAATTACGGTATTTGGGACCCTAAAACTGGCATGTGCCATTAAATGGGTTACATTAAAAAAAACTTTTCGGTAATTTGAACATGTTTCTAGGTCAATTCGGACACGCTCTACACGATGGAAGTGAGTTTTCGACGATCCGAGTTTTCTATCGCGAGTTATAAGCCAATAAAGCCTAATTTTGGCTAATTTTGAGCCCTTTCCGTGGAACCCGTGACCAGTGTACCACAGGTGCCACGAAAGACTTGGGGTCGAAAATTCATGCTAGTTGGGTTCGGTCGGTGGTTTGCAACTAGGATGTAATAGAATTTAGCCAAAAAACGTTTCCAGGCTCGTGCCCTGAGGACGACTGAAAATTACGGTATTTGGGACCCTAAAACTGGCATGTGCCATTAAATGGGTTCCATTAAAAAAACTTTTCGGTAATTTGAACATGTTTCCAGGTCAATTCGGACACGCTCTACACGATGGAAGTGAGTTTTCGACGATCCGAGTTTTCTTTCGCGAGTTATAAGCCAATGAAGCCTAATTTTGGCTAATTTTGAGCCCTTTCCGTGGAACCCGTGACCAGTGTACCACAGGTGCCACGAAAGACTTGGGGTCGAAAATTCATGCTAGTTGGGTTCGGTTGGTGGTTTGCAACTAGGATGTAATAGAATTTAGCCAAAAAACGTTTCCAGGCTCGTGCCCTTAGGACGACTGAAAATTACGGTATTTGGGACCCTAAAACTGGCATGTGCCATTAAATGGGTTCCATTAAAAAAACGTTTCGGTAATTTGAACATGTTTCTAGGTCAATTCGGACACGCTCTACACGATGGAAATGAGTTTTCGACGATCCGAGTTTTCTATCGCGAGTTATAAGCCAATAAAGCCTAATTTTGGCTAATTTTGAGCCCTTTCCGTGGCACCCGTGACCAGTGTACCACAGGTGCCACGAAAGACTTGGGGTCGAAAATTCATGCTAGTTGGGTTCAGTTGGTGGTTTGCAACTAGGATGTAATAGAATTTAGCCAAAAAACGTTTCCAGGCTCGTGCCCTGAGGACGACTGAAAATTACGGTATTTGGGACCCTAAAACTGGCATGTGCCATTAAATGGGTTCCATTAAAAAAACTTTTCGGTAATTTGAACATGTTTCTAGGTCAATTCGGACACGCTCTACACGATGGAAGTGAGTTTTCGACGATCCGAGTTTTCTATCGCGAGTTATAAGCCAATAAAGCTTAATTTTGGCTAATTTTGAGCCCTTTCCGTGGAACCCGTGACCAGTGTACCACAGGTGCCACGAAAGACTTGGGGTCGAAAATTCGTGCTAGTTGGGTTCGGTTGGTGGTTTGCAACTAGGATGTAATAGAATTTAGCCAAAAAACGTTTCCAGGCTCGTGCCCTGAGGACGACTGAAAATTACGGTATTTGGGACCCTAAAACTGGCATGTGCCATTAAATGGGTTCCATTAAAAAAACTTTTCAGTAATTTGAACATGTTTCTAGATCAATTCGGACACGCTCTACACGATGGAAGTGAGTTTTCGACGATCCGAGTTTTCTATCGCGAGTTATAAGCCAATGAAGCCTAATTTTGGCTAATTTTAAGCCCTTTCCGTGGAACCCGTGACCAGTGTACCACAGGTGCCACGAAAGACTTGGGGTCGAAAATTCATGCTAGTTGGGTTCGGTTGGTGGTTTGCAACTAGGATGTAATAGAATTTAGCCAAAAAACGTTTCAAGGCTCGTGCCCTGAGGACGACTGAAAATTACGGTATTTGGGACCCTAAAACTGGCATGTGCCATTAAATGGGTTCCGTTAAAAACACTTTTCGGTAATTTGAACATGTTTCTAGGTCAATTCGGACACGCTCTACACGATGGGAGTGAGTTTTCGACGATCCGAGTTTTCTATCGCGAGTTATAAGCCAATGAAACCTAATTTTGGCTAATTTTGAGCCCTTTCCGTGGAACCCGTGACCAGTGTACCACAGGTGCCACGAAAGACTTGGGGTCGAAAATTCATGCTAGTTGGGTTCAGTTGGTGGTTTGCAACTAGTATGTAATAGAATTTAGCCAAAAAACGTTTCCAGGCTCGTGCCCTGAGGACGACTGAAAATTACGGTATTTGGGACCCTGAAACTGGCATGTGCCATTAAATGGGTTCCATTAAAAAAACTTTTCGGTAATTTGAACATGTTTCTAGGTCAATTCGGACACGCTCTACACGATGGAAGTGAGTTTTCGACGATCCGAGTTTTCTATCGTGAAGTTATAAGCCAATAAAGCCTAATTTTGGCTAATTTTGAGCCCTTTCCGTGGAACCCGTGACCAGTGTACCACAGGTGCCACGAAAGATTTGGGGTCGAAAATTCATGCTAGTTGGGTTCGGTTGGTGGTTTGCAACTAGGATGTAATAGAATTTAGCCAAAAAACGTTTCCAGGCTCGTGCCCTGATAACGACTGAAAATTACGGTATTTGGGACCCTAAAACTGGCATGTGCCATTAAATGGGTTCCATTAAAAAAACTTTTCGGTAATTTGAACATGTTTCTAGGTCAATTTGGACACGCTCTACACGATGGAAGTGAGTTTTCGACGATCCGAGTTTTCTATCGCGCGTTATAAGCCAATGAAGCCTAATTTTGGCTAATTTTGAGCCCTTTCCGTGGAACCCGTGACCAGTGTACCACAGGTGCCACGAAAGACTTGGGGTCGAAAATTCATGCTAGTTGGGTTCGGTTGATGGTTTGCAACTAGGATGTAATAGAATTTAGGCAAAAAACGTTTCCAGGCTCGTACCCTGAGGACGACTGAAAATTACGGTATTTGGGACCCTAAAACTGGCATGTGCCATTAAATGGGTTCCATTAAAAAAACTTTTCGGTAATTTGAACTTGTTTCTAGGTCAATTCGGACACGCTCTACACGATGGAAGTGAGTTTTCGACGATCCGAGTTTTCTATCGCGAGTTATAAGCCAATGAAGCCTAATTTTGGCAAATTTTGAGCCCTTTCCGTGGAACCCGTGACCAGTGTACCACAGGTGCCACGAAAGACTTGGGGTCGAAAATTCATGCTAGTTGGGTTCGGTTGATGGTTCGCAACTAGGATGTAATAGAATTTAGGCAAAAAACGTTTCCAGGCTCGTACCCTGAGGACGACTGAAAATTACGGTATTTGGGACCCTAAAACTGGCATGTGCCATTAAATGGGTTCCATTAAAAAAACTTTTCGGTAATTTGAACTTGTTTCTAGGTCAATTCGGACACGCTCTACACGATGGAAGTGAGTTTTCGACGATCCGAGTTTTCTATCGCGAGTTATAAGCCAATGAAGCCTAATTTTGGCAAATTTTGAGCCCTTTCCGTGGAACCCGTGACCAGTGTACCACAGGTGCCACGAAAGATTTGGGGTCGAAAATTCATGCTAGTTGGGTTCGGTTGGTGGTTTGCAACTAGGATGTAATAGAATTTAGCCAAAAAACGTTTCCAGGCTCGTGCCCTGATAACGACTGAAAATTACGGTATTTGGGACCCTAAAACTGGCATGTGCCATTAAATGGGTTCCATTAAAAAAACTTTTCGGTAATTTGAACATGTTTCTAGGTCAACTCGGACACGCTCTACACGATGGAAGTGAGGTTTCGACGATCCGAGTTTTTTATCGCGAGTTATAAGCCAATGAAGCCTAATTTTGGCTAATTTTGAGCCCTTTCCGTGGAACCCGTGACCAGTGTACCACAGGTGCCACGAAAGACTTGGGGTCGAAAATTCATGCTAGTTGGGTTCAGTTGGTGGTTTGCAACTAGGATGTAATAGAATTTAGCCAAAAAACGTTTCAAGGCTCGTGCCCTGAGGACGACTGAAAATTACGGTATTTGGGACCCTAAAACTGGCATGTGCCATTAAATGGGTTCATTAAGAAAACTTTTCGGTAATTTGAACATGTTTCTAGGTCAATTCGGACACGCTCTACACGATGGAAGTGAGTTTTCGACGATCCGAGTTTTCTATCGCGAGTTATAAGCCAACGAAGCCTAATTTTGGCTAATTTTGAGCCCTTTCCGTGGAACCCGTGACCAGTGTACCACAGGTGCCACGAAAGACTTGGGGTCGAAAATTCATGCTAGTTGGGTTCGGTTGATGGTTTGCAACTAGGATGTAATAGAATTTAGCCAAAAAACGTTTCCAGGCTCGTGCCCTGAGGAGGACTGAAAATTACGGTATTTCGGACCCTAAAACTGGCATGTGCCATTAAATGGGTTCCATTAAAAAAACTTTTCGGTAATTTGAACTTGTTTCTAGGTCAATTCGGACACGCTCTACACGATGGAAGTGAGTTTTCGACGATCCGAGTTTTCTATCGCGAGTTATAAGCCAATAAAGCCTGTTTTTGGCTAATTTTGAGCCCTTTCCGTGGAACCCGTGACCAGTGTACCACAGGTGCCACGAAAGACTTGGGGTCGAAAATTCATGCTAGTTGGGTTCAGTTGGTGGTTTGCAACTAGGATGTAATAGAATTTAGCCAAAAAACGTTTCCAGGCTCGTGCCCTTAGGACGACTGAAAATTACGGTATTTGGGACCCTAAAACTGGCATGTGCCATTAAATGGGTTCCATTAAAAAAACTTTTCGGTAATTTGAACATGTTTCTAGGTCAATTCGGACACGCTCTACACGATGGAAGTGAGTTTTCGACGATCCGAGTTTTCTATCGCGAGTTATAAGCCAATAAAGCTTAATTTTGGCTAATTTTGAGCCCTTTCCGTGGAACCCGTGACCAGTGTACCACAGGTGCCACGAAAGACTTGGGGTCGAAAATTCGTGCTAGTTGGGTTCGGTTGGTGGTTTGCAACTAGGATGTAATAGAATTTAGCCAAAAAACGTTTCCAGGCTCGTGCCCTGAGGACGACTGAAAATTACGGTATTTGGGACCCTAAAACTGGCATGTGCCATTAAATGGGTTCCATTAAAAAAACTTTTCGGTAATTTGAACATGTTTCTAGGTCAATTCGGACACGCTCTACACGATGGAAGTGAGTTTTCGACGATCCGAGTTTTCTATCGCGAGTTATAAGCCAATGAAGCCTAATTTTGGCTAATTTTAAGCCCTTTCCGTGGAACCCGTGACCAGTGTACCACAGGTGCCACGAAAGACTTGGGGTCGAAAATTCATGCTAGTTGGGTTCGGTTGGTGGTTTGCAACTAGGATGTAATAGAATTTAGCCAAAAAACGTTTCAAGGCTCGTGCCCTGAGGACGACTGAAAATTACGGTATTTGGGACCCTAAAACTGGCATGTGCCATTAAATGGGTTCCGTTAAAAACACTTTTCGGTAATTTGAACATGTTTCTAGGTCAATTCGGACACGCTCTACACGATGGGAGTGAGTTTTCGACGATCCGAGTTTTCTATCGCGAGTTATAAGCCAATGAAACCTAATTTTGGCTAATTTTGAGCCCTTTCCGTGGAACCCGTGACCAGTGTACCACAGGTGCCACGAAAGACTTGGGGTCGAAAATTCATGCTAGTTGGGTTAAGTTGGTGGTTTGCAACTAGTATGTAATAGAATTTAGCCAAAAAACGTTTCCAGGCTCGTGCCCTGAGGACGACTGAAAATTACGGTATTTGGGACCCTGAAACTGGCATGTGCCATTAAATGGGTTCCATTAAAAAAACTTTTCGGTAATTTGAACATGTTTCTAGGTCAATTCGGACACGCTCTACAAGATGGAAGTGAGTTTTCGACGATCCGAGTTTTCTATCGCGAGTTATAAGCCAATAAAGCATAATTTTGGCTAATTTTGAGCCCTTTCCGTGGAACCCGTGACCAGTGTACCACAGGTGCCACGAAAGACTTGGGGTCGAAAATTCGTGCTAGTTGGGTTCGGTTGGTGGTTTGCAACTAGGATGTAATAGAATTTAGCCAAAAAACGTTTCCAGGCTCGTGCCCTGAGGACGACTGAAAATTACGGTATTTGGGACCCTAAAACTGGCATGTGCCATTAAATGGGTTCCATTAAAAAAACTTTTCGGTAATTTGAACATGTTTCTAGGTCAATTCGGACACGCTCTACACGATGGAAGTGAGTTTTCGACGATCCGAGTTTTCTATCGCGAGTTATAAGCCAATGAAGCCTAATTTTGGCTAATTTTAAGCCCTTTCCGTGGAACCCGTGACCAGTGTACCACAGGTGCCACGAAAGACTTGGGGTCGAAAATTCATGCTAGTTGGGTTCGGTTGGTGGTTTGCAACTAGGATGTAATAGAATTTAGCCAAAAAACGTTTCAAGGCTCGTGCCCTGAGGACGACTGAAAATTACGGTATTTGGGACCCTAAAACTGGCATGTGCCATTAAATGGGTTCCGTTAAAAACACTTTTCGGTAATTTGAACATGTTTCTAGGTCAATTCGGACACGCTCTACACGATGGGAGTGAGTTTTCGACGATCCGAGTTTTCTATCGCGAGTTATAAGCCAATGAAACCTAATTTTGGCTAATTTTGAGCCCTTTCCGTGGAACCCGTGACCAGTGTACCACAGGTGCCACGAAAGACTTGGGGTCGAAAATTCATGCTAGTTGGGTTCAGTTGGTGGTTTGCAACTAGTATGTAATAGAATTTAGCCAAAAAACGTTTCCAGGCTCGTGCCCTGAGGACGACTGAAAATTACGGTATTTGGGACCCTGAAACTGGCATGTGCCATTAAATGGGTTCCATTAAAAAAACTTTTCGGTAATTTGAACATGTTTCTAGGTCAATTCGGACACGCTCTACACGATGGAAGTGAGTTTTCGACGATCCGAGTTTTCTATCGTGAAGTTATAAGCCAATAAAGCCTAATTTTGGCTAATTTTGAGCCCTTTCCGTGGAACCCGTGACCAGTGTACCACAGGTGCCACGAAAGATTTGAGGTCGAAAATTCATGCTAGTTGGGTTCGGTTGGTGGTTTGCAACTAGGATGTAATAGAATTTAGCCAAAAAACGTTTCCAGGCTCGTGCCCTGATAACGACTGAAAATTACGGTATTTGGGACCCTAAAACTGGCATGTGCCATTAAATGGGTTCCATTAAAAAAACTTTTCGGTAATTTGAACATGTTTCTAGGTCAATTTGGACACGCTCTACACGATGGAAGTGAGTTTTCGACGATCCGAGTTTTCTATCGCGCGTTATAAGCCAATGAAGCCTAATTTTGGCTAATTTTGAGCCCTTTCCGTGGAACCCGTGACCAGTGTACCACAGGTGCCACGAAAGACTTGGGGTCGAAAATTCATGCTAGTTGGGTTCGGTTGATGGTTTGCAACTAGGATGTAATAGAATTTAGGCAAAAAACGTTTCCAGGCTCGTACCCTGAGGACGACTGAAAATTACGGTATTTGGGACCCTAAAACTGGCATGTGCCATTAAATGGGTTCATTAAAAAAACTTTTCGGTAACTTGAACATGTTTCTAGGTCAATTCGGACACGCTCTACACGATGGAAGTGAGTTTTCGACGATCCGAGTTTTCTATCGCGAGTTATAAGCCAACGAAGCCTAATTTTGGCTAATTTTGAGCCCTTTCCGTGGAACCCGTGACCAGTGTACCACAGGTGCCACGAAAGATTTGGGGTCGAAAATTCATGCTAGTTGGGTTCGGTTGGTGGTTTGCAACTAGGATGTAATAGAATTTAGCCAAAAAACGTTTCCAGGCTCGTGCCCTGATAACGACTGAAAATTACGGTATTTGGGACCCTAAAACTGGCATGTGCCATTAAATGGGTTCCATTAAAAAAACTTTTCGGTAATTTGAACATGTTTCTAGGTCAATTTGGACACGCTCTACACGATGGAAGTGAGTTTTCGACGATCCGAGTTTTCTATCGCGCGTTATAAGCCAATGAAGCCTAATTTTGGCTAATTTTGAGCCCTTTCCGTGGAACCCGTGACCAGTGTACCACAGGTGCCACGAAAGACTTGGGGTCGAAAATTCATGCTAGTTGGGTTCGGTTGATGGTTTGCAACTAGGATGTAATAGAATTTAGGCAAAAAACGTTTCCAGGCTCGTACCCTGAGGACGACTGAAAATTACGGTATTTGGGACCCTAAAACTGGCATGTGCCATTAAATGGGTTCATTAAAAAAACTTTTCGGTAACTTGAACATGTTTCTAGGTCAATTCGGACACGCTCTACACGATGGAAGTGAGTTTTCGACGATCCGAGTTTTCTATCGCGAGTTATAAGCCAACGAAGCCTAATTTTGGCTAATTTTGAGCCCTTTCCGTGGAACCCGTGACCAGTGTACCACAGGTGCCACGAAAGATTTGGGGTCGAAAATTCATGCTAGTTGGGTTCGGTTGGTGGTTTGCAACTAGGATGTAATAGAATTTAGCCAAAAAACGTTTCCAGGCTCGTGCCCTGATAACGACTGAAAATTACGGTATTTGGGACCCTAAAACTGGCATGTGCCATTAAATGGGTTCCATTTAAAAAACTTTTCGGTAATTTGAACATGTTTCTAGGTCAATTTGGACACGCTCTACACGATGGAAGTGAGTTTTCGACGATCCGAGTTTTCTATCGCGCGTTATAAGCCAATGAAGCCTAATTTTGGCTAATTTTGAGCCCTTTCCGTGGAACCCGTGACCAGTGTACCACAGGTGCCACGAAAGACTTGGGGTCGAAAATTCATGCTAGTTGGGTTCGGTTGATGGTTTGCAACTAGGATGTAATAGAATTTAGCCAAAAAACGTTTCCAGGCTCGTGCCCTGAGGACGACTGAAAATTACGGTATTTGGGACCCTAAAACTGGCATGTGCCATTAAATGGGTTCCATTAAAAAAACTTTTCGGTAATTTGAACTTGTTTCTAGGTCAATTCGGACACGCTCTACACGATGGAAGTGAGTTTTCGACGATCCGAGTTTTCTATCGCGAGTTATAAGCCAATAAAGCCTGTTTTTGGCTAATTTTGAGCCCTTTCCGTGAAACCCGTGACCAGTGTACCATAGGTGCCACGAAAGACTTGGGGTCGAAAATTCATGCTAGTTGGGTTCAGTTGGTGGTTTGCAACTAGGATGTAATAGAATTTAGCCAAAAAACGTTTCCAGGCTCGTGCCCTGAGGACGACTGAAAATTACGGTATTTGGGACCCTAAAACTGGCATGTGCCATTAAATGGGTTCCATTAAAAAAACTTTTCGGTAATTTGAACATGTTTCTAGGTCAATTCGGACACGCTCTACACGATGGAAGTGAGTTTTCGACGATCCGAGTTTTCTATCGCGAGTTATAAGCCAATAAAGCTTAATTTTGGCTAATTTTGAGCCCTTTCCGTGGAACCCGTGACCAGTGTACCACAGGTGCCACGAAAGACTTGGGGTCGAAAATTTGTGCTAGTTGGGTTCGGTAGGTGGTTTGCAACTAGGATGTAATAGAATTTAGCCAAAAAACGTTTCCAGGCTCGTGCCCTGAGGACGACTGAAAATTACGGTATTTGGGACCCTAAAACTGGCATGTGCCATTAAATGGGTTCCATTAAAAAAACTTTTCGGTAATTTGAACATGTTTCTAGGTCAATTCGGACACGCTCTACACGATGGAAGTGAGTTTTCAACGATCCGAGTTTTCTTTCGCGAGTTATAAGCCAATGAAGCCTAATTTTGGCTAATTTTGAGCCCTTTCCGTGGAACCCGTGACCAGTGTACCACAGGTGCCACGAAAGACTTGGGGTCGAAAATTCATGCTAGTTGGGTTCGGTTGGTGGTTTGCAACTAGGATGTAATAGAATTTAGCCAAAAAACGTTTCCAGGCTCGTGCCCTGAGGACGACTGAAAATTACGGTATTTGGGACCCTGAAACTGGCATGTGCCATTAAATGGGTTCCATTAAAAAACTTTTCGGTAATTTGAACATGTTTCTAGGTCAATTCGGACACGCTCTACACGATGGAAGTGAGTTTTCGACGATCCGAGTTTTTTATCGCGAGTTATAAGCCAATGAAGCCTAATTTTGGCTAATTTTGAGCCCTTTCCGTGGAACCCGTGACCAGTGTACCACAGGTGCCACGAAAGACTTGGGGTCGAAAATTCATGCTAGTTGGGTTCAGTTGGTGGTTTGCAACTAGGAAGTAATAGAATTTAGCCAAAAAACGTTTCAAGGCTCGTGCCCTGATAACGACTGAAAATTACGGTATTTGGGACCCTAAAACTGGCATGTGCCATTAAATGGGTTCCATTAAAAAAACTTTTCGGTAATTTGAACATGTTTCTAGGTCAATTCGGACACGCTCTACACGATGGAAGTGAGTTTTCGACGATCCGAGTTTTCTATCGCGAGTTATAAGCCAATGAAGCCTAATTTTGGCTAATTTTAAGCCCTTTCCGTGGAACACGTGACCAGTGTACCACAGGTGCCACGAAAGACTTGGGGTCGAAAATTCATGCTAGTTGGGTTCGGTTGGTGGTTTGCAACTAGGATGTAATAGAATTTAGCCAAAAAACGTTTCAAGGCTCGTGCCCTGAGGACGACTGAAAATTACGGTATTTGGGACCCTAAAACTGGCATGTGCCATTAAATGGGTTCCATTAAAAAAACTTTTCGGTAATTTGAACATGTTTCTAGGTCAATTCGGACACGCTCTACACGATGGGAGTGAGTTTTCGACGATCCGAGTTTTCTATCGCGAGTTATAAGCCAATGAAACCTAATTTTGGCTAATTTTGAGCCCTTTCCGTGGAACCCGTGACCAGTGTACCACAGGTGCCACGAAAGACTTGGGGTCGAAAATTCATGCTAGTTGGGTTCAGCTGGTGGTTTGCAACTAGTAT
Organism: Daptonema setosum; assembly: GCA_964036265.1. Classification (NCBI taxonomy): domain Eukaryota; kingdom Metazoa; phylum Nematoda; class Chromadorea; order Monhysterida; family Xyalidae; genus Daptonema; species Daptonema setosum. The sequence goes on from OZ038444.1 coordinate 20,787,499, forward strand.
GTAATAGAATTTAGCCAAAAAACTTTTCCAGGCTCGTGCCCTGAGGACGACTGAAAATTACGGTATTTGGGACCCTGAAACTGGCATGTGCCATTAAATGGGTTCCATTAAAAAAACTTTTCGGTAATTTGAACATGTTTCTAGGTCAATTCGGACACGCTCTACACGATGGAAGTGAGTTTTCGACGATCCGAGTTTTCTATCGTGAAGTTATAAGCCAATAAAGCCTAATTTTGGCTAATTTTGAGCCCTTTCCGTGGAACCCGTGACCAGTGTACCACAGGTGCCACGAAAGATTTGGGGTCGAAAATTCATGCTAGTGGGGTTCGGTTGGTGGTTTGCAACTAGGATGTAATAGAATTTAGCCAAAAAACGTTTCCAGGCTCGTGCCCTGATAACGACTGAAAATTACGGTATTTGGGACCCTAAAACTGGCATGTGCCATTAAATGGGTTCCATTAAAAAAACTTTTCGGTAACTTGAACATGTTTCTAGGTCAATTTGGACACGCTCTACACGATGGAAGTGAGTTTTCGACGATCCGAGTTTTCTATCGCGCGTTATAAGCCAATGAAGCCTAATTTTGGCTAATTTTGAGCCCTTTCCGTGGAACCCGTGACCAGTGTACCACAGGTGCCACGAAAGACTTGGGGTCGAAAATTCATGCTAGTTGGGTTCGGTTGATGGTTTGCAACTAGGATGTAATAGAATTTAGGCAAAAAACGTTTCCAGGCTCGTACCCTGAGGACGACTGAAAATTACGGTATTTGGGACCCTAAAACTGGCATGTGCCATTAAATGGGTTCCATTAAAAAAACTTTTCGGTAATTTGAACTTGTTTCTAGGTCAATTCGGACACGCTCTACACGATGGAAGTGAGTTTTCGACGATCCGAGTTTTCTATCGCGAGTTATAAGCCAATGAAGCCTAATTTTGGCAAATTTTGAGCCCTTTCCGTGGAACCCGTGACCAGTGTACCACAGGTGCCACGAAAGATTTGGGGTCAAAAATTCATGCTAGTTGGGTTCGGTTGGTGGTTTGCAACTAGGATGTAATAGAATTTAGCCAAAAAACGTTTCCAGGCTCGTGCCCTGATAACGACTGAAAATTACGGTATTTGGGACCCTAAAACTGGCATGTGCCATTAAATGGGTTCCATTAAAAAAACTTTTCGGTAATTTGAACATGTTTCTAGGTCAATTCGGACACGCTCTACACGATGGAAGTGAGTTTTCGACGATCCGAGTTTTTTATCGCGAGTTATAAGCCAATGAAGCCTAATTTTGGCTAATTTTGAGCCCTTTCCGTGGAACCCGTGACCAGTGTACCACAGGTGCCACGAAAGACTTGGGGTCGAAAATTCATGCTAGTTAGGTTCAGTTGGTGGTTTGCAACTAGGATGTAATAGAATTTAGCCAAAAAACGTTTCAAGGCTCGTGCCCTGAGGACGACTGAAAATTACGGTATTTGGGACCCTAAAACTGGCATGTGCCATTAAATGGGTTCATTAAAAAAACTTTTCGGTAACTTGAACATGTTTCTTGGTCAATTCGGACACGCTCTACACGATGGAAGTGAGTTTTCGACGATCCGAGTTTTCTATCGCGAGTTATAAGCCAACGAAGCCTAATTTTGGCTAATTTTGAGCCCTTTCCGTGGAACCCGTGACCAGTGTACCACAGGTGCCACGAAAGATTTGGGGTCGAAAATTCATGCTAGTTGGGTTCGGTTGGTGGTTTGCAACTAGGATGTAATAGAATTTAGCCAAAAAACGTTTCCAGGCTCGTGCCCTGATAACGACTGAAAATTACGGTATTTGGGACCCTAAAACTGGCATGTGCCATTAAATGGGTTCCATTAAAAAAAACTTTCGGTAATTTGAACATGTTTCTAGGTCAATTTGGACACGCTCTACACGATGGAAGTGAGTTTTCGACGATCCGAGTTTTCTATCGCGCGTTATAAGCCAATGAAGCCTAATTTTGGCTAATTTTGAGCCCTTTCCGTGGAACCCGTGACCAGTGTACCACAGGTGCCACGAAAGACTTGGGGTCGAAAATTCATGCTAGTTGGGTTCGGTTGATGGTTTGCAACTAGGATGTAATAGAATTTAGCCAAAAAACGTTTCCAGGCTCGTGCCCTGATAACGACTGAAAATTACGGTATTTGGGACCCTAAAACTGGCATGTGCCATTAAATGGGTTCCATTAAAAAACTTTTCGGTAATTTGAACATGTTTCTAGGTCAATTCGGACACGCTCTACACGATGGAAGTGAGTTTTCGACGATCCGAGTTTTTTATCGCGAGTTATAAGCCAATGAAGCCTAATTTTGGCTAATTTTGAGCCCTTTCCGTGGAACCCGTGACCAGTGTACCACAGGTGCCACGAAAGACTTGGGGTCGAAAATTCATGCTAGTTGGGTTCAGTTGGTGGTTTGCAACTAGGAAGTAATAGAATTTAGCCAAAAAACGTTTCAAGGCTCGTGCCCTGATAACGACTGAAAATTACGGTATTTGGGACCCTAAAACTGGCATGTGCCATTAAATGGGTTCCATTAAAAAAAAACTTTTCGGTAATTTGAACATGTTTCTAGGTCAATTCGGACACGCTCTACACGATGGAAGTGAGTTTTCGACGATCCGAGTTTTCTATCGCGAGTTATAAGCCAATGAAGCCAAATTTTGGCTAATTTTAAGCCCTTTCCGTGGAACCCGTGACCAGTGTACCACAGGTGCCACGAAAGACTTGGGGTCGAAAATTCATGCTAGTTGGGTTCGGTTGGTGGTTTGCAACTAGGATGTAATAGAATTTAGCCAAAAAACGTTTCAAGGCTCGTGCCCTGAGGACGACTGAAAATTACGGTATTTGGGACCCTAAAACTGGCATGTGCCATTAAATGGGTTCCATTAAAAAAACTTTTCGGTAATTTGAACATGTTTCTAGGTCAATTCGGACACGCTCTACACGATGGGAGTGAGTTTTCGACGATCCGAGTTTTCTATCGCGAGTTATAAGCCAATGAAACCTAATTTTGGCTAATTTTGAGCCCTTTCCGTGGAACCCGTGACCAGTGTACCACAGGTGCCACGAAAGACTTGGGGTCGAAAATTCATGCTAGTTGGGTTCAGTTGGTGGTTTGCAACTAGTATGTAATAGAATTTAGCCAAAAAACGTTTCCAGGCTCGTGCCCTGAGGACGACTGAAAATTACGGTATTTGGGACCCTGAAACTGGCATGTGCCATTAAATGGGTTCCATTAAAAAAACTTTTCGGTAATCTGAACATGTTTCTAGGTCAATTCGGACACGCTCTACACGATGGAAGTGAGTTTTCGACGATCCGAGTTTTCTATCGTGAAGTTATAAGCCAATAAAGCCTAATTTTGGCTAATTTTGAGCCCTTTCCGTGGAACCCGTGACCAGTGTACCACAGGTGCCACGAAAGATTTGGGGTCGAAAATTCATGCTAGTGGGGTTCGGTTGGTGGTTTGCAACTAGGATGTAATAGAATTTAGCCAAAAAACGTTTCCAGGCTCGTGCCCTGATAACGACTGAAAATTACGGTATTTGGGACCCTAAAACTGGCATGTGCCATTAAATGGGTTCCATTAAAAAAACGTTTCGGTAATTTGAACATGTTTCTAGGTCAATTTGGACACGCTCTACACGATGGAAGTGAGTTTTCGACGATCCGAGTTTTCTATCGCGCGTTATAAGCCAATGAAGCCTAATTTTGGCTAATTTTGAGCCCTTTCCGTGGAACCCGTGACCAGTGTACCACAGGTGCCACGAAAGACTTGGGGTCGAAAATTCATGCTAGTTGGGTTCGGTTGATGGTTTGCAACTAGGATGTAATAGAATTTAGGCAAAAAACGTTTCCAGGCTCGTACCCTGAGGACGACTGAAAATTACGGTATTTGGGACCCTAAAACTGGCATGTGCCATTAAATGGGTTCCATTAAAAAAACTTTTCGGTAATTTGAACTTGTTTCTAGGTCAATTCGGACACGCTCTACACGATGGAAGTGAGTTTTCGACGATCCGAGTTTTCTATCGCGAGTTATAAGCCAATGAAGCCTAATTTTGGCAAATTTTGAGCCCTTTCCGTGGAACCCGTGACCAGTGTACCACAGGTGCCACGAAAGATTTGGGGTCAAAAATTCATGCTAGTTGGGTTCGGTTGGTGGTTTGCAACTAGGATGTAATAGAATTTAGCCAAAAAACGTTTCCAGGCTCGTGCCCTGATAACGACTGAAACTTACGGTATTTGGGACCCTAAAACTGGCATGTGCCATTAAATGGGTTCCATTAAAAAAACTTTTCGGTAATTTGAACATGTTTCTAGGTCAATTCGGACACGCTCTACACGATGGAAGTGAGTTTTCGACGATCCGAGTTTTTTATCGCGAGTTATAAGCCAATGAAGCCTAATTTTGACTAATTTTGAGCCCTTTCCGTGGAACCCGTGACCAGTGTATCACAGGTGCCACGAAAGACTTGGGGTCGAAAATTCATGCTAGTTGGGTTCAGTTGGTGGTTTGCAACTAGGATGTAATAGAATTTAGCCAAAAAACGTTTCAAGGCTCGTGCCCTGAGGACGACTGAAAATTACGGTATTTGGGACCCTAAAACTGGCATGTGCCATTAAATGGGTTCCATTAAAAAAACTTTTCGGTAATTTGAACATGTTTCTAGGTCAATTCGGACACGCTCTACACGATGGGAGTGAGTTTTCGACGATCCGAGTTTTCTATCGCGAGTTATAAGCCAATGAAACCTAATTTTGGCTAATTTTGAGCCCTTTCCGTGGAACCCGTGACCAGTGTACCACAGGTGCCACGAAAGACTTGGGGTCGAAAATTCATGCTAGTTGGGTTCAGCTGGTGGTTTGCAACTAGTATGTAATAGAATTTAGCCAAAAAACTTTTCCAGGCTCGTGCCCTGAGGACGACTGAAAATTACGGTATTTGGGACCCTGAAACTGGCATGTGCCATTAAATGGGTTCCATTAAAAAAACTTTTCGGTAATTTGAACATGTTTCTAGGTCAATTCGGACACGCTCTACACGATGGAAGTGAGTTTTCGACGATCCGAGTTTTCTATCGTGAAGTTATAAGCCAATAAAGCCTAATTTTGGCTAATTTTGAGCCCTTTCCGTGGAACCCGTGACCAGTGTACCACAGGTGCCACGAAAGATTTGGGGTCGAAAATTCATGCTAGTGGGGTTCGGTTGGTGGTTTGCAACTAGGATGTAATAGAATTTAGCCAAAAAACGTTTCCAGGCTCGTGCCCTGATAACGACTGAAAATTACGGTATTTGGGACCCTAAAACTGGCATGTGCCATTAAATGGGTTCCATTAAAAAAACTTTTCGGTAACTTGAACATGTTTCTAGGTCAATTTGGACACGCTCTACACGATGGAAGTGAGTTTTCGACGATCCGAGTTTTCTATCGCGCGTTATAAGCCAATGAAGCCTAATTTTGGCTAATTTTGAGCCCTTTCCGTGGAACCCGTGACCAGTGTACCACAGGTGCCACGAAAGACTTGGGGTCGAAAATTCATGCTAGTTGGGTTCGGTTGATGGTTTGCAACTAGGATGTAATAGAATTTAGGCAAAAAACGTTTCCAGGCTCGTACCCTGAGGACGACTGAAAATTACGGTATTTGGGACCCTAAAACTGGCATGTGCCATTAAATGGGTTCCATTAAAAAAACTTTTCGGTAATTTGAACTTGTTTCTAGGTCAATTCGGACACGCTCTACACGATGGAAGTGAGTTTTCGACGATCCGAGTTTTCTATCGCGAGTTATAAGCCAATGAAGCCTAATTTTGGCAAATTTTGAGCCCTTTCCGTGGAACCCGTGACCAGTGTACCACAGGTGCCACGAAAGATTTGGGGTCAAAAATTCATGCTAGTTGGGTTCGGTTGGTGGTTTGCAACTAGGATGTAATAGAATTTAGCCAAAAAACGTTTCCAGGCTCGTGCCCTGATAACGACTGAAAATTACGGTATTTGGGACCCTAAAACTGGCATGTGCCATTAAATGGGTTCCATTAAAAAAACTTTTCGGTAATTTGAACATGTTTCTAGGTCAATTCGGACACGCTCTACACGATGGAAGTGAGTTTTCGACGATCCGAGTTTTTTATCGCGAGTTATAAGCCAATGAAGCCTAATTTTGGCTAATTTTGAGCCCTTTCCGTGGAACCCGTGACCAGTGTACCACAGGTGCCACGAAAGACTTGGGGTCGAAAATTCATGCTAGTTAGGTTCAGTTGGTGGTTTGCAACTAGGATGTAATAGAATTTAGCCAAAAAACGTTTCAAGGCTCGTGCCCTGAGGACGACTGAAAATTACGGTATTTGGGACCCTAAAACTGGCATGTGCCATTAAATGGGTTCATTAAAAAAACTTTTCGGTAACTTGAACATGTTTCTTGGTCAATTCGGACACGCTCTACACGATGGAAGTGAGTTTTCGACGATCCGAGTTTTCTATCGCGAGTTATAAGCCAACGAAGCCTAATTTTGGCTAATTTTGAGCCCTTTCCGTGGAACCCGTGACCAGTGTACCACAGGTGCCACGAAAGATTTGGGGTCGAAAATTCATGCTAGTTGGGTTCGGTTGGTGGTTTGCAACTAGGATGTAATAGAATTTAGCCAAAAAACGTTTCCAGGCTCGTGCCCTGATAACGACTGAAAATTACGGTATTTGGGACCCTAAAACTGGCATGTGCCATTAAATGGGTTCCATTAAAAAAACTTTTCGGTAATTTGAACATGTTTCTAGGTCAATTTGGACACGCTCTACACGATGGAAGTGAGTTTTCGACGATCCGAGTTTTCTATCGCGCGTTATAAGCCAATGAAGCCTAATTTTGGCTAATTTTGAGCTCTTTCCGTGGAACCCGTGACCAGTGTACCACAGGTGCCACGAAAGACTTGGGGTCGAAAATTCATGCTAGTTGGGTTCGGTTGATGGTTTGCAACTAGGATGTAATAGAATTTAGCCAAAAAACGTTTCCAGGCTCGTGCCCTGATAACGACTGAAAATTACGGTATTTGGGACCCTAAAACTGGCATGTGCCATTAAATGGGTTCCATTAAAAAACTTTTCGGTAATTTGAACATGTTTCTAGGTCAATTCGGACACGCTCTACACGATGGAAGTGAGTTTTCGACGATCCGAGTTTTTTATCGCGAGTTATAAGCCAATGAAGCCTAATTTTGGCTAATTTTGAGCCCTTTCCGTGGAACCCGTGACCAGTGTACCACAGGTGCCACGAAAGACTTGGGGTCGAAAATTCATGCTAGTTGGGTTCAGTTGGTGGTTTGCAACTAGGAAGTAATAGAATTTAGCCAAAAAACGTTTCAAGGCTCGTGCCCTGATAACGACTGAAAATTACGGTATTTGGGACCCTAAAACTGGCATGTGCCATTAAATGGGTTCCATTAAAAAAAACTTTTCGGTAATTTGAACATGTTTCTAGGTCAATTCGGACACGCTCTACACGATGGAAGTGAGTTTTCGACGATCCGAGTTTTCTATCGCGAGTTATAAGCCAATGAAGCCAAATTTTGGCTAATTTTAAGCCCTTTCCGTGGAACCCGTGACCAGTGTACCACAGGTGCCACGAAAGACTTGGGGTCGAAAATTCATGCTAGTTGGGTTCGGTTGGTGGTTTGCAACTAGGATGTAATAGAATTTAGCCAAAAAACGTTTCAAGGCTCGTGCCCTGAGGACGACTGAAAATTACGGTATTTGGGACCCTAAAACTGGCATGTGCCATTAAATGGGTTCCATTAAAAAAACTTTTCGGTAATTTGAACATGTTTCTAGGTCAATTCGGACACGCTCTACACGATGGGAGTGAGTTTTCGACGATCCGAGTTTTCTATCGCGAGTTATAAGCCAATGAAACCTAATTTTGGCTAATTTTGAGCCCTTTCCGTGGAACCCGTGACCAGTGTACCACAGGTGCCACGAAAGACTTGGGGTCGAAAATTCATGCTAGTTGGGTTCAGTTGGTGGTTTGCAACTAGTATGTAATAGAATTTAGCCAAAAAACGTTTCCAGGCTCGTGCCCTGAGGACGACTGAAAATTACGGTATTTGGGACCCTGAAACTGGCATGTGCCATTAAATGGGTTCCATTAAAAAAACTTTTCGGTAATCTGAACATGTTTCTAGGTCAATTCGGACACGCTCTACACGATGGAAGTGAGTTTTCGACGATCCGAGTTTTCTATCGTGAAGTTATAAGCCAATAAAGCCTAATTTTGGCTAATTTTGAGCCCTTTCCGTGGAACCCGTGACCAGTGTACCACAGGTGCCACGAAAGATTTGGGGTCGAAAATTCATGCTAGTGGGGTTCGGTTGGTGGTTTGCAACTAGGATGTAATAGAATTTAGCCAAAAAACGTTTCCAGGCTCGTGCCCTGATAACGACTGAAAATTACGGTATTTGGGACCCTAAAACTGGCATGTGCCATTAAATGGGTTCCATTAAAAAAACGTTTCGGTAATTTGAACATGTTTCTAGGTCAATTTGGACACGCTCTACACGATGGAAGTGAGTTTTCGACGATCCGAGTTTTCTATCGCGCGTTATAAGCCAATGAAGCCTAATTTTGGCTAATTTTGAGCCCTTTCCGTGGAACCCGTGACCAGTGTACCACAGGTGCCACGAAAGACTTGGGGTCGAAAATTCATGCTAGTTGGGTTCGGTTGATGGTTTGCAACTAGGATGTAATAGAATTTAGGCAAAAAACGTTTCCAGGCTCGTACCCTGAGGACGACTGAAAATTACGGTATTTGGGACCCTAAAACTGGCATGTGCCATTAAATGGGTTCCATTAAAAAAACTTTTCGGTAATTTGAACTTGTTTCTAGGTCAATTCGGACACGCTCTACACGATGGAAGTGAGTTTTCGACGATCCGAGTTTTCTATCGCGAGTTATAAGCCAATGAAGCCTAATTTTGGCAAATTTTGAGCCCTTTCCGTGGAACCCGTGACCAGTGTACCACAGGTGCCACGAAAGATTTGGGGTCAAAAATTCATGCTAGTTGGGTTCGGTTGGTGGTTTGCAACTAGGATGTAATAGAATTTAGCCAAAAAACGTTTCCAGGCTCGTGCCCTGATAACGACTGAAACTTACGGTATTTGGGACCCTAAAACTGGCATGTGCCATTAAATGGGTTCCATTAAAAAAACTTTCGGTAATTTGAACATGTTACTAGGTCAATTCGGACACGCTCTACACGATGGAAGTGAGTTTTCGACGATCCGAGTTTTTTATCGCGAGTTATAAGCCAATGAAGCCTAATTTTGACTAATTTTGAGCCCTTTCCGTGGAACCCGTGACCAGTGTACCACAGGTGCCACGAAAGACTTGGGGTCGAAAATTCATGCTAGTTGGGTTCAGTTGGTGGTTTGCAACTAGGATGTAATAGAATTTAGCCAAAAAACGTTTCAAGGCTCGTGCCCTGAGGACGACTGAAAATTACGGTATTTGGGACCCTAAAACTGGCATGTGCCATTAAATGGGTTCATTAAAAAAACTTTTCGGTAACTTGAACATGTTTCTAGGTCAATTCGGACACGCTCTACACGATGGAAGTGAGTTTTCGACGATCCGAGTTTTCTATCGCGAGTTATAAGCCAACGAAGCCTAATTTTGGCTAATTTTGAGCCCTTTCCGTGGAACCCGTGACCAGTGTACCACAGGTGCCACGAAAGACTTGGGGTCGAAAATTCATGCTAGTTGGGTTCGGTTGATGGTTTGCAACTAGGATGTAATAGAATTTAGCCAAAAAACGTTTCCAGGCTCGTGCCCTGAGGACGACTGAAAATTACGGTATTTGGGACCCTAAAACTGGCATGTGCCATTAAATGGGTTCATTAAGAAAACTTTTCGGTAATTTGAACATGTTACTAGGTCAATTCGGACACGCTCTACACGATGGAAGTAAGTTTTCGACGATCCGAGTTTTCTATCGCGAGTTATAAGCCAATAAAGCCTGTTTTTGGCTAATTTTGAGCCCTTTCCGTGGAACCCGTGACCAGTGTACCACAGGTGCCACGAAAGACTTGGGGTCGAAAATTCATGCTAGTTGGGTTCAGTTGGTGGTTTGCAACTAGGATGTAATAGAATTTAGCCAAAAAACGTTTCCAGGCTCGTGCCCTTAGGACGACTGAAAATTACGGTATTTGGGACCCTAAAACTGGCATGTGCCATTAAATGGGTTCCATTAAAAAAGCGTTTCGGTAATTTGAACATGTTTCTAGGTCAATTCGGACACGCTCTACACGATGGAAGTGAGTTTTCGACGATCCAAGTTTTCTATCGCGAGTTATAAGCCAATAAAGCCTAATTTTGGCTAATTTTGAGCCCTTTCCGTGGCACCCGTGACCAGTGTACCACAGGTGCCACGAAAGACTTGGGGTCGAAAATTCATGCTAGTTGGGTTCAGTTGGTGGTTTGCAACTAGGTTGTAATAGAATTTAGCCAAAAAACGTTTCCAGGTTCGTGCCCTGAGGACGACTGAAAATTACGGTATTTGGGACCCTAAAACTGGCATGTGCCATTAAATGGGTTCCATTAAAAAAACTTTTCGGTAATTTGAACTTGTTTCTAGGTCAATTCGGACACGCTCTACACGATGGAAGTGAGTTTTCGACGATCCGAGTTTTCTATCGCGAGTTATAAGCCAATAAAGCTTAATTTTGGCTAATTTTGAGCCCTTTCCGTGGAACCCGTGACCAGTGTACCACAGGTGCCACGAAAGACTTGGGGTCGAAAATTCGTGCTAGTTGGGTTCGGTTGGTGGTTTGCAACTAGGATGTAATAGAGTTTAGCCAAAAAACGTTTCCAGGCTCGTGCCCTGAGGACGACTGAAAATTACGGTATTTGGGACCCTAAAACTGGCATGTGCCATTAAATGGGTTCCATTAAAAAAACTTTTCGGTAATTTGAACATGTTTCTAGGTCAATTCGGACACGCTCTACACGATGGGAGTGAGTTTTCGACGATCCGAGTTTTCTATCGCGAGTTATAAGCCAATGAAACCTAATTTTGGCTAATTTTGAGCCCTTTCCGTGGAACCCGTGACCAGTGTACCACAGGTGCCACGAAAGACTTGGGGTCGAAAATTCATGCTAGTTGGGTTCAGTTGGTGGTTTGCAACTAGTATGTAATAGAATTTAGCCAAAAAACGTTTCCAGGCTCGTGCCCTGAGGACGACTGAAAATTACGGTATTTGGGACCCTGAAACTGGCATGTGCCATTAAATGGGTTCCATTTAAAAAACTTTTCGGTAATTTGAACATGTTTCTAGGTCAATTCGGACACGCTCTACACGATGGAAGTGAGTTTTCGACGATCCGAGTTTTCTATCGTGAAGTTATAAGCCAATAAAGCCTAATTTTGGCTAATTTTGAGCCCTTTCCGTGGAACCCGTGACCAGTGTACCACAGGTGCCACGAAAGATTTGGGGTCGAAAATTCATGCTAGTTGGGTTCGGTTGGTGGTTTGCAACTAGGATGTAATAGAATTTAGCCAAAAAACGTTTCCAGGCTCGTGCCCTGATAACGACTGAAAATTACGGTATTTGGGACCCTAAAACTGGCATGTGCCATTAAATGGGTTCCATTAAAAAAACTTTTCGGTAATTTGAACATGTTTCTAGGTCAATTTGGACACGCTCTACACGATGGAAGTGAGTTTTCGACGATCCGAGTTTTCTATCGCGCGTTATAAGCCAATGAAGCCTAATTTTGGCTAATTTTGAGCCCTTTCCGTGGAACCCGTGACCAGTGTACCACAGGTGCCACGAAAGACTTGGGGTCGAAAATTCATGCTAGTTGGGTTCGGTTGATGGTTTGCAACTAGGATGTAATAGAATTTAGCCAAAAAACGTTTCCAGGCTCGTGCCCTGATAACGACTGAAAATTACGGTATTTGGGACCCTAAAACTGGCATGTGCCATTAAATGGGTTCCATTAAAAAAACTTTTCGGTAATTTGAACATGTTTCTAGGTCAATTCGGACACGCTCTACACGATGGAAGTGAGTTTTCGACGATCCGAGTTTTTTATCGCGAGTTATAAGCCAATGAAGCCTAATTTTGGCTAATTTTGAGCCCTTTCCGTGGAACCCGTGACCAGTGTACCACAGGTGCCACGAAAGACTTGGGGTCGAAAATTCATGCTAGTTGGGTTCAGTTGGTGGTTTGCAACTAGGATGTAATAGCATTTAGCCAAAAAACGTTTCAAGGCTAGTGCCCTGAGGACGACTGAAAATTACGGTATTTGGGACCCTAAAACTGGCATGTGCCATTAAATGGGTTCATTAAAAAAACTTTTCGGTAATTTGAACATGTTTCTAGGTCAATTCGGACACGCTCTACACGATGGAAGTGAGTTTTCGACGATCCGAGTTTTCTATCGCGAGTTATAAGCCAATAAAGCCTAATTTTGGCTAATTTTGAGCCCTTTCCGTGGCACCCGTGACCAGTGTACCACAGGTGCCACGAAAGACTTGGGGTCGAAAATTCATGCTAGTTGGGTTCAGTTGGTGGTTTGCAACTAGGATGTAATAGAATTTAGCCAAAAAACGTTTCCAGGCTCGTGCCCTGAGGACGACTGAAAATTACGGTATTTGGGTCCCTAAAACTGGCATGTGCCATTAAATGGGTTCCATTAAAAAAACTTTTCGGTAATTTGAACTTGTTTCTAGGTCAATTAGGACACGCTCTACACGATGGAAGTGAGTTTTCGACGATCCGAGTTTTCTATCGCGAGTTATAAGCCAATAAAGCTTAATTTTGGCTAATTTTGAGCCCTTTCCGTGGAACCCGTGACCAGTGTACCACAGGTCCCACGAAAGACTTGGGGTCGAAAATTCGTGCTAGTTGGGTTCGGTTGGTGGTTTGCAACTAGGATGTAATAGAATTTAGCCAAAAAACGTTTCCAGGCTCGTGCCCTGAGGACGACTGAAAATTACGGTATTTGGGACCCTAAAACTGGCATGTGCCATTAAATGGGTTCCATTAAAAAAACTTTTCGGTAATTTTAACATGTTTCTAGGTCAATTCGGACACGCTCTACACGATGGGAGTGAGTTTTCGACGATCCGAGTTTTCTATCGCGAGTTATAAGCCAATGAAACCTAATTTTGGCTAATTTTGAGCCCTTTCCGTGGAACCCGTGACCAGTGTACCACAGGTGCCACGAAAGACTTGGGGTCGAAAATTCATGCTAGTTGGGTTCAGTTGGTGGTTTGCAACTAGTATGTAATAGAATTTAGCCAAAAAAACGTTTCCAGGCTCGTGCCCTGAGGACGACTGAAAATTACGGTATTTGGGACCCTGAAACTGGCATGTGCCATTAAATGGGTTCTATTAAAAAAACTTTTCGGTAATTTGAACATGTTTCTAGGTCAATTCGGACACGCTCTACACGATGGAAGTGAGTTTTCGACGATCCGAGTTTTCTATCGTGAAGTTATAAGCCAATAAAGCCTAATTTTGGCTAATTTTGAGCCCTTTCCGTGGAACCCGTGACCAGTGTACCACAGGTGCCACGAAAGATTTGGGGTCGAAAATTCATGCTAGTTGGGTTCGGTTGGTGGTTTGCAACTAGGATGTAATAGAATTTAGCCAAAAAACGTTTCCAGGCTCGTGCCCTGATAACGACTGAAAATTACGGTATTTGGGACCCTAAAACTGGCATGTGCCATTAAATGGGTTCCATTAAAAAAACTTTTCGGTAATTTGAACATGTTTCTAGGTCAATTTGGACACGCTCTACACGATGGAAGTGAGTTTTCGACGATCCGAGTTTTCTATCGCGCGTTATAAGCCAATGAAGCCTAATTTTGGCTAATTTTGAGCCCTTTCCGTGGAACCCGTGACCAGTGTACCACAGGTGCCACGAAAGACTTGGGGTCGAAAATTCATGCTAGTTGGGTTCGGTTGATGGTTTGCAACTAGGATGTAATAGAATTTAGCCAAAAAACGTTTCCAGGCTCGTGCCCTGATAACGACTGAAAATTACGGTATTTGGGACCCTAAAACTGGCATGTGCCATTAAATGGGTTCCATTAAAAAAACTTTTCGGTAATTTGAACATGTTTCTAGGTCAATTCGGACACGCTCTACACGATGGAAGTGAGTTTTTGACGATCCGAGTTTTTTATCGCGAGTTATAAGCCAATGAAGCCTAATTTTGGCTAATTTTGAGCCCTTTCCGTGGAACCCGTGACCAGTGTACCACAGGTGCCACGAAAGACTTGGGGTCGAAAATTCATGCTAGTTGGGTTCAGTTGGTGGTTTGCAACTAGGATGTAATAGAATTTAGCCAAAAAACGTTTCAAGGCTCGTGCCCTGAGGACGACTGAAAATTACGGTATTTGGGACCCTAAAACTGGCATGTGCCATTGAATGGGTTCATTAAAAAAACTTTTCGGTAATTTGAACATGTTTCTAGGTCAATTCGGACACGCTCTACACGATGGAAGTGAGTTTTCGACGATCCGAGTTTTCTATCGCGAGTTATAAGCCAACGAAGCCTTATTTTGGCTAATTTTGAGCCCTTTCCGTGGAACCCGTGACCAGTGTACCACAGGTGCCACGAAAGACTTGGGGTCGAAAATTCATGCTAGTTGGGTTCGGTTGATGGTTTGCAACTAGGATGTAATAGAATTTAGCCAAAAAACGTTTCCAGGCTCGTGCCCTGAGGAGGACTGAAAATTACGGTATTTCGGACCCTAAAACTGGCATGTGCCATTAAATGGGTTCCATTAAAAAAACTTTTCGGTAATTTGAACTTGTTTCTAGGTCAATTCGGACACGCTCTACACGATGGAAGTGAGTTTTCGACGATCCGAGTTTTCTATCGCGAGTTATAAGCCAATAAAGCCTGTTTTTGGCTAATTTTGAGCCCTTTCCGTGGAACCCGTGACCAGTGTACCACAGGTGCCACGAAAGACTTGGGGTCGAAAATTCATGCTAGTTGGGTTCAGTTGGTGGTTTGCAACTAGGATGTAATATAATTTAGCCAAAAAACGTTTCCAGGCTCGTGCCCTTAGGACGACTGAAAATTACGGTATTTGGGACCCTAAAACTGGCATGTGCCATTAAATGGGTTCCATTAAAAAAACGTTTCGGTAATTTGAACATGTTTCTAGGTCAATTCGGACACGCTCTACACGATGGAAGTGAGTTTTCGACCATCCGAGTTTTCTATCGCGAGTTATAAGCCAATAACGCCTGTTTTTGGCTAATTTTGAGCCCTTTCCGTGGAACCCGTGACCAGTGTACCACAGGTGCCACGAAAGACTTGGGGTCGAAAATTCATGCTAGTTGGGTTCAGTTGGTGGTTTGCAACTAGGATGTAATAGAATTTAGCCAAAAAACGTTTCCAGGCTCGTGCCCTGAGGACGACTGAAAATTACGGTATTTGGGCCCTAAAACTGGCATGTGCCATTAAATGGGTTCCATTTAAAAAAACTTTTCAGTAATTTGAACATGTTTCTAGGTCAATTCGGACACGCTATACATGATGGAAGTGAGTTTTCGACGATCCGAGTTTTCTATCGCGAGTTATAAGCCAATAAAGCCTGTTTTTGGCTAATTTTGAGCCCTTTCCGTGGCACCCGTGACCAGTGTACCACAGGTGCCACGAAAGACTTGGGGTCGAAAATTCATGCTAGTTGGGTTCAGTTGGTGGTTTGCAACTAGGATGTAATAGAATTTAGCCAAAAAACGTTTCAAGGCTCGTGCCCTGAGGACGACTGAAAATTACGGTATTTGGGACCCTAAAACTGGCATGTGCCATTAAATGGGTTCCATTAAAAAAACTTTTCGGTAATTTGAACATGTTTCTAGGTCAATTCGGACACGCTCTACACGATGGAAGTGAGTTTTCGACGATCCGAGTTTTCTATCGCGAGTTATAAGCCAATGAAGCCTAATTTTGGCTAATTTTGAGCCCTTTCCGTGGAACCCGTGACCAGTGTACCACAGGTGCCACGAAAGACTTGGGGTCGAAAATTCATGCTAGTTGGGTTCAGTTGGTGGTTTGCAACTAGGATGTAATAGAATTTAGCCAAAAAACGTTTCCAGGCTCGTGCCCTGAGGACGACTGAAAATTACGGTATTTGGGACCCTAAAACTGGCATGTGCCATTAAATGGGTTCCATTAAAAAAACTTTTCAGTAATTTGAACATGTTTCTAGGTCAATTCGGACACGCTATACATGATGGAAGTGAGTTTTCGACGATCCGAGTTTTCTATCGCGAGTTATAAGCCAATGAAGCTTAATTTTGGCTAATTTTGAGCCCTTTCCGTGGAACCCGTGACCAGTGTACCACAGGTGCCACGAAAGACTTGGGGTCGAAAATTCATGCTAGTTGGGTTCAGTTGGTAGTTTGCAACTAGGATGTAATAGAATTTAGCCAAAAAACGTTTCCAGGCTCGTGCCCTGAGGACGACTGAAAATTACGGTATTTGGGACCCTAAAACTGGCATGTGCCATTAAATGGGTTCCATTAAAAAAACGTTTCGGTAATTTGAACATGTTTCTAGGTCAATTCGGACACGCTCTACACGATGGAAGTAAGTTTTCGACGATCCGAGTTTTCTATCGCGAGTTATAAGCCAATAAAGCCTAATTTTGGCTAATTTTGAGCCCTTTCCGTGGAACCCGTGACCAGTGTACCACAGGTGCCACGAAAGATTTGGGGTCGAAAATTCATGCTAGTTGGGTTCAGTTGGTGGTTTGCAACTAGGATGTAATAGAATTTAGCCAAAAAACGTTTCCAGGCTCGTGCCCTGATAACGACTGAAAATTACGGTATTTGGGACCCTAAAACTGGCATGTGCCATTAAATGGGTTCCATTAAAAAAACTTTTCGGTAATTTGAACATGTTTCTAGGTCAATTCGGACACGCTCTACATGATGGGAGTGAGTTTTCGACGATCCGAGTTTTCTATCGCGAGTTATAAGCCAATGAAGCCTAATTTTGGCTAATTTTGAGCCCTTTCCGTGGAACCCGTGACCAGTGTACCACAGGTGCCACGAAAGACTTGGGGTCGAAAATTCATGCTAGTTGGGTTCAGTTGGTGGTTTGCAACTAGGATGTAATAGAATTTAGCCAAAAAACGTTTCCAGGCTCGTGCCCTGAGGACGACTGAAAATTACGGTATTTGGGACCCTAAAACTGGCATGTGCCATTAAATGGGTTCCATTAAAAAAACGTTTCGGTAATTTGAACATGTTTCTAGGTCAATTCGGACACGCTCTACACGATGGAAGTGAGTTTTCGACGATCCGAGTTTTCTATCGCGAGTTATAAGCCAATAAAGCCTAATTTTGGCTAATTTTGAGCCCTTTCCGTGGAACCCGTGACCAGTGTACCACAGGTGCCACGAAAGATTTGGGGTCGAAAATTCATGCTAGTTGGGTTCAGTTGGTGGTTTGCAACTAGGATGTAATAGAATTTAGCCAAAAAACGTTTCAAGGCTCGTGCCCTGAGGACGACTGAAAATTACGGTATTTGGGACCCTAAAACTGGCATGTGCCATTAAATGGGTTCCATTAAAAAAACGTTTCGGTAATTTGAACATGTTTCTAGGTCAATTCGGACACGCTCTACACGATGGAAGTGAGTTTTCGACGATCCGAGTTTTCTATCGCGAGTTATAAGCCAATAAAGCCTAATTTTGGCTAATTTTGAGCCCTTTCCGTGGAACCCGTGACCAGTGTACCACAGGTGCCACGAAAGATTTGGGGTCGAAAATTCATGCTAGTTGGGTTCAGTTGGTGGTTTGCAACTAGGATGTAATAGAATTTAGCCAAAAAACGTTTCCAGGCTCGTGCCCTGATAACGACTGAAAATTACGGTATTTGGGACCCTAAAACTGGCATGTGCCATTGAATGGGTTCATTAAAAAAACTTTTCGGTAATTTGAACATGTTTCTAGGTCAATTCGGACACGCTCTACACGATGGAAGTGAGTTTTCGACGATCCGAGTTTTCTATCGCGAGTTATAAGCCAACGAAGCCTTATTTTGGCTAATTTTGAGCCCTTTCCGTGGAACCCGTGACCAGTGTACCACAGGTGCCACGAAAGACTTGTTGTCGAAAATTCATGCTAGTTGGGTTCGGTTGATGGTTTGCAACTAGGATGTAATAGAATTTAGCCAAAAAACGTTTCCAGGCTCGTGCCCTGAGGAGGACTGAAAATTACGGTATTTCGGACCCTAAAACTGGCATGTGCCATTAAATGGGTTCCATTAAAAAAACTTTTCGGTAATTTGAACTTGTTTCTAGGTCAATTCGGACACGCTCTACACGATGGAAGTGAGTTTTCGACGATCCGAGTTTTCTATCGCGAGTTATAAGCCAATAAAGCCTGTTTTTGGCTAATTTTGAGCCCTTTCCGTGGAACCCGTGACCAGTGTACCACAGGTGCCACGAAAGACTTGGGGTCGAAAATTCATGCTAGTTGGGTTCAGTTGGTGGTTTGCAACTAGGATGTAATATAATTTAGCCAAAAAACGTTTCCAGGCTCGTGCCCTTAGGACGACTGAAAATTACGGTATTTGGGACCCTAAAACTGGCATGTGCCATTAAATGGGTTCCATTAAAAAAACGTTTCGGTAATTTGAACATGTTTCTAGGTCAATTCGGACACGCTCTACACGATGGAAGTGAGTTTTCGACCATCCGAGTTTTCTATCGCGAGTTATAAGCCAATAACGCCTGTTTTTGGCTAATTTTGAGCCCTTTCCGTGGAACCCGTGACCAGTGTACCACAGGTGCCACGAAAGACTTGGGGTCGAAAATTCATGCTAGTTGGGTTCAGTTGGTGGTTTGCAACTAGGATGTAATAGAATTTAGCCAAAAAACGTTTCCAGGCTCGTGCCCTGAGGACGACTGAAAATTACGGTATTTGGGCCCTAAAACTGGCATGTGCCATTAAATGGGTTCCATTTAAAAAAACTTTTCAGTAATTTGAACATGTTTCTAGGTCAATTCGGACACGCTATACATGATGGAAGTGAGTTTTCGACGATCCGAGTTTTCTATCGCGAGTTATAAGCCAATAAAGCCTGTTTTTGGCTAATTTTGAGCCCTTTCCGTGGCACCCGTGACCAGTGTACCACAGGTGCCACGAAAGACTTGGGGTCGAAAATTCATGCTAGTTGGGTTCAGTTGGTGGTTTGCAACTAGGATGTAATAGAATTTAGCCAAAAAACGTTTCAAGGCTCGTGCCCTGAGGACGACTGAAAATTACGGTATTTGGGACCCTAAAACTGGCATGTGCCATTAAATGGGTTCCATTAAAAAAACTTTTCGGTAATTTGAACATGTTTCTAGGTCAATTCGGACACGCTCTACACGATGGAAGTGAGTTTTCGACGATCCGAGTTTTCTATCGCGAGTTATAAGCCAATGAAGCCTAATTTTGGCTAATTTTGAGCCCTTTCCGTGGAACCCGTGACCAGTGTACCACAGGTGCCACGAAAGACTTGGGGTCGAAAATTCATGCTAGTTGGGTTCAGTTGGTGGTTTGCAACTAGGATGTAATAGAATTTAGCCAAAAAACGTTTCCAGGCTCGTGCCCTGAGGACGACTGAAAATTACGGTATTTGGGACCCTAAAACTGGCATGTGCCATTAAATGGGTTCCATTAAAAAAACTTTTCAGTAATTTGAACATGTTTCTAGGTCAATTCGGACACGCTATACATGATGGAAGTGAGTTTTCGACGATCCGAGTTTTCTATCGCGAGTTATAAGCCAATGAAGCTTAATTTTGGCTAATTTTGAGCCCTTTCCGTGGAACCCGTGACCAGTGTACCACAGGTGCCACGAAAGACTTGGGGTCGAAAATTCATGCTAGTTGGGTTCAGTTGGTAGTTTGCAACTAGGATGTAATAGAATTTAGCCAAAAAACGTTTCCAGGCTCGTGCCCTGAGGACGACTGAAAATTACGGTATTTGGGACCCTAAAACTGGCATGTGCCATTAAATGGGTTCCATTAAAAAAACGTTTCGGTAATTTGAACATGTTTCTAGGTCAATTCGGACACGCTCTACACGATGGAAGTAAGTTTTCGACGATCCGAGTTTTCTATCGCGAGTTATAAGCCAATAAAGCCTAATTTTGGCTAATTTTGAGCCCTTTCCGTGGAACCCGTGACCAGTGTACCACAGGTGCCACGAAAGATTTGGGGTCGAAAATTCATGCTAGTTGGGTTCAGTTGGTGGTTTGCAACTAGGATGTAATAGAATTTAGCCAAAAAACGTTTCCAGGCTCGTGCCCTGATAACGACTGAAAATTACGGTATTTGGGACCCTAAAACTGGCATGTGCCATTAAATGGGTTCCATTAAAAAAACTTTTCGGTAATTTGAACATGTTTCTAGGTCAATTCGGACACGCTCTACATGATGGGAGTGAGTTTTCGACGATCCGAGTTTTCTATCGCGAGTTATAAGCCAATGAAGCCTAATTTTGGCTAATTTTGAGCCCTTTCCGTGGAACCCGTGACCAGTGTACCACAGGTGCCACGAAAGACTTGGGGTCGAAAATTCATGCTAGTTGGGTTCAGTTGGTGGTTTGCAACTAGGATGTAATAGAATTTAGCCAAAAAACGTTTCCAGGCTCGTGCCCTGAGGACGACTGAAAATTACGGTATTTGGGACCCTAAAACTGGCATGTGCCATTAAATGGGTTCCATTAAAAAAACGTTTCGGTAATTTGAACATGTTTCTAGGTCAATTCGGACACGCTCTACACGATGGAAGTGAGTTTTCGACGATCCGAGTTTTCTATCGCGAGTTATAAGCCAATAAAGCCTAATTTTGGCTAATTTTGAGCCCTTTCCGTGGAACCCGTGACCAGTGTACCACAGGTGCCACGAAAGATTTGGGGTCGAAAATTCATGCTAGTTGGGTTCAGTTGGTGGTTTGCAACTAGGATGTAATAGAATTTAGCCAAAAAACGTTTCCAGGCTCGTGCCCTGATAACGACTGAAAATTACGGTATTTGGGACCCTAAAACTGGCATGTGCCATTAAATGGGTTCCATTAAAAAAACTTTTCGGTAATTTGAACATGTTTCTAGGTCAATTCGGACACGCTCTACACGATGGAAGTGAGTTTTCGACGATACGAGTTTTCTATCGCGAGTTATAAGCCAATGAAGCCTAATTTTGGCTAATTTTGAGCCCTTTCCGTGGAACCCGTGACCAGTGTACCACAGGTGCCACGAAAGACTTGGGGTCGAAAATTCATGCTAGTTGGGTTCAGTTGGTGGTTTGCAACTAGGATGTAATAGAATTTAGCCAAAAAACGTTTCAAGGCTCGTGCCCTGAGGACGACTGAAAATTACGGTATTTGGAACCCTAAAACTGGCATGTGCCATTAAATGGGTTCATTAAAAAACTTTTCGGTAATTTGAACATGTTTCTAGGTCAATTCGGACACGCTCTACACGATGGAAGTGAGTTTTCGACGATCCGAGTTTTCTATCGCGAGTTATAAGCCAATGAAGCCTAATTTTGGCTAATTTTGAGCCCTTTCCGTGGAACCCGTGACCAGTGTACCACAGGTGCCACGAAAGACTTGGGGTCGAAAATTCATGCTAGTTGGGTTCGGTTGGTGGTTTGCAACTAGGATGTAATAGAATTTAGCCAAAAAACGTTTCCAGGCTCGTGCCCTGAGGACGACTGAAAATTACGGTATTTGGGACCCTAAAACTGGCATGTGCCATTAAATGGGTTCCATTAAAAAAACTTTTCGGTAATTTGAACATGTTTCTAGGTCAATTCGGACACGCTCTACACGATGGAAGTGAGTTTTCGATGATCCGAGTTTTCTATCGCGAGTTATAAGCCAATAAAGCTTAATTTTGGCTAATTTTGAGCCCTTTCCGTGGAACCCGTGACCAGTGTACCACAGGTGCCACGAAAGACTTGGGGTCGAAAATTTGTGCTAGTTGGGTTCGGTAGGTGGTTCGCAACTAGGATGTAATAGAATTTAGCCAAAAAACGTTTCCAGGCTCGTGCCCTGAGGACGACTGAAAATTACGGTATTTGGGACCCTAAAACTGGCATGTGCCATTAAATGGGTTCCATTAAAAAAACTTTTCGGTAATTTGAACATGTTTCTAGGTCAATTCGGACACGCTCTACACGATGGAAGTGAGTTTTCAACGATCCGAGTTTTCTTTCGCGAGTTATAAGCCAATGAAGCCTAATTTTGGCTAATTTTGAGCCCTTTCCGTGGAACCCGTGACCAGTGTACCACAGGTGCCACGAAAGACTTGGGGTCGAAAATTCATGCTAGTTGGGTTCGGTTGGTGGTTTGCAACTAGGATGTAATAGAATTTAGCCAAAAAACGTTTCCAGGTTCGTGCCCTGAGGACGACTGAAAATTACGGTATTTGGGACCCTAAAACTGGCATGTGCCATTAAATGGGTTCCATTAAAAAAACTTTTCGGTAATTTGAACATGTTTCTAGGTCAATTCGGACACGCTCTACACGATGGAAGTGAGTTTTCGACGATCCGAGTTTTCTATCGCGAGTTATAATAAGCCAATAAAGCCTGTTTTTGGCTAATTTTGAGCCCTTTCCGTGGCACCCGTGGCCAGTGTATCACAGGTGCAACGAAAGACTTGGGGTCGAAAATTCATGCTAGTTGGGTTCGGTTGATGGTTTGCAACTAGGATGTAATAGAATTTAGCCAAAAAACGTTTCCAGGCTCGTGCCCTTAGGACGACTGAAAATTACGGTATTTGGGACCCTAAAACTGGCATGTGCCATTAAATGGGTTCCATTAAAAAAACGTTTCTGTAATTTGAACATGTTTCTAGGTCAATTCGGACACGCTCTACACGATGGAAGTGAGTTTTCGACGATCCGAGTTTTCTATCGCGAGTTATAAGCCAATAAAGCCTAATTTTGGCTAATTTTGAGCCCTTTCCGTGGAACCCGTGACCAGTATACCACAGGTGCCACGAAAGACTTGGGGTCGAAAATTCATGCTAGTTGGGTTCAGTTGGTGGTTTGCAACTAGGATGTAATAGAATTTAGCCAAAAAACGTTTCCAGGCTCGTGCCCTGAGGACGACTGAAAATTACGTTATTTGGGAACCTAAAACTGGCATGTGCCATTAAATGGGTTCCATTAAAAAAACTTTTCGGTAATTTGAACATGTTTCTAGGTCAATTCGAACACGCTCTACACGATGGAACTGAGTTTTCGACGATCCGAGTTTTCTATCGCGAGTTATAAGCCAATAAAGCCTGTTTTTGGCTAATTTTGAGCCCTTTCCGTGGAACCCGTGACCAGTGTACCACAGGTGCCACGAAAGACTTGGGGTCGAAAATTCATGCTAGTTGGGTTCAGTTGGTGGTTTGCAACTAGGATGTAATAGAATTTAGCCAAAAAACGTTTCCAGGCTCGTGCCCTGAGGACGACTGAAAATTACGGTATTTGGGACCCTAAAACTGGCATGTGCCATTAAATGGGTTCCATTAAAAAAACTTTTCGGTAATTTGAACATGTTTCTAGGTCAATTCGGACACGCTCTACACGATGGAAGTGAGTTTTCGACGATCCGAGTTTTCTATCGCGAGTTATAAGCTAATAAAGCTTAATTTTGGCTAATTTTGAGCCCTTTCCGTGGAACCCGTGACCAGTGTACCACAGGTGCCACGAAAGACTTGGGGTCGAAAATTTGTGCTAGTTGGGTTCGGTAGGTGGTTCGCAACTAGGATGTAATAGAATTTAGCCAAAAAACGTTTCCAGGCTCGTGCCCTGAGGACGACTGAAAATTACGGTATTTGGGACCCTAAAACTGGCATGTGCCATTAAATGGGTTCCATTAAAAAAACTTTTCGGTAATTTGAACATGTTTCTAGGTCAATTCGGACACGCTCTACACGATGGAAGTGAGTTTTCAACGATCCGAGTTTTCTTTCGCGAGTTATAAGCCAATGAAGCCTAATTTTGGCTAATTTTGAGCCCTTTCCGTGGAACCCGTGACCAGTGTACCACAGGTGCCACGAAAGACTTGGGGTCGAAAATTCATGCTAGTTGGGTTCGGTTGGTGGTTTGCAACTAGGATGTAATAGAATTTAGCCAAAAAACGTTTCCAGGCTCGTGCCCTGAGGACGACTGAAAATTACGGTATTTGGGACCCTAAAACTGGCATGTGCCATTAAATGGGTTCCATTAAAAAAACTTTTCGGTAATTTGAACATGTTTCTAGGTCAATTCGGACACGCTCTACACGATGGAAGTGAGTTTTCAACGATCCGAGTTTTCTTTCGCGAGTTATAAGCCAATGAAGCCTAATTTTGGCTAATTTTGAGCCCTTTCCGTGGAACCCGTGACCAGTGTACCACAGGTGCCACGAAAGACTTGGGGTCGAAAATTCATGCTAGTTGGGTTCGGTTGGTGGTTTGCAACTAGGATGTAATAGAATTTAGCCAAAAAACGTTTCCAGGCTCGTGCCCTGAGGACGACTGAAAATTACGGTATTTGGGACCCTAAAACTGGCATGTGCCATTAAATGGGTTCCATTAAAAAAACTTTTCGGTAATTTGAACATGTTTCTAGGTCAATTCGGACACGCTCTACACGATGGAAGTGAGTTTTCGACGATCCGAGTTTTCTATCGCGAGTTATAATAAGCCAATAAAGCCTGTTTTTGGCTAATTTTGAGCCCTTTCCGTGGCACCCGTGGCCAGTGTATCACAGGTGCAACGAAAGACTTGGGGTCGAAAATTCATGCTAGTTGGGTTCGGTTGATGGTTTGCAACTAGGATGTAATAGAATTTAGCCAAAAAACGTTTCCAGGCTCGTGCCCTTAGGACGACTGAAAATTACGGTATTTGGGACCCTAAAACTGGCATGTGCCATTAAATGGGTTCCATTAAAAAAACGTTTCGGTAATTTGAACATGTTTCTAGGTCAATTCGGACACGCTCTACACGATGGAAGTGAGTTTTCGACGATCCGAGTTTTCTATCGCGAGTTATAAGCCAATAAAGCCTAATTTTGGCTAATTTTGAGCCCTTTCCGTGGCACCCGTGACCAGTGTACCACAGGTGCCACGAAAGACTTGGGGTCGAAAATTCATGCTAGTTGGGTTCAGTTGGTGGTTTGCAACTAGGATGCAATAGAATTTAGTCAAAAAACGTTTCCAGGCTCGTGCCCTGAGGACGACTGAAAATTACGGTATTTGGGACCCTAAAACTGGCATGTGCCATTAAATGGGTTCCATTAAAAAAACTTTTCGGTCATTTGAACAAGTTTCTAGGTCAATTCGGACACGCTCTACACGATGGGAGTGAGTTTTCGACGATCCGAGTTTTCTATCGCGAGTTATAAGCCAATGAAACCTAATTTTGGCTAATTTTGAGCCCTTTCCGTGGAACCCGTGACCAGTGTACCACAGGTGCCACGAAAGACTTGGGGTCGAAAATTCATGCTAGTTGGGTTCAGTTGGTGGTTTGCAACTAGTATGTAATAGAATTTAGCCAAAAAACGTTTCCAGGCTCGTGCCCTGAGGACGACTGAAAATTACGGTATTTGGGACCCTGAAACTGGCATGTGCCATTAAATGGGTTCCATTAAAAAAACTTTTCGGTAATTTGAACATGTTTCTAGGTCAATTCGGACACGCTCTACACGATGGAAGTGAGTTTTCGACGATCCGAGTTTTCTATCGTGAAGTTATAAGCCAATAAAGCCTAATTTTGGCTAATTTTGAGCCCTTTCCGTGGAACCCGTGACCAGTGTACCACAGGTGCCACGAAAGATTTGGGGTCGAAAATTCATGCTAGTTGGGTTCGGTTGGTGGTTTGCAACTAGGATGTAATAGAATTTAGCCAAAAAACGTTTCCAGGCTCGTGCCCTGATAACGACTGAAAATTACGGTATTTGGGACCCTAAAACTGGCATGTGCCATTAAATGGGTTCCATTAAAAAAACTTTTCGGTAATTTGAACATGTTTCTAGGTCAATTTGGACACGCTCTACACGATGGAAGTGAGTTTTCGACGATCCGAGTTTTCTATCGCGCGTTATAAGCCAATGAAGCCTAATTTTGGCTAATTTTGAGCCCTTTCCGTGGAACCCGTGACCAGTGTACCACAGGTGCCACGAAAGACTTGGGTCGAAAATTCATGCTAGTTGGGTTCGGTTGATGGTTTGCAACTAGGATGTAATAGAATTTAGCCAAAAAACGTTTCCAGGCTCGTGCCCTGATAACGACTGAAAATTACGGTATTTGGGACCCTAAAACTGGCATGTGCCATTAAATGGGTTCCATTAAAAAAACTTTTCGGTAATTTGAACATGTTTCTAGGTCAATTCGGACACGCTCTACACGATGGAAGTGAGTTTTCGACGATCCGAGTTTTTTATCGCGAGTTATAAGCCAATGAAGCCTAATTTTGGCTAATTTTGAGCCCTTTCCGTGGAACCCGTGACCAGTGTACCACAGGTGCCACGAAAGACTTGGGGTCGAAAATTCATGCTAGTTGGGTTCAGTTGGTGGTTTGCAACTAGGATGTAATAGAATTTAGCCAAAAAACGTTTCAAGGCTCGTGCCCTGAGGACGACTGAAAATTACGGTATTTGGGACCCTAAAACTGGCATGTGCCATTAAATGGGTTCATTAAAAAAACTTTTCGGTAATTTGAACATGTTTCTAGGTCAATTCGGACACGCTCTACACGATGGAAGTGAGTTTTCGACGATCCGAGTTTTCTATCGCGAGTTATAAGCCAACGAAGCCTAATTTTGGCTAATTTTGAGCCCTTTCCGTGGAACCCGTGACCAGTGTACCACAGGTGCCACGAAAGACTTGGGGTCGAAAATTCATGCTAGTTGGGTTCGGTTGATGGTTTGCAACTAGGATGTAATAGAATTTAGCCAAAAAACGTTTCCAGGCTCGTGCCCTGAGGAGGACTGAAAATTACGGTATTTCGGACCCTAAAACTGGCATGTGCCATTAAATGGGTTCCATTAAAAAAACTTTTCGGTAATTTGAACTTGTTTCTAGGTCAATTCGGACACGCTCTACACGATGGAAGTGAGTTTTCGACGATCCGAGTTTTCTATCGCGAGTTATAAGCCAATAAAGCCTGTTTTTGGCTAATTTTGAGCCCTTTCCGTGGAACCCGTGACCAGTGTACCACAGGTGCCACGAAAGACTTGGGGTCAAAAATTCATGCTAGTTGGGTTCAGTTGGTGGTTTGCAACTAGGATGTAATAGAATTTAGCCAAAAAACGTTTCCAGGCTCGTGCCCTTAGGACGACTGAAAATTACGGTATTTGGGACCCTAAAACTGGCATGTGCCATTAAATGGGTTCCATTAAAAAAACGTTTCGGTAATTTGAACATGTTTCTAGGTCAATTCGGACACGCTCTACACGATGGAAGTGAGTTTTCGACGATCCGAGTTTTCTATCGCGAGTTATAAGCCAATAAAGCCTAATTTTGGCTAATTTTGAGCCCTTTCCGTGGCACCCGTGACCAGTGTACCACAGGTGCCACGAAAGACTTGGGGTCGAAAATTCATGCTAGTTGGGTTCAGTTGGTGGTTTGCAACTAGGATGTAATAGAATTTAGCCAAAAAACGTTTCCAGGCTCGTGCCCTGAGGACGACTGAAAATTACGGTATTTGGGACCCTAAAACTGGCATGTGCCATTAAATGGGTTCCATTAAAAAAACTTTTCGGTAATTTGAACAAGTTTCTAGGTCAATTCGGACACGCTCTACACGATGGGAGTGAGTTTTCGACGATCCGAGTTTTCTATCGCGAGTTATAAGCCAATGAAACCTAATTTTGGCTAATTTTGAGCCCTTTCCGTGGAACCCGTGACCAGTGTACCACAGGTGCCACGAAAGACTTGGGGTCGAAAATTCATGCTAGTTGGGTTCAGTTGGTGGTTTGCAACTAGTATGTAATAGAATTTAGCCAAAAAACGTTTCCAGGCTCGTGCCCTGAGGACGACTGAAAATTACGGTATTTGGGACCCTGAAACTGGCATGTGCCATTAAATGGGTTCCATTAAAAAAACTTTTCGGTAATTTGAACATGTTTCTAGGTCAATTCGGACACGCTCTACACGATGGAAGTGAGTTTTCGACGATCCGAGTTTTCTATCGTGAAGTTATAAGCCAATAAAGCCTAATTTTGGCTAATTTCGAGCCCTTTCCGTGGAACCCGTGACCAGTGTACCACAGGTGCCACGAAAGATTTGGGGTCGAAAATTCATGCTAGTTGGGTTCGGTTGGTGGTTTGCAACTAGGATGTAATAGAATTTAGCCAAAAAACGTTTCCAGGCTCGTGCCCTGATAACGACTGAAAATTACGGTAATTGGGACCCTAAAACTGGCATGTGCCATTAAATGGGTTCCATTAAAAAAACTTTTCGGTAATTTGAACATGTTTCTAGGTCAATTTGGACACGCTCTACACGATGGAAGTGAGTTTTCGACGATCCGAGTTTTCTATCGCGCGTTATAAGCCAATGAAGCCTAATTTTGGCTAATTTTGAGCCCTTTCCGTGGAACCCGTGACCAGTGTACCACAGGTGCCACGAAAGACTTGGGGTCGAAAATTCATGCTAGTTGGGTTCAGTTGGTGGTTTGCAACTAGGATGTAATAGAATTTAGCCAAAAAACGTTTCAAGGCTCGTGCCCTGAGGACGACTGAAAATTACGGTATTTGGGACCCTAAAACTGGCATGTGCCATTAAATGGGTTCATTAAAAAAACTTTTCGGTAATTTGAACATGTTTCTAGGTCAATTCGGACACGCTCTACACGATGGAAGTGAGTTTTCGACGATCCGAGTTTTCTATCGCGAGTTATAAGCCAACGAAGCCTAATTTTGGCTAATTTTGAGCCCTTTCCGTGGAACCCGTGACCAGTGTACCACAGGTGCCACGAAAGACTTGGGGTCGAAAATTCATGCTAGTTGGGTTCGGTTGATGGTTTGCAACTAGGATGTAATAGAATTTAGCCAAAAAACGTTTCCAGGCTCGTGCCCTGAGGAGGACTGAAAATTACGGTATTTCGGACCCTAAAACTGGCATGTGCCATTAAATGGGTTCCATTAAAAAAACTTTTCGGTAATTTGAACTTGTTTCTAGGTCAATTCGGACACGCTCTACACGATGGAAGTGAGTTTTCGACGATCCGAGTTTTCTATCGCGAGTTATAAGCCAATAAAGCCTGTTTTTGGCTAATTTTGAGCCCTTTCCGTGGAACCCGTGACCAGTGTACCACAGGTGCCACGAAAGACTTGGGGTCAAAAATTCATGCTAGTTGGGTTCAGTTGGTGGTTTGCAACTAGGATGTAATAGAATTTAGCCAAAAAACGTTTCCAGGCTCGTGCCCTTAGGACGACTGAAAATTACGGTATTTGGGACCCTAAAACTGGCATGTGCCATTAAATGGGTTCCATTAAAAAAACGTTTCGGTAATTTGAACATGTTTCTAGGTCAATTCGGACACGCTCTACACGATGGAAGTGAGTTTTCGACGATCCGAGTTTTCTATCGCGAGTTATAAGCCAATAAAGCCTAATTTTGGCTAATTTTGAGCCCTTTCCGTGGCACCCGTGACCAGTGTACCACAGGTGCCACGAAAGACTTGGGGTCGAAAATTCATGCTAGTTGGGTTCAGTTGGTGGTTTGCAACTAGGATGTAATAGAATTTAGCCAAAAAACGTTTCCAGGCTCGTGCCCTGAGGACGACTGAAAATTACGGTATTTGGGACCCTAAAACTGGCATGTGCCATTAAATGGGTTCCATTAAAAAAACTTTTCGGTAATTTGAACAAGTTTCTAGGTCAATTCGGACACGCTCTACACGATGGGAGTGAGTTTTCGACGATCCGAGTTTTCTATCGCGAGTTATAAGCCAATGAAACCTAATTTTGGCTAATTTTGAGCCCTTTCCGTGGAACCCGTGACCAGTGTACCACAGGTGCCACGAAAGACTTGGGGTCGAAAATTCATGCTAGTTGGGTTCAGTTGGTGGTTTGCAACTAGTATGTAATAGAATTTAGCCAAAAAACGTTTCCAGGCTCGTGCCCTGAGGACGACTGAAAATTACGGTATTTGGGACCCTGAAACTGGCATGTGCCATTAAATGGGTTCCATTAAAAAAACTTTTCGGTAATTTGAACATGTTTCTAGGTCAATTCGGACACGCTCTACACGATGGAAGTGAGTTTTCGACGATCCGAGTTTTCTATCGTGAAGTTATAAGCCAATAAAGCCTAATTTTGGCTAATTTTGAGCCCTTTCCGTGGAACCCGTGACCAGTGTACCACAGGTGCCACGAAAGATTTGGGGTCGAAAATTCATGCTAGTTGGGTTCGGTTGGTGGTTTGCAACTAGGATGTAATAGAATTTAGCCAAAAAACGTTTCCAGGCTCGTGCCCTGATAACGACTGAAAATTACGGTAATTGGGACCCTAAAACTGGCATGTGCCATTAAATGGGTTCCATTAAAAAAACTTTTCGGTAATTTGAACATGTTTCTAGGTCAATTTGGACACGCTCTACACGATGGAAGTGAGTTTTCGACGATCCGAGTTTTCTATCGCGCGTTATAAGCCAATGAAGCCTAATTTTGGCTAATTTTGAGCCCTTTCCGTGGAACCCGTGACCAGTGTACCACAGGTGCCACGAAAGACTTGGGGTCGAAAATTCATGCTAGTTGGGTTCGGTTGATGGTTTGCAACTAGGATGTAATAGAATTTAGCCAAAAAACGTTTCCAGGCTCGTGCCCTGATAACGACTGAAAATTACGGTATTTGGGACCCTAAAACTGGCAAGTGCCATTAAATGGGTTCCATTAAAAAAAAATTTCGGTAATTTGAACATGTTTCTAGGTCAATTCGGACACGCTCTACACGATGGAAGTGAGTTTTCGACGATCCGAGTTTTTTATCGCGAGTTATAAGCCAATGAAGCCTAATTTTGGCTAATTTTGAGCCCTTTCCGTGGAACCCGTGACCAGTGTACCACAGGTGCCACGAAAGACTTGGGGTCGAAAATTCATGCTAGTTGGGTTCGGTTGATGGTTTGCAACTAGGATGTAATAGAATTTAGCCAAAAAAACGTTTCCAGGCTCGTGCCCTGAGGATGACTGAAAATTATGGTATTTGGGACCCTAAAACTGGCATGTGCCATTAAATGGGTTCCATTAAAAAAACTTTTCGGTAATTTGAACTTGTTTCTAGGTCAAATCGGACACGCTCTACACGATGGAAGTGAGTTTTCGACGATCCGAGTTTTCTATCGCGAGTTATAAGCCAATAAAGCCTGTTTTTGGCTAATTTTGAGCCCTTTCCGTGGAACCTGTGACCAGTGTACCACAGGTGCCACGAAAGACTTGGGGTCGAAAATTCATGCTAGTTGGGTTCAGTTGGTGGTTTGCAACTAGGATGTAATAGAATTTAGCCAAAAAACGTTTCCAGGCTCGTGCCCTGAGGACAACTGAAAATTACGGTATTTGGGACCCTAAAACTGGCATGTGCCATTAAATGGGTTCCATTAAAAAAACTTTTCGGTAATTTGAACATGTTTTTAGGTCAATTCGGACACGCTCTACACGATGGAAGTGAGTTTTCGACGATCCGAGTTTTCTATCGCGAGTTATAAGCCAATAAAGCCTAATTTTGGCTAATTTTGAGCCCTTTCCGTGGCACCCGTGACCAGTGTACCACAGGTGCCACGAAAGACTTGGGGTCGAAAATTCATGCTAGTTGGGTTCAGTTGGTAGTTTGCAACTAGGATGTAATAGAATTTAGCCAAAAAACGTTTCCAGGCTCGTGCCCTGAGGACGACTGAAAATTACGGTATTTGGGACCCTAAAACTGGCATGTGCCATTAAATGGGTTCCATTAAAAAAACTTTTCGGTAATTTGAACTTGTTTCTAGGTCAATTAGGACACGCTCTACACGATGGAAGTGAGTTTTCGACGATCCGAGTTTTCTATCGCGAGTTATAAGCCAATAAAGCTTAATTTTGGCTAATTTTGAGCCCTTTCCGTGGAACCCGTGACCAGTGTACCACAGGTGCCACGAAAGACTTGGGGTCGAAAATTCGTGCTAGTTGGGTTCGGTTGGTGGTTTGCAACTGGGATGTAATAGAATTTAGCCAAAAAACGTTTCCAGGCTCGTGCCCTGAGGACGACTGAAAATTACGGTATTTGGGACCCTAAAACTGGCATGTGCCATTAAATGGGTTCCATTAAAAAAACTTTTCGGTAATTTTAACATGTTTCTAGGTCAATTCGGACACTCTCTACACGATGGGAGTGAGTTTTCGACGATCCGAGTTTTCTATCGCGAGTTATAAGCCAATGAAACCTAATTTTGGCTAATTTTGAGCCCTTTCCGTGGAACCCATGACCAGTGTACCACAGGTGCCACGAAAGACTTGGGGTCGAAAATTCATGCTAGTTGGGTTCAGTTGGTGGTTTGCAACTAGTTTGTAATAGAATTTAGCCAAAAAACGTTTCCAGGCTCGTGCCCTGAGGACGACTGAAAATTACGGTATTTGGGACCCTGAAACTGGCATGTGCCATTAAATGGGTTCCATTAAAAAAACTTTTCGGTAATTTGAACATGTTTCTAGGTCAATTTGGACACGCTCTACACGATGGAAGTGAGTTTTCGACGATCCGAGTTTTCTATCGTGAAGTTATAAGCCAATAAAGCCTAATTTTGGCTAATTTTGAGCCCTTTCCGTGGAACCCGTGACCAGTGTACCACAGGTGCCACGAAAGATTTGGGGTCGAAAATTCATGCTAGTTGGGTTCGGTTGGTGGTTTGCAACTAGGATGTAATAGAATTTAGCCAAAAAACGTTTCCAGGCTCGTGCCCTGATAACGACTGAAAATTACGGTATTTGGGACCCTAAAACTGGCATGTGCCATTAAATGGGTTCCATTAAAAAAACTTTTCGGTAATTTGAACATGTTTCTAGGTCAATTTGGACACGCTCTACACGATGGAAGTGAGTTTTCGACGATCCGAGTTTTCTATCGCGCGTTATAAGCCAATGAAGCCTAATTTTGGCTAATTTTGAGCCCTTTCCGTGGAACCCGTGACCAGTGTACCACAGGTGCCACGAAAGACTTGGGGTCGAAAATTCATGCTAGTTGGGTTCGGTTGATGGTTTGCAACTAGGATGTAATAGAATTTAGCCAAAAAACGTTTCCAGGCTCGTGCCCTGATAACGACTGAAAATTACGGTATTTGGGACCCTAAAACTGGCATGTGCCATTAAATGGGTTCCATTAAAAAAACTTTTCGGTAATTTGAACATGTTTCTAGGTCAATTCGGACACGCTCTACACGATGGAAGTGAGTTTTCGACGATCCGAGTTTTTTATCGCGAGTTATAAGCCAATGAAGCCTAATTTTGGCTAATTTTGAGCCCTTTCCGTGGAACCCGTGACCAGTGTACCACAGGTGCCACGAAAGACTTGGGGTCGAAAATTCATGCTAGTTGGGTTCAGTTGGTGGTTTGCAACTAGGATGTAATAGAATTTAGCCAAAAAACGTTTCAAGGCTCGTGCCCTGAGGACGACTGAAAATTACGGTATTTGGGACCCTAAAACTGGCATGTGCCATTAAATGGGTTCATTAAAAAAACTTTTCGGTAATTTGAACATGTTTCTAGGTCAATTCGGACACGCTCTACACGATGGAAGTGAGTTTTCGACGATCCGAGTTTTCTATCGCGAGTTATAAGCCAACGAAGCCTTATTTTGGCTAATTTTGAGCCCTTTCCGTGGAACCCGTGACCAGTGTACCACAGGTGCCACGAAAGACTTAGGGTCGAAAATTCATGCTAGTTGGGTTCGGTTGATGGTTTGCAACTAGGATGTAATAGAATTTAGCCAAAAAACGTTTCCAGGCTCGTGCCCTGAGGAGGACTGAAAATTACGGTATTTCGGACCCTAAAACTGGCATGTGCCATTAAATGGGTTCCATTAAAAAAACTTTTCGGTAATTTGAACTTGTTTCTAGGTCAATTCGGACACGCTCTACACGATGGAAGTGAGTTTTCGACGATCCGAGTTTTCTATCGCGAGTTATAAGCCAATAAAGCCTGTTTTTGGCTAATTTTGAGCCCTTTCCGTGGAACCCGTGACCAGTGTACCACAGGTGCCACGAAAGACTTGGGGTCGAAAATTCATGCTAGTTGGGTTCAGTTGGTGGTTTGCAACTAGGATGTAATAGAATTTAGCCAAAAAACGTTTCCAGGCTCGTGCCCTTAGGACGACTGAAAATTACGGTATTTGGGACCCTAAAACTGGCATGTGCCATTAAATGGGTTCCATTAAAAAAACGTTTCGGTAATTTGAACATGTTTCTAGGTCAATTCGGACACGCTCTACACGATGGAAGTGAGTTTTCGACGATCCGAGTTTTCTATCGCGAGTTATAAGCCAATAAAGCCTAATTTTGGCTAATTTTGAGCCCTTTCCGTGGCACCCGTGACCAGTGTACCACAGGTGCCACGAAAGACTTGGGGTCGAAAATTCATGCTAGTTGGGTTCAGTTGGTGGTTTGCAACTAGGATGTAATAGAATTTAGCCAAAAAACGTTTCCAGGCTCGTGCCCTGAGGACGACTGAAAATTACGGTATTTGGGACCCTAAAACTGGCATGTGCCATTAAATGGGTTCCATTAAAAAAACTTTTCAGTAATTTGAACATGTTTCTAGGTCAATTCGGACACGCTATACATGATGGAAGTGAGTTTTCGACGATCCGAGTTTTCTATCGCGAGTTATAAGCCAATAAAGCCTGTTTTTGGCTAATTTTGAGCCCTTTCCGTGGCACCCGTGACCAGTGTACCACAGGTGCCACGAAAGACTTGGGGTCGAAAATTCATGCTAGTTGGGTTCAGTTGGTGGTTTGTAACTAGGATGTATTAGAATTTAGCCAAAAAACGTTTCAAGGCTCGTGCCCTGAGGACGACTGAAAATTACGGTATTTGGGACCCTAAAACTGGCATGTGCCATTAAATGGGTTCCATTAAAAAAACTTTTCGGTAATTTGAACATGTTTCTAGTTCAATTCGGACACGCTCTACACGATGAAAGTGAGTTTTCGACGATCCGAGTTTTCTATCGCGAGTTATAAGCCAATGAAGCCTAATTTTGGCTAATTTTGAGCCCTTTCCGTGGAACCCGTGTCCAGTGTACCACAGGTGCCACGAAAGACTTGGGGTCGAAAATTCATGCTAGTTGGGTTCAGTTGGTGGTTTGCAACTAGGATGTAATAGAATTTAGCCAAAAAACGTTTCAAGGCTCGTGCCCTGAGGACGACTGAAAATTACGGTATTTGGGACCCTAAAACTGGCATGTGCCATTAAATGGGTTCCAATAAAAAAACTTTTCGGTAATTTGAACATGTTTCTAGGTCAATTCGGACACGCTCTACACGATGGGAGTGAGTTTTCGACGATCCGAGTTTTCTATCGCGAGTTATAAGCCAATGAAGCCTATTTTTGGCTAATTTTGAGCCCTTTCCGTGGAACCCGTGACCAGTATACCACAGGTGCCACAAAAGACTTGGGGTCGAAAATTCATGCTAGTTGGGTTCAGTTGGTGGTTTGCAACTAGGATGTAATAGAATTTAGCCAAAAAACGTTTCAAGGCTCGTGCCCTGAGGACGACTGAAAATTACGGTATTTGGGACCCTAAAACTGGCATGTGCCATTAAATGGGTTCCATTAAAAAAATTTTCGGTAATTTGAACATGTTTCTAGGTCAATTCGGACACGCTCTACACGATGGGAGTGAGTTTTCGACGATCCGAGTTTTCTATCGCGAGTTATAAGCCAATGAAGCCTATTTTTGGCTAATTTTGAGCCCTTTCCGTGGAACCCGTGACCAGTATACCACAGGTGCCACGAAAGACTTGGGGTCGAAAATTCATGCTAGTTGGGTTCAGTTGGTGGTTTGCAACTAGGATGTAATAGAATTTAGCCAAAAAACGTTTCCAGGCTCGTGCCCTGAGGACGACTGAAAATTACGTTATTTGGGACCCTAAAACTGGCATGTGCCATTAAATGGGTTCCATTAAAAAAACTTTTCGGTAATTTGAACATGTTTCTAGGTCAATTCGGACACGCTCTACACGATGGAAGTGAGTTTTCGACGATCCGAGTTTTCTATCGCGAGTTATAAGCCAATGAAGCCTAATTCTGGCTAATTTTGAGCCCTTTCCGTGGAACCCGTGACCAGTGTACCACAGGTGCCACGAAAGACTTGGGGTCGAAAATTCATGCTAGTTGGGTTCGGTTGGTGGTTTGCAACTAGGATGTAATAGAATTTAGCCAAAAAACGTTTCAAGGCTCGTGCCCTGAGGACGACTGAAAATTACGGTATTTGGGACCCTAAAACTGGCATGTGCCATTAAATGGGTTCCATTAAAAAAACTTTTCGGTAATTTGAACATGTTTCTAAGTCAATTCGGACACGCTCTACACGATGGGAGTGAGTTTTCGACAATCCGAGTTTTCTATCGCGAGTTATAAGCCAATGAAGCCTATTTTTGGCTAATTTTGAGCCCTTTCCGTGGAACCCGTGACCAGTATACCACAGGTGCCACGAAAGACTTGGGGTCGAAAATTCATGCTAGTTGGGTTCAGTTGGTGGTTTGCAACTAGGATGTAATAGAATTTAGCCAAAAAACGTTTCCAGGCTCGTGCCCTGAGGACGACTGAAAATTACGTTATTTGGGAACCTAAAACTGGCATGTGCCATTAAATGGGTTCCATTAAAAAAACTTTTCGGTAATTTGAACATGTTTCTAGGTCAATTCGGACACGCTCTACACGATGGAAGTGAGTTTTCGACGATCCGAGTTTTCTATCGCGAGTTATAAGCCAATAAAGCCTGTTTTTGGCTAATTTTGAGCCCTTTCCGTGGAACCCGTGACCAGTGTACCACAGGTGCCACGAAAGACTTGGGGTCGAAAATTCATGCTAGTTGGGTTCAGTTGGTAGTTTGCAACTAGGATGTAATAGAATTTAGCCAAAAAACGTTTCAAGGCTCGTGCCCTGAGGACGACTGAAAATTACGGTATTTGGGACCCTAAAACTGGCATGTGCCATTAAATGGGTTCCATTAAAAAAACTTTTCGGTAATTTGAACATGTTTCTAGGTCAATTCGGACACGCTCTACACGATGGGAGTGAGTTTTCGACGATCCGAGTTTTCTATCGCGAGTTATAAGCCAATGAAGCCTATTTTTGGCTAATTTTGAGCCCTTTCCGTGGAACCCGTGACCAGTATACCACAGGTGCCACGAAAGACTTGGGGTCGAAAATTCATGCTAGTTGGGTTCAGTTGGTGGTTTGCAACTAGGATGTAATAGAATTTAGCCAAAAAACGTTTCCAGGCTCGTGCCCTGAGGACGACTGAAAATTACGTTATTTGGGAACCTAAAACTGGCATGTGCCATTAAATGGGTTCCATTAAAAAAACTTTTCGGTAATTTGAACATGTTTCTAGGTCAATTCGGACACGCTCTACACGATGGAAGTGAGTTTTCGACGATCCGAGTTTTCTATCGCGAGTTATAAGCCAATAAAGCCTGTTTTTGGCTAATTTTGAGCCCTTTCCGTGGAACCCGTGACCAGTGTACCACAGGTGCCACGAAAGACTTGGGGTCGAAAATTCATGCTAGTTGGGTTCAGTTGGTAGTTTGCAACTAGGATGTAATAGAATTTAGCCAAAAAACGTTTCAAGGCTCGTGCCCTGAGGACGACTGAAAATTACCGTATTTGGGACCCTAAAACTGGCATGTGCCATTAAATGGGTTCCATTAAAAAAACTTTTCGGTAATTTGAACATGTTTCTAGGTCAATTCGGACACGCTCTACACGATGGGAGTGAGTTTTCGACGATCCGAGTTTTCTATCGCGAGTTATAAGCCAATGAAGCCTATTTTTGGCTAATTTTGAGCCCTTTCCGTGGAACCCGTGACCAGTATACCACAGGTGCCACGAAAGACTTGGGGTCGAAAATTCATGCTAGTTGGGTTCAGTTGGTGGTTTGCAACTAGGATGTAATAGAATTTAGCCAAAAAACGTTTCAAGGCTCGTGCCCTGAGGACGACTGAAAATTACGGTATTTGGGACCCTAAAACTGGCATGTGCCATTAAATGGGTTCCATTAAAAAAACTTTTCGGTAATTTGAACATGTTTCTAGGTCAATTCGGACACGCTCTACACGATGGGAGTGAGTTTTCGACGATCCGAGTTTTCTATCGCGAGTTATAAGCCAATGAAGCCTATTTTTGGTTAATTTTGAGCCCTTTCCGTGGAACCCGTGACCAGTATACCACAGGTGCCACGAAAGACTTGGGGTCGAAAATTCATGCTAGTTGGGTTCAGTTGGTGGTTTGCAACTAGGATGTAATAGAATTTAGCCAAAAAACGTTTCCAGGCTCGTGCCCTGAGGACGACTGAAAATTACGTTATTTGGGACCCTAAAACTGGCATGTGCCATTAAATGGGTTCCATTAAAAAAACTTTTCGGTAATTTGAACATGTTTATAGGTCAATTCGGACACGCTCTACACGATGGAAGTGAGTTTTCGACGATCCGAGTTTTCTATCGCGAGTTATAAGCCAATAAAGCCTGTTTTTGGCTAATTTTGAGCCCTTTCCGTCCGTGGCACCCGTGACCAGTGTACCACAGGTGCCACGAAAGACTTGGGGTCGAAAATTCATGCTAGTTGGGTTCAGTTGGTGGTTTGCAACTAGGATGTAATAGAATTTAGCCAAAAAACGTTTCAAGGCTCGTGCCCTGAGGACGACTGAAAATTACGGTATTTGGGACCCTAAAACTGGCATGTGCCATTAAATGGGTTCCATTAAAAAAACTTTTCGGTAATTTGAACATGTTTCTAGGTCAATTCGGACACGCTCTACACGATGGAAGTGAGTTTTCGACGATCCGAGTTTTCTATCGCGAGTTATAAGCCAATGAAGCCTAATTTTGGCTAATTTTGAGCCCTTTCCGTGGAACCCGTGACCAGTGTACTACAGGTGCCACGAAAGACTTGGGGTCGAAAATTCATGCTAGTTGGGTTCGTTTGGTGGTTTGCAACTAGGATGTAATAGAATTTAGCCAAAAAACGTTTCAAGGCTCGTGCCCTGAGGACGACTGAAAATTACGGTATTTGGGACCCTAAAACTGGCATGTGCCAATAAATGGGTTCCATTAAAAAAACTTTTCGGTAATTTGAACATGTTTCTAGGTCAATTCGGACACGCTCTACACGATGGGAGTGAGTTTTCGACGATCCGAGTTTTCTATCGCGAGTTATAAGCCAATGAAGCCTAATTTTGGCTAATTTTGAGCCATTTCCGTGGAACCCGTGACCAGTGTACCACAGGTGCCACGAAAGACTTGGGGTCGAAAATTCATGCTAGTTGGGTTCAGTTGGTGGTTTGCAACTAGGATGTAATAGAATTTAGCCAAAAAACGTTTCCAGGCTCGTGCCCTGAGGACGACTGAAAATTACGTTATTTGGGACTTTAAAACTGGCATGTGCCATTAAATGGGTTCCATTAAAAAAACTTTTCGGTAATTTGAACATGTTTCTAGGTCAATTCGGACACGCTCTACACGATGGAAGTGAGTTTTCGACGATCCGAGTTTTCTATCGCGAGTTATAAGCCAATAAAGCCTAATTTTGGCTAATTTTGAGCCCTTTCCGTGGAACCCGTGACCAGTGTACCACAGGTGCCACGAAAGATTTGGGGTCGAAAATTCATGCTAGTTGGGTTCAGTTGGTGGTTTGCAACTAGGATGTAATAGAATTTAGCCAAAAAACGTTTCAAGGCTCGTGCCCTGAGGACGACTGAAAATTACGGTATTTGGGACCCTAAAACTGGCATGTGCCATTAAATGGGTTCATTAAAAAAAAAATCTGTAATTTGAACATGTTTCTAGGTCAATTCGGACACGCTCTACACGATGGGAGTGAGTTTTCGACGATCCGAGTTTTCTATCACGAGTTATAAGCCAATGAAGCCTATTTTTGGCTAATTTTGAGCCCTTTCCGTGGAACCCGTGACCAGTATACCACAGGTGCCACGAAAGACTTGGGGTCGAAAATTCATGCTAGTTGGGTTCAGTTGGTGGTTTGCAACTAGGATGTAATAGAATTTAGCCAAAAAACGTTTCCAGGCTCGTGCCCTGAGGACGACTGAAAATTACGTTATTTGGGACCCTAAAACTGGCATGTGCCATTAAATGGGTTCCATTAAAAAAACTTTTCGGTAATTTGAACATGTTTCTAGGTCAATTCGGACACGCTCTACACGATGGAAGTGAGTTTTCGACGATCCGAGTTTTCTATCGCGAGTTATAAGCCAATAAAGCCTGTTTTTGGCTAATTTTGAGCCCTTTCCGTGGCACCCGTGACCAGTGTACCACAGATGCCACGAAAGACTTGGGGTCGAAAATTCATGCTAGTTGGGTTCAGTTGGTGGTTTGCAACTAGGATGTAATAGAATTTAGCCAAAAAACGTTTCAAGGCTCGTGCCCTGAGGACGACTGAAAATTACGGTATTTGGGACCCTAAAACTGGCATGTGCCATTAAATGGGTTCCATTAAAAAAACTTTTCGGTAATTTGAACATGTTTCTAGGTCAATTCGGACACGCTCTACACGATGGAAGTGTGAGTTTTCGACGATCCGAGTTTTCTATCGCGAGTTATAAGCCAATGAAGCCTGTTTTTGGCTAATTTTGAGCCCTTTCCGTGGAACCCGTGACCAGTGTACTACAGGTGCCACGAAAGACTTGGGGTCGAAAATTCATGCTAGTTGGGTTCGGTTGATGGTTTGCAACTAGGATGTAATAGAATTTAGCCAAAAAACGTTTCCAGGCTCGTGCCCTGAGGATGACTGAAAATTATGGTATTTGGGACCCTAAAACTGGCATGTGCCATTAAATGGGTTCCATTAAAAAAACTTTTCGGTAATTTGAACTTGTTTCTAGGTCAAATCGGACACGCTCTACACGATGGAAGTGAGTTTTCGACGATCCGAGTTTTCTATCGCGAGTTATAAGCCAATAAAGCCTTTTTTTGGCTAATTTTGAGCCCTTTCCGTGGAACCTGTGACCAGTGTACCACAGGTGCCACGAAAGACTTGGGGTCGAAAATTCATGCTAGTTGGGTTCAGTTGGTGGTTTGCAACTAGGATGTAATAGAATTTAGCCAAAAAACGTTTCCAGGCTCGTGCCCTGAGGACGACTGAAAATTACGGTATTTGGGACCCTAAAACCGGCATGTGCCATTAAATGGGTTCCATTAAAAAAACTTTTCGGTAATTTGAACATGTTTCTAGGTCAATTCGGACACGCTCTACACGATGGAAGTGAGTTTTCGACGATCCGAGTTTTCTATCGCGAGTTATAAGCCAATGAAGCCTAATTTTGGCTAATTTTGAGCCCTTTCCGTGGAACCCGTGACCAGTGTACTACAGGTGCCACGAAAGACTTGGGGTCGAAAATTCATGCTAGTTGGGTTCGGTTGGTGGTTTGCAACTAGGATGTAATAGAATTTAGCCAAAAAACGTTTCCAGGCTCGTGCCCTGAGGACGACTGAAAATTACGGTATTTGGGACCCTAAAACTGGCATGTGCCATTAAATGGGTTCCATTAAAAAAACTTTTCGGTAATTTGAACATGTTTCTAGGTCAATTCGGACACGCTCTACACGATGGAAGTGAGTTTTCGACGATCCGAGTTTTCTATCGCGAGTTATAAGCCAATGAAGCCTAATTTTGGCTAATTTTGAGCCCTTTCCGTGGAACCCGTGACCAGTGTACTACAGGTGCCACGAAAGACTTGGGGTCGAAAATTCATGCTAGTTGGGTTCGGTTGGTGGTTTGCAACTAGGATGTAATAGAATTTAGCCAAAAAACGTTTCCAGGCTCGTGCCCTGAGGATGACTGAAAATTACGGTATTTGGGACCCTAAAACTGGCATGTGCCATTAAATGGGTTCCATTAAAAAAACTTTTCGGTAATTTGAACATGTTTCTAGGTCAATTCGGACACGCTCTACACGATGGAAGTGAGTTTTCGACGATCCCAGTTTTCTTTCGCGAGTTATAAGCCAATGAAGCCTAATTTTGGCTAATTTTGAGCCCTTTCCGTGGAACCCGTGACCAGTGTACCACAGGTGCCACGAAAGACTTGGGGTCGAAAATTCATGCTAGTTAGGTTCGGTTGGTGGTTTGCAACTAGGATGTAATAGAATTTAGCCAAAAAACGTTTCCAGGCTCGTGCCCTGAGGACGACTGAAAATTACGGTATTTGGGACCCTAAAACTGGCATGTGCCATTAAATGGGTTCCATTAAAAAAAGTTTTCGGTAATTTGAACATGTTTCTAGGTCAATTCGGACACGCTCTACACGATGGAAGTGAGTTTTCGACGATCCGAGTTTTCTATCGCGAGTTATAAGCCAATAAAGCCTGTTTTTGGCTAATTTTGAGCCCTTTCCGTGGCACCCGTGACCAGTGTACCACAGGTGCCACGAAAGACTTGGGGTCGAAAATTCATGCTAGTTGGGTTCAGTTGGTGGTTTGCAACTAGGATGTAATAGATTTAGCCAAAAAACGTTTCAAGGCTCGTGCGCTGAGGACGACTGAAAATTACGGTATTTGGGACCCTAAAACTGGCATGTGCCATTAAATGGGTTCCATTAAAAAAACTTTTCGGTAATTTGAACATGTTT
Source organism: Daptonema setosum (assembly GCA_964036265.1). NCBI lineage: Eukaryota > Metazoa > Nematoda > Chromadorea > Monhysterida > Xyalidae > Daptonema > Daptonema setosum. The sequence continues at coordinate 20,830,346 of OZ038444.1, forward strand.
CTAGGTCAATTCGGACACGCTCTACACGATGGAAGTGAGTTTTCGACGATCCGAGTTTTCTATCGCGAGTTATAAGCCAATAAAGCTTAATTTTGGCTAATTTTGAGCCCTTTCCGTGGCACCCGTGACCAGTGTACCACAGGTGCCACGAAAGACTTGGGGTCGAAAATTCATGCTAGTTGGGTTCGGTTGGTGGTTTGCAACTAGGATGTAATAGAATTTAGCCAAAAAACGTTTCCAGGCTCGTGCCCTGATAACGACTGAAAATTACGGTATTTGGGACCCTAAAACTGGCATGTGCCATTAAATGGGTTCCATTAAAAAAACTTTTCGGTAATTTGAACATGTTTCTAGGTCAATTCGGACACGCTCTACACGATGGAAGTGAGTTTTTGACGATCCGAGTTTTCTATCGCGAGTTATAAGCCAATGAAGCTTATTTTTGGCTAATTTTGAGCCCTTTCCGTGGAACCCGTGACCAGTGTACCACAGGTGCCACGAAAGACGTGGGGTCGAAAATTCATGCTAGTTGGGTTCGGTTGATGGTTTGCAACTAGGATGTAATATAAATTAGCCAAAAAACGTTTCAAGGCTCGTGCCCTGAGGACGACTGAAAATTACGGTATTTGGGACCCTAAAACTGGCATGTGCCATTAAATGGGTTCCATTAAAAAAACTTTTCGGTAATTTTAACATGTTTCTAGGTCAATTCGGACACGCTCTACACGATGGGAGTGAGTTTTCGACGATCCGAGTTTTCTATCGCGAGTTATAAGCCAATGAAGCCTAATTTTGGCTAATTTTGAGCCCTTTCCGTGGAACCCGTGACCAGTGTACCACAGGTGCCACGAAAGACTTGGGGTCGAAAATTCAAGCTAGTTGGGTTCGATTGGTGGTTTGCAACTAGGATGTAATAGAATTTAGCCAAAAAACGTTTCAAGGCCCCTGAGGACGACTGAAAATTACGGTATTTGGTACCCTAAAACTGGCATGTGCCATTAAATGGGTTCCATTAAAAAACTTTTCGGTAATTTGAACATGTTTCTAGGTTAATTCGGACACGCTCTACACGATGGAAGTGAGTTTTCGACGATCCGAGTTTTCTATCGCGAGTTATAAGCAAATGAAGCCTATTTTTGGCTAATTTTGAGCCCTTTCCGTGGAACCCGTGACCAGTGTACCACAGGTGCCACGAAAGACTTGGGGTCGAAAATTCATGCTAGTTGGGTTCGGTTGGTGGTTTGCAACTAGGATGTAATAGAATTTAGCCAAAAAACGTTTCAAGGCCCCTGAGGACGACTGAAAATTACGGTATTTGGGACCCTAAAACTGGCATGTGCCATTAAATGGGTTCCATTAAAAAACTTTTCGGTAATTTGAACATGTTTCTAGGTTAATTCGGACACGCTCTACACGATGGAAGTGAGTTTTCGACGATCCGAGTTTTCTATCGCGAGTTATAAGCAAATGAAGCCTATTTTTGGCTAATTTTGAGCCCTTTCCGTGGAACCCGTGACCAGTGTACCACAGGTGCCACGAAAGACTTGGGGTCGAAAATTCATGCTAGTTGGGTTCGGTTGGTGGTTTGCAACTAGGATGTAAGAGAATTTAGCCAAAAAACGTTTCCAGGCTCGTGCCCTGATAACGACTGAAAATTACGGTATTTGGGACCCTAAAACTGGCATGTGCCATTAAATGGGTTCCATTAAAAAAACTTTTCGGTAATTTGAACATGTTTCTAGGTCAATTCGGACACGCTCTACACGATGGAAGTGAGTTTTCGACGATCCGAGTTTTCTATCGCGAGTTATAAGCCAATGAAGCCTATTTTTGGCTAATTTTGAGCCCTTTCCGTGGAACCCGTGACCAGTGTACCACAGGTGCCACGAAAGACTTGGGGTCGAAAATTCATGCTAGTTGGGTTCGGTTGATGGTTTGCAACTAGGATGTAATAGAATTTAGCCAAAAAACGTTTCCAGGCTCGTGCCCTGAGGATGACTGAAAATTATGGTATTTGGGACCCTAAAACTGGCATGTGCCATTAAATGGGTCCCATTAAAAAAACTTTTCGGTAATTTGAACTTGTTTCTAGGTCAAATCGGACACGCTCTACACGATGGAAGTGAGTTTTCGACGATCCGAGTTTTCTATCGCGAGTTATAAGCCAATAAAGCCTGTTTTTGGCTAATTTTGAGCCCTTTCCGTGGAACCTGTGACCAGTGTACCACAGGTGCCACGAAAGACTTGGGGTCGAAAATTCATGCTAGTTGGGTTCAGTTGGTGGTTTGCAACTAGGATGTAATAGAATTTAGCCAAAAAACGTTTCCAGGCTCGTGCCCTGAGGACAACTGAAAATTACGGTATTTGGGACCCTAAAACTGGCATGTGCCATTAAATGGGTTCCATTAAAAAAACTTTTCGGTAATTTGAACATGTTTCTAGGTCAATTCGGACACGCTCTACACGATGGAAGTGAGTTTTCGACGATCCGAGTTTTCTATCGCGAGTTATAAGCCAATAAAGCTTAATTTTGGCTAATTTTGAGCTCTTTCCGTGGAACCCGTGACCAGTGTACCACAGGTGCCACAAAAGACTTGGAGTCGAAAATTCATGCTAGTTGGGTTCGGTTGGTGGTTTGCAACTAGGATGTAATAGAATTTAGCCAAAAAACGTTTCCAGGCTCGTGCCCTGAGGACGACTGAAAATTACGGTATTTGGGACCCTAAAACTGGCATGTGCCATTAAATGGGTTCCACTAAAAAAACTTTTCGGTAATTTGAAAATGTTTCTAGGTCAATTCGGACACGCTCTACACGATGGAAGTGAGTTTTCGACGATCCGAATTTTCTTTCGCGAGTTATAAGCCAATAAAGCTTAATTTTGGCTAATTTTGAGCCCTTTCCGTGGAACCCGTGACCAGTGTACCACAGGTGCCACGAAAGACTTGGGGTCGAAAATTCATGCTAGTTGGGTTCGGTTGATGGTTTGCAACTAGGATGTAATAGAATTTAGCCAAAAAACGTTTCCAGGCTCGTGCCCTGAGGACGACTGAAAATTACGGTATTTGGGACCCTAAAACTGGCATGTGCCATTAAATGGGTTCCACTAAAAAAACTTTTCGGTAATTTGAAAATGTTTCTAGGTCAATTCGGACACGCTCTACACGATGGAAGTGAGTTTTCGACGATCCGAGTTTTCTTTCGCGAGTTATAAGCCAATAAAGCTTAATTTTGGCTAATTTTGAGCCCTTTCCGTGGAACCCGTGACCAGTGTACCACAGGTGCCACGAAAGACTTGGGGTCGAAAATTCATGCTAGTTGGGTTCGGTTGATGGTTTGCAACTAGGATGTAATAGAATTTAGCCAAAAAACGTTTCCAGGCTCGTGCCCTGAGGACGACTGAAAATTACGGTATTTGGGACCCTAAAACTGGCATGTGCCATTTAATGGGTTCCATTAAAAAAACTTTTCGGTAATTTGAACTTGTTTCTAGGTCAATTCGGACACGCTCTACACGATGGAAGTGAGTTTTCGACGATCCGAGTTTTCTATCGCGAGTTATAAGCCAATAAAGCCTGTTTTTGGCTAATTTTGAGCCCTTTCCGTGGAACCCGTGACCAGTGTACCACAGGTGCCACGAAAGACTTGGGGTCGAAAATTCATGCTAGTTGGGTTCGGTTGGTGGTTTGCAACTAGGATGTAATAGAATTTAGCCAAAAAACGTTTCCAGGCTCGTGCCCTGAGGACGACTGAAAATTACGGTATTTGGGACCCTAAAACTGGCATGTGCCATTTAATGGGTTCCATTAAAAAAACTTTTCGGTAATTTGAACTTGTTTCTAGGTCAATTCGGACACGCTCTACACGATGGAAGTGAGTTTTCGACGATCCGAGTTTTCTATCGCGAGTTATAAGCCAATAAAGCTTAATTTTGGCTAATTTTGAGCTCTTTCCGTGGAACCCGTGACCAGTGTACCACAGGTGCCACGAAAGACTTGGAGTCGAAAATTCATGCTAGTTGGGTTCGGTTGGTGGTTTGCAACTAGGATGTAATAGAATTTAGCCAAAAAACGTTTCCAGGCTCGTGCCCTGAGGACGACTGAAAATTACGGTATTTGGGACCCTAAAACTGGCATGTGCCATTAAATGGGTTCCACTAAAAAAACTTTTCGGTAATTTGAAAATGTTTCTAGGTCAATTCGGACACGCTCTACACGATGGAAGTGAGTTTTCGACGATCCGAATTTTCTTTCGCGAGTTATAAGCCAATAAAGCTTAATTTTGGCTAATTTTGAGCCCTTTCCGTGGAACCCGTGACCAGTGTACCACAGGTGCCACGAAAGACTTGGGGTCGAAAATTCATGCTAGTTGGGTTCGGTTGATGGTTTGCAACTAGGATGTAATAGAATTTAGCCAAAAAACGTTTCCAGGCTCGTGCCCTGAGGACGACTGAAAATTACGGTATTTGGGACCCTAAAACTGGCATGTGCCATTAAATGGGTTCCATTAAAAAAACTTTTCGGTAATTTGAACATGTTTCTAGGTCAATTCGGACACGCTCTACACGATGGAAGTGAGTTTTCGACGATCCCAGTTTTCTTTCGCGAGTTATAAGCCAATGAAGCCTAATTTTGGCTAATTTTGAGCCCTTTCCGTGGAACCCGTGACCAGTGTACCACAGGTGCCACGAAAGACTTGGGGTCGAAAATTCATGCTAGTTAGGTTCGGTTGGTGGTTTGCAACTAGGATGTAATAGAATTTAGCCAAAAAACGTTTCCAGGCTCGTGCCCTGAGGACGACTGAAAATTACGGTATTTGGGACCCTAAAACTGGCATGTGCCATTAAATGGGTTCCATTAAAAAAAGTTTTCGGTAATTTGAACATGTTTCTAGGTCAATTCGGACACGCTCTACACGATGGAAGTGAGTTTTCGACGATCCGAGTTTTCTATCGCGAGTTATAAGCCAATAAAGCCTGTTTTTGGCTAATTTTGAGCCCTTTCCGTGGCACCCGTGACCAGTGTACCACAGGTGCCACGAAAGACTTGGGGTCGAAAATTCATGCTAGTTGGGTTCAGTTGGTGGTTTGCAACTAGGATGTAATAGATTTAGCCAAAAAACGTTTCAAGGCTCGTGCGCTGAGGACGACTGAAAATTACGGTATTTGGGACCCTAAAACTGGCATGTGCCATTAAATGGGTTCCATTAAAAAAACTTTTCGGTAATTTGAACATGTTTCTAGGTCAATTCGGACACGCTCTACACGATGGAAGTGAGTTTTCGACGATCCGAGTTTTCTATCGCGAGTTATAAGCCAATAAAGCTTAATTTTGGCTAATTTTGAGCCCTTTCCGTGGCACCCGTGACCAGTGTACCACAGGTGCCACGAAAGACTTGGGGTCGAAAATTCATGCTAGTTGGGTTCGGTTGGTGGTTTGCAACTAGGATGTAATAGAATTTAGCCAAAAAACGTTTCCAGGCTCGTGCCCTGATAACGACTGAAAATTACGGTATTTGGGACCCTAAAACTGGCATGTGCCATTAAATGGGTTCCATTAAAAAAACTTTTCGGTAATTTGAACATGTTTCTAGGTCAATTCGGACACGCTCTACACGATGGAAGTGAGTTTTTGACGATCCGAGTTTTCTATCGCGAGTTATAAGCCAATGAAGCTTATTTTTGGCTAATTTTGAGCCCTTTCCGTGGAACCCGTGACCAGTGTACCACAGGTGCCACGAAAGACGTGGGGTCGAAAATTCATGCTAGTTGGGTTCGGTTGATGGTTTGCAACTAGGATGTAATATAAATTAGCCAAAAAACGTTTCAAGGCTCGTGCCCTGAGGACGACTGAAAATTACGGTATTTGGGACCCTAAAACTGGCATGTGCCATTAAATGGGTTCCATTAAAAAAACTTTTCGGTAATTTGAACATGTTTCTAGGTCAATTCGGACACGCTCTACACGATGGGAGTGAGTTTTCGACGATCCGAGTTTTCTATCGCGAGTTATAAGCCAATGAAGCCTAATTTTGGCTAATTTTGAGCCCTTTCCGTGGAACCCGTGACCAGTGTACCACAGGTGCCACGAAAGACTTGGGGTCGAAAATTCAAGCTAGTTGGGTTCGATTGGTGGTTTGCAACTAGGATGTAATAGAATTTAGCCAAAAAACGTTTCAAGGCCCCTGAGGACGACTGAAAATTACGGTATTTGGTACCCTAAAACTGGCATGTGCCATTAAATGGGTTCCATTAAAAAACTTTTCGGTAATTTGAACATGTTTCTAGGTTAATTCGGACACGCTCTACACGATGGAAGTGAGTTTTCGACGATCCGAGTTTTCTATCGCGAGTTATAAGCAAATGAAGCCTATTTTTGGCTAATTTTGAGCCCTTTCCGTGGAACCCGTGACCAGTGTACCACAGGTGCCACGAAAGACTTGGGGTCGAAAATTCATGCTAGTTGGGTTCGGTTGGTGGTTTGCAACTAGGATGTAATAGAATTTAGCCAAAAAACGTTTCAAGGCCCCTGAGGACGACTGAAAATTACGGTATTTGGGACCCTAAAACTGGCATGTGCCATTAAATGGGTTCCATTAAAAAACTTTTCGGTAATTTGAACATGTTTCTAGGTTAATTCGGACACGCTCTACACGATGGAAGTGAGTTTTCGACGATCCGAGTTTTCTATCGCGAGTTATAAGCAAATGAAGCCTATTTTTGGCTAATTTTGAGCCCTTTCCGTGGAACCCGTGACCAGTGTACCACAGGTGCCACGAAAGACTTGGGGTCGAAAATTCATGCTAGTTGGGTTCGGTTGGTGGTTTGCAACTAGGATGTAAGAGAATTTAGCCAAAAAACGTTTCCAGGCTCGTGCCCTGATAACGACTGAAAATTACGGTATTTGGGACCCTAAAACTGGCATGTGCCATTAAATGGGTTCCATTAAAAAAACTTTTCGGTAATTTGAACATGTTTCTAGGTCAATTCGGACACGCTCTACACGATGGAAGTGAGTTTTCGACGATCCGAGTTTTCTATCGCGAGTTATAAGCCAATGAAGCCTATTTTTGGCTAATTTTGAGCCCTTTCCGTGGAACCCGTGACCAGTGTACCACAGGTGCCACGAAAGACTTGGGGTCGAAAATTCATGCTAGTTGGGTTCGGTTGATGGTTTGCAACTAGGATGTAATAGAATTTAGCCAAAAAACGTTTCCAGGCTCGTGCCCTGAGGATGACTGAAAATTATGGTATTTGGGACCCTAAAACTGGCATGTGCCATTAAATGGGTCCCATTAAAAAAACTTTTCGGTAATTTGAACTTGTTTCTAGGTCAAATCGGACACGCTCTACACGATGGAAGTGAGTTTTCGACGATCCGAGTTTTCTATCGCGAGTTATAAGCCAATAAAGCCTGTTTTTGGCTAATTTTGAGCCCTTTCCGTGGAACCTGTGACCAGTGTACCACAGGTGCCACGAAAGACTTGGGGTCGAAAATTCATGCTAGTTGGGTTCAGTTGGTGGTTTGCAACTAGGATGTAATAGAATTTAGCCAAAAAACGTTTCCAGGCTCGTGCCCTGAGGACAACTGAAAATTACGGTATTTGGGACCCTAAAACTGGCATGTGCCATTAAATGGGTTCCATTAAAAAAACTTTTCGGTAATTTGAACATGTTTCTAGGTCAATTCGGACACGCTCTACACGATGGAAGTGAGTTTTCGACGATCCGAGTTTTCTATCGCGAGTTATAAGCCAATAAAGCTTAATTTTGGCTAATTTTGAGCTCTTTCCGTGGAACCCGTGACCAGTGTACCACAGGTGCCACGAAAGACTTGGAGTCGAAAATTCATGCTAGTTGGGTTCGGTTGGTGGTTTGCAACTAGGATGTAATAGAATTTAGCCAAAAAACGTTTCCAGGCTCGTGCCCTGAGGACGACTGAAAATTACGGTATTTGGGACCCTAAAACTGGCATGTGCCATTAAATGGGTTCCACTAAAAAAACTTTTCGGTAATTTGAAAATGTTTCTAGGTCAATTCGGACACGCTCTACACGATGGAAGTGAGTTTTCGACGATCCGAATTTTCTTTCGCGAGTTATAAGCCAATAAAGCTTAATTTTGGCTAATTTTGAGCCCTTTCCGTGGAACCCGTGACCAGTGTACCACAGGTGCCACGAAAGACTTGGGGTCGAAAATTCATGCTAGTTGGGTTCGGTTGATGGTTTGCAACTAGGATGTAATAGAATTTAGCCAAAAAACGTTTCCAGGCTCGTGCCCTGAGGACGACTGAAAATTACGGTATTTGGGACCCTAAAACTGGCATGTGCCATTAAATGGGTTCCACTAAAAAAACTTTTCGGTAATTTGAAAATGTTTCTAGGTCAATTCGGACACGCTCTACACGATGGAAGTGAGTTTTCGACGATCCGAGTTTTCTTTCGCGAGTTATAAGCCAATAAAGCTTAATTTTGGCTAATTTTGAGCCCTTTCCGTGGAACCCGTGACCAGTGTACCACAGGTGCCACGAAAGACTTGGGGTCGAAAATTCATGCTAGTTGGGTTCGGTTGATGGTTTGCAACTAGGATGTAATAGAATTTAGCCAAAAAACGTTTCCAGGCTCGTGCCCTGAGGACGACTGAAAATTACGGTATTTGGGACCCTAAAACTGGCATGTGCCATTTAATGGGTTCCATTAAAAAAACTTTTCGGTAATTTGAACTTGTTTCTAGGTCAATTCGGACACGCTCTACACGATGGAAGTGAGTTTTCGACGATCCGAGTTTTCTATCGCGAGTTATAAGCCAATAAAGCCTGTTTTTGGCTAATTTTGAGCCGTTTCCGTGGAACCCGTGACCAGTGTACCACAGGTGCCACGAAAGACTTGGGGTCGAAAATTCATGCTAGTTGGGTTCGGTTGGTGGTTTGCAACTAGGATGTAATAGAATTTAGCCAAAAAACGTTTCCAGGCTCGTGCCCTGAGGACGACTGAAAATTACGGTATTTGGGACCCTAAAACTGGCATGTGCCATTAAATGGGTTCCATTAAAAAAACTTTTCGGTAATTTGAACATGTTTCTAGTTCAATTCGGACACGCTCTACACGATGGAAGTGAGTTTTCGACGATCCGAGTTTTCTTTCGCGAGTTATAAGCCAATGAAGCCTAATTTTGGCTAATTTTGAGCCCTTTCCGTGGAACCCGTGACCAGTGTACCACAGGTGCCACGAAAGACTTGGGGTCGAAAATTCATGCTAGTTGGGTTCGGTTGGTGGTTTGCAACTAGGATGTAATAGAATTTAGCCAAAAAACGTTTCCAGGCTCGTGCCCTGAGGACGACTGAAAATTACGGTATTTGGGACCCTAAAACTGGCATGTGCCATTAAATGGGTTCCATTAAAAAAACTTTTCGGTAATTTGAACATGTTTCTAGGTCAATTCGGACACGCTCTACACGATGGAAGTGAGTTTTCGACGATCCGAGTTTTCTATCGCGAGTTATAAGCCAATAAAGCTTAATTTTGGCTAATTTTGAGCCCTTTCCGTGGCACCCGTGACCAGTGTACCACAGGTGCCACGAAAGACTTGGGGTCGAAAATTCATGCTAGTTGGGTTCGGTTGGTGGTTTGCAACTAGGATGTAATAGAATTTAGCCAAAAAACGTTTCCAGGCTCGTGCCCTGATAACGACTGAAAATTACGGTATTTGGGACCCTAAAACTGGCATGTGCCATTAAATGGGTTCCATTAAAAAAACTTTTCGGTAATTTGAACATGTTTCTAGGTCAATTCGGACACGCTCTACACGATGGAAGTGAGTTTTTGACGATCCGAGTTTTCTATCGCGAGTTATAAGCCAATGAAGCCTATTTTTGGCTAATTTTGAGCCCTTTCCGTGGAACCCGTGACCAGTGTACCACAGGTGCCACGAAAGACTTGGGGTCGAAAATTCATGCTAGTTGGGTTCGGTTGATGGTTTGCAACTAGGATGTAATATAAATTAGCCAAAAAACGTTTCAAGGCTCGTGCCCTGAGGACGACTGAAAATTACGGTATTTGGGACCCTAAAACTGGCATGTGCCATTAAATGGGTTCCATTAAAAAAACTTTTCGGTAATTTGAACATGTTTCTAGGTCAATTCGGACACGCTCTACACGATGGGAGTGAGTTTTCGACGATCCGAGTTTTCTATCGCGAGTTATAAGCCAATGAAGCCTAATTTTGGCTAATTTTGAGCCCTTTCCGTGGAACCCGTGACCAGTGTACCACAGGTGCCACGAAAGACTTGGGGTCGAAAATTCAAGCTAGTTGGGTTCGATTGGTGGTTTGCAACTAGGATGTAATAGAATTTAGCCAAAAAACGTTTCAAGGCCCCTGAGGACGACTGAAAATTACGGTATTTGGGACCCTAAAACTGGCATGTACCATTAAATGGGTTCCATTAAAAAACTTTTCGGTAATTTGAACATGTTTCTAGGTTAATTCGGACACGCTCTACACGATGGAAGTGAGTTTTCGACGATCCCAGTTTTCTATCGCGAGTTATAAGCAAATGAAGCCTATTTTTGGCTAATTTTGAGCCCTTTCCGTGGAACCCGTGACCAGTGTACCACAGGTGCCACGAAAGACTTGGGGTCGAAAATTCATGCTAGTTGGGTTCGGTTGGTGGTTTGCAACTAGGATGTAATAGAATTTAGCCAAAAAACGTTTCAAGGCCCCTGAGGACGACTGAAAATTACGGTATTTGGGACCCTAAAACTGGCATGTGCCATTAAATGGGTTCCATTAAAAAACTTTTCGGTAATTTGAACATGTTTCTAGGTTAATTCGGACACGCTCTACACGATGGAAGTGAGTTTTCGACGATCCGAGTTTTCTATCGCGAGTTATAAGCAAATGAAGCCTATTTTTGGCTAATTTTGAGCCCTTTCCGTGGAACCCGTGACCAGTGTACCACAGGTGCCACGAAAGACTTGGGGTCGAAAATTCATGCTAGTTGGGTTCGGTTGGTGGTTTGCAACTAGGATGTAAGAGAATTTAGCCAAAAAACGTTTCCAGGCTCGTGCCCTGATAACGACTGAAAATTACGGTATTTGGGACCCTAAAACTGGCATGTGCCATTAAATGGGTTCCATTAAAAAAACTTTTCGGTAATTTGAACATGTTTCTAGGTCAATTCGGACACGCTCTACACGATGGAAGTGAGTTTTCGACGATCCGAGTTTTCTATCGCGAGTTATAAGCCAATGAAGCCTATTTTTGGCTAATTTTGAGCCCTTTCCGTGGAACCCGTGACCAGTGTACCACAGGTGCCACGAAAGACTTGGGGTCGAAAATTCATGCTAGTTGGGTTCGGTTGATGGTTTGCAACTAGGATGTAATAGAATTTAGCCAAAAAAACGTTTCCAGGCTCGTGCCCTGAGGATGACTGAAAATTATGGTATTTGGGACCCTAAAACTGGCATGTGCCATTAAATGGGTTCCATTAAAAAAACTTTTCGGTAATTTGAACTTGTTTCTAGGTCAAATCGGACACGCTCTACACGATGGAAGTGAGTTTTCGACGATCCGAGTTTTCTATCGCGAGTTATAAGCCAATAAAGCCTGTTTTTGGCTAATTTTGAGCCCTTTCCGTGGAACCTGTGACCAGTGTACCACAGGTGCCACGAAAGACTTGGGGTCGAAAATTCATGCTAGTTGGGTTCAGTTGGTGGTTTGCAACTAGGATGTAATAGAATTTAGCCAAAAAACGTTTCCAGGCTCGTGCCCTGAGGACAACTGAAAATTACGGTATTTGGGACCCTAAAACTGGCATGTGCCATTAAATGGGTTCCATTAAAAAAACTTTTCGGTAATTTGAACATGTTTTTAGGTCAATTCGGACACGCTCTACACGATGGAAGTGAGTTTTCGACGATCCGAGTTTTCTATCGCGAGTTATAAGCCAATAAAGCTTAATTTTGGCTAATTTTGAGCCCTTTCCGTGGAACCCGTGACCAGTGTACCACAGGTGCCACGAAAGACTTGGAGTCGAAAATTCATGCTAGTTGGGTTCGGTTGGTGGTTTGCAACTAGGATGTAATAGAATTTAGCCAAAAAACGTTTCCAGGCTCGTGCCCTGAGGACGACTGAAAATTACGGTATTTGGGACCCTAAAACTGGCATGTGCCATTAAATGGGTTCCACTAAAAAAACTTTTCGGTAATTTGAAAATGTTTCTAGGTCAATTCGGACACGCTCTACACGATGGAAGTGAGTTTTCGACGATCCGAGTTTTCTTTCGCGAGTTATAAGCCAATAAAGCTTAATTTTGGCTAATTTTGAGCCCTTTCCGTGGAACCCGTGACCAGTGTACCACAGGTGCCACGAAAGACTTGGGGTCGAAAATTCATGCTAGTTGGGTTCGGTTGATGGTTTGCAACTAGGATGTAATAGAATTTAGCCAAAAAACGTTTCCAGGCTCGTGCCCTGAGGACGACTGAAAATTACGGTATTTGGGACCCTAAAACTGGCATGTGCCATTTAATGGGTTCCATTAAAAAAACTTTTCGGTAATTTGAACTTGTTTCTAGGTCAATTCGGACACGCTCTACACGATGGAAGTGAGTTTTCGACGATCCGAGTTTTCTATCGCGAGTTATAAGCCAATAAAGCCTGTTTTTGGCTAATTTTGAGCCCTTTCCGTGGAACCCGTGACCAGTGTACCACAGGTGCCACGAAAGACTTGGGGTCGAAAATTCATGCTAGTTGGGTTCAGTTGGTGTTTTGCAACTAGGATGTAATAGAATTTAGCCAAAAAACGTTTCCAGGCTCGTGCCCTGAGGACGACTGAAAATTACGGTATTTGGGACCCTAAAACTGGCATGTGCCATTAAATGGGTTCCATTAAAAAAACTTTTCGGTAATTTGACATGTTTCTAGGTCAATTCGGACACGCTCTACACGATGGAAGTGAGTTTTCGACGATCCGAGTCTTCTATCGCGAGTTATAAGCCAATAAAGCTTAATTTTGGCTAATTTTGAGCCCTTTCCGTGGAACCCGTGACCAGTGTACCACAGGTGCCACGAAAGACTTGGGGTCGAAAATTCATGCTAGTTGGGTTCGGTTGGTGGTTTGCAACTAGGATGTAATAGAATTTAGCCAAAAAACGTTTCCAGGCTCGTGCCCTGAGGACGACTGAAAATTACGGTATTTGGGACCCTAAAACTGGCATGTGCCATTAAATGGGTTCCATTAAAAAAACTTTTCGGTAATTTGAACATGTTTCTAGTTCAATTCGGACACGCTCTACACGATGGAAGTGAGTTTTCGACGATCCGAGTTTTCTTTCGCGAGTTATAAGCCAATGAAGCCTAATTTTGGCTAATTTTGAGCCCTTTCCGTGGAACCCGTGACCAGTGTACCACAGGTGCCACGAAAGACTTGGGGTCGAAAATTCATGCTAGTTGGGTTCGGTTGGTGGTTTGCAACTAGGATGTAATAGAATTTAGCCAAAAAACGTTTCCAGGCTCGTGCCCTGAGGACGACTGAAAATTACGGTATTTGGGACCCTAAAACTGGCATGTGCCATTAAATGGGTTCCATTAAAAAAACTTTTCGGTAATTTGAACATGTTTCTAGGTCAATTCGGACACGCTCTACACGATGGAAGTGAGTTTTCGACGATCCGAGTTTTCTATCGCGAGTTATAAGCCAATAAAGCCTGTTTTTGGCTAATTTTGAGCCCTTTCCGTGGCACCCGTGACCAGTGTACCACAGGTGCCACGAAAGACTTGGGGTCGAAAATTCATGCTAGTTGGGTTCAGTTGGTGGTTTGCAACTAGGATGTAATAGAATTTAGCCAAAAAAAACGTTTCAAGGCTCGTGCCCTGAGGACGACTGAAAATTACGGTATTTGGGACCCTAAAACTGGCATGTGCCATTAAATGGGTTCCATTAAAAAAACTTTTCGGTAATTTGAACATGTTTCTAGGTCAATTCGGACACGCTCTACACGATGGAAGTGAGTTTTCGACGATCCGAGTTTTCTATCGCGAGTTATAAGCCAATAAAGCTTAATTTTGGCTAATTTTGAGCCCTTTCCGTGGAACCCGTGACCAGTGTACCACAGGTGCCACGAAAGACTTGGAGTCGAAAATTCATGCTAGTTGGGTTCGGTTGGTGGTTTGCAACTAGGATGTAATAGAATTTAGCCAAAAAACGTTTCCAGGCTCGTGCCCTGAGGACGACTGAAAATTACGGTATTTGGGACCCTAAAACTGGCATGTGCCATTAAATGGGTTCCACATTAAAAATTTTTTCGGTAATTTGAAAATGTTTCTAGGTCAATTCGGACACGCTCTACACGATGGAAGTGAGTTTTCGACGATCCGAGTTTTCTTTCGCGAGTTATAAGCCAATAAAGCTTAATTTTGGCTAATTTTGAGCCCTTTCCGTGGAACCCGTGACCAGTGTACCACAGGTGCCACGAAAGACTTGGGGTCGAAAATTCATGCTAGTTGGGTTCGGTTGATGGTTTGCAACTAGGATGTAATAGAATTTAGCCAAAAAACGTTTCCAGGCTCGTGCCCTGAGGACGACTGAAAATTACGGTATTTGGGACCCTAAAACTGGCATGTGCCATTTAATGGGTTCCATTAAAAAAACTTTTCGGTAATTTGAACTTGTTTCTAGGTCAATTCAGACATGCTCTACACGATGGAAGTGAGTTTTCGACGATCCGAGTTTTCTATCGCGAGTTATAAGCCAATAAAGCCTGTTTTTGGCTAATTTTGAGCCCTTTCCGTGGAACCCGTGACCAGTGTACCACAGGTGCCACGAAAGACTTGGGGTCGAAAATTCATGCTAGTTGGGTTCAGTTGGTGTTTTGCAACTAGGATGTAATAGAATTTAGCCAAAAAACGTTTCCAGGCTCGTGCCCTGAGGACGACTGAAAATTACGGTATTTGGGACCCTAAAACTGGCATGTGCCATTAAATGGGTTCCATTAAAAAAACTTTTCGGTAATTTGACATGTTTCTAGGTCAATTCGGACACGCTCTACACGATGGAAGTGAGTTTTCGACGATCCGAGTCTTCTATCGCGAGTTATAAGCCAATAAAGCTTAATTTTGGCTAATTTTGAGCCCTTTCCGTGGAACCCGTGACCAGTGTACCACAGGTGCCACGAAAGACTTGGGGTCGAAAATTCATGCTAGTTGGGTTCGGTTGGTGGTTTGCAACTAGGATGTAATAGAATTTAGCCAAAAAACGTTTCCAGGCTCGTGCCCTGAGGACGACTGAAAATTACGGTATTTGGGACCCTAAAACTGGCATGTGCCATTAAATGGGTTCCATTAAAAAAACTTTTCGGTAATTTGAACATGTTTCTAGTTCAATTCGGACACGCTCTACACGATGGAAGTGAGTTTTCGACGATCCGAGTTTTCTTTCGCGAGTTATAAGCCAATGAAGCCTAATTTTGGCTAATTTTGAGCCCTTTCCGTGGAACCCGTGACCAGTGTACCACAGGTGCCACGAAAGACTTGGGGTCGAAAATTCATGCTAGTTGGGTTCGGTTGGTGGTTTGCAACTAGGATGTAATAGAATTTAGCCAAAAAACGTTTCCAGGCTCGTGCCCTGAGGACGACTGAAAATTACGGTATTTGGGACCCTAAAACTGGCATGTGCCATTAAATGGGTTCCATTAAAAAAACTTTTCGGTAATTTGAACATGTTTCTAGGTCAATTCGGACACGCTCTACACGATGGAAGTGAGTTTTCGACGATCCGAGTTTTCTATCGCGAGTTATAAGCCAATAAAGCCTGTTTTTGGCTAATTTTGAGCCCTTTCCGTGGCACCCGTGACCAGTGTACCACAGGTGCCACGAAAGACTTGGGGTCGAAAATTCATGCTAGTTGGGTTCAGTTGGTGGTTTGCAACTAGGATGTAATAGAATTTAGCCAAAAAAACGTTTCAAGGCTCGTGCCCTGAGGACGACTGAAAATTACGGTATTTGGGACCCTAAAACTGGCATGTGCCATTAAATGGGTTCCATTAAAAAAACTTTTCGGTAATTTGAACATGTTTCTAGGTCAATTCGGACACGCTCTACACGATGGAAGTGAGTTTTCGACGATCCGAGTTTTCTATCGCGAGTTATAAGCCAATGAAGCCTAATTTTGGCTAATTTTGAGCCCTTTCCGTGGAACCCGTGACCAGTGTACCACAGGTGCCACGAAAGACTTGGGGTCGAAAATTCATGCTAGTTGGGTTCGGTTGGTGGTTTGCAACTAGGATGTAATAGAATTTAGCCAAAAAACGTTTCCAGGCTCGTGCCCTGAGGACGACTGAAAATTACGGTATTTGAACCCTAAAACTGGCATGTGCCATTAAATGGGTTCCATTAAAAAAACTTTTCGGTTATTTGAACATGTTTCTAGGTCAATTCGGACACGCTATACACGATGGAAGTGAGTTTTCGACGATCCGAGTTTTCTATCGCGAGTTATAAGCCAATGAAGCCTAATTTTGGCTAATTTTGAGCCCTTTCCATGGAACCCGTGACCAGTGTACCACAGGCGCCACGAAAGACTTGGGGCCGAAAATTCATGCTAGTTGGGTTCGGTTGGTGGTTTGCAACTAGGATGTAATAGAATTTAGCCAAAAAACGTTTCCAGGCTCGTGCCCTGAGGACGACTGAAAATTACGGTATTTGGGACCCTAAAACTGGCATGTGCCATTAAATGGGTTCCATTAAAAAACTTTTCGGTTATTTGAACATGTTTCTAGGTCAATTCGGACACGCTCTACACGATGGAAATGAGTTTTCGACGATCCGAGTTTTCTATCGCGAGTTATAAGCCAATGAAGCCTAATTTTGGCTAATTTTGAGCCCTTTCCGTGGAACCCGTGACCAGTGTACCACAGGTGCCACGAAAGACTTGGGGTCGAAAATTCATGCTAGTTGGGTTCGGTTGGTGGTTTGCAACTAGGATGTAATAGAATTTAGCCAAAAAACGTTTCCAGGCTCGTGCCCCGAGGACGACTGAAAATTACGGTATTTGGGACCCTAAAACTGGCATGTGCCATTAAATGGGTTCCATTAAAAAAACTTTTCGGTAATTTGAACACGTTTCTAGGTCAATTCGGACACGCTCTACACGATGGAAGTGAGTTTTCGACGATCCGAGTTTTCTATCGCGAGTTATAAGCCAATGAAGCCTAATTTTTGCTAATTTTGAGCCCTTTCCGTGGAACCCGTGACCAGTGTACCACAGGTGCCACGAAAGACTTGGGGTCGAAAATTCATGCTAGTTGGGTTCGGTTGGTGGTTTGCAACTAGGATGTAATAGAATTTAGCCAAAAAACGTTTCCAGGCTCGTGCCCTGATAACGACTGAAAATTACGTTATTTGGGACCCTAAAACTGGCATGTGCCATTAAATGGGTTCCATTAAAAAAACTTTTCGGTAATTTGAACATGTTTCTAGGTCAATTCGGACACGCTCAACACGATGGAAGTGAGTTTTCGACGATCCGAGTTTTCTATCGCGAGTTATAAGCCAATGAAGCCTATTTTTGGCTAATTTTGAGCCCTTTCCGTGGAACCCGTGACCAGTGTACCTCAGGTGCCACGAAAGACTTGGGGTCGAAAATTCATGCTAGTTGGGTTCGGTTGATGGTTTGCAACTAGGATGTAATAGAATTTAGCCAAAAAACGTTTCCAGGCTCGTGCCCTGAGGACGACTGAAAATTACGGTATTTGGGACCCTAAAACTGGCATGTGCCATTAAATGGGTTCCATTAAAAAAAACTTTTCGGTAATTTGAACATGTTTCTAGGTCAATTCGGACACGCTCTACACGATGGAAGTGAGTTTTCGACGATCCGAGTTTTCTATCGCGAGTTATAAGCCAATGAAGCCTAATTTTGGCTAATTTTGAGCCCTTTCCATGGAACCCGTGACCAGTGTACCACAGGCGCCACGAAAGACTTGGGGTCGAAAATTCATGCTAGTTGGGTTCGGTTGGTGGTTTGCAACTAGGATGTAATAGAATTTAGCCAAAAAACGTTTCCAGGCTCGTGCCCTGAGGACGACTGAAAATTACGGTATTTGGGACCCTAAAACTGGCATGTGCCATTAAATGGGTTCCATTAAAAAAACTTTTCGGTAATTTGAACATGTTTCTAGGTTGATTCGGACACGCTCTACACGATGGAAGTGAGTTTTCGACGATCCGAGTTTTCTATCGCGAGTTATAAGCCAATGAAGCCTAATTTTGGCTAATTTTGAGCCCTTTCCGTGGAACCCGTGACCAGTGTACCACAGGTGCCACGAAAGACTTGGGGTCGAAAATTCATGCTAGTTGGGTTCGGTTGGTGGTTTGCAACTAGGATGTAATAGAATTTAGCCAAAAAACGTTTCCAGGCTCGTGCCCTGAGGACGACTGAAAATTACGGTATTTGGGACCCTAAAATTGGCATGTGCCATTAAATGGGTTCCATTAAAAAAACTTTTCGGTAATTTGAACATGTTTCTAGGTCAATTCGGACACGCTCTACACGATGGATGTGAGGTTTCGACGATCCGAGTTTTCTATCGCGAGTTATAAGCCAATGAAGCCTAATTTTGGCTAATTTTGAGCCCTTTCCGTGGAACCCGTGACTAGTGTACCACAGATGCCACGAAAGACTTGGGGTCGAAAATTCATGCTAGTTGGGTTCGGTCGGTGGTTTGCAACTAGGATGTAATAGAATTTAGCCAAAAAACGTTTCCAGGCTCGTGCCCTGAGGACGACTGAAAATTACGGTATTTGGGACCCTAAAACTGGCATGTGCCATTAAATGGGTTCCATTAAAAAAACTTTTCGGTAATTTGAACATGTTTCTAGGTCAATTCGGACACGCTCTACACGATGGAAGTGAGGTTTCGACGATCCGAGTTTTCTATCGCGAGTTATAAGCCAATGAAGCCTAATTTTGGCTAATTTTGAGCCCTTTGCGTGGAACCCGTGACCAGTGTACCACAGGTGCCACGAAAGACTTGGGGTCGAAAATTCATGCTAGTTGGGTTCGGTTGGTGGTTTGCAACTAGGATGTAATAGAATTTAGCCAAAAAACGTTTCCAGGCTCGTGCCCTGAGGACGACTGAAAATTACGGTATTTGGGACCCTAAAACTGGCATGTGCCATTAAATGGGTTCCATTTAAAAAACTTTTCGGTACTTTGAACATGTTTCTAGGTCAATTCGGACACGCTCTACACGATGGAAGTGAGTTTTCGACGATCCGAGTTTTCTATCGCGAGTTATAAGCCAATAAAGCCTGTTTTTGGCTAATTTTGAGCCCTTTCCGTGGAACACGTGACCAGTGTACCACAGGTGCCACGAAAGACTTGGGGTCGAAAATTCATGCTAGTTGGGTTCAGGTTATGGTTTGCAACTAGGATGTAATAGAATTTAGCCAAAAAACGTTTCAAGGCTCGTGCCCTGAGGACGACTGAAACTTACGGTATTTGGGACCCTAAAACTGGCATGTGCCATTAAATGGGTTCCATTAAAAAACTTTTCGGTAATTTGAACATGTTTCTAGGTTAATTCGGACACGCTCTACACGATGGAAGTGAGTTTTCGACGATCCCAGTTTTCTATCGCGAGTTATAAGCAAATGAAGCCTATTTTTGGCTAATTTTGAGCCCTTTCCGTGGAACCCATGACCAGTGTACCACAGGTGCCACGAAAGACTTGGGGTCGAAAATTCATGCTAGTTGGGTTCGGTTGGTGGTTTGCAACTAGGATGTAATAGAATTTAGCCAAAAAACGTTTCCAGGCTCGTGCCCCGAGGACGACTGAAAATTACGGTATTTGGGACCCTAAAACTGGCATGTGCCATTAAATGGGTTCCATTAAAAAAACTTTTCGGTAATTTGAACACGTTTCTAGGTCAATTCGGACACGCTCTACACGATGGAAGTGAGTTTTCGACGATCCGAGTTTTCTATCGCGAGTTATAAGCCAATGAAGCCTAATTTTTGCTAATTTTGAGCCCTTTCCGTGGAACCCGTGACCAGTGTACCACAGGTGCCACGAAAGACTTGGGGTCGAAAATTCATGCTAGTTGGGTTCGGTTGGTGGTTTGCAACTAGGATGTAATAGAATTTAGCCAAAAAACGTTTCCAGGCTCGTGCCCTGATAACGACTGAAAATTACGTTATTTGGGACCCTAAAACTGGCATGTGCCATTAAATGGGTTCCATTAAAAAAACTTTTCGGTAATTTGAACATGTTTCTAGGTCAATTCGGACACGCTCAACACGATGGAAGTGAGTTTTCGACGATCCGAGTTTTCTATCGCGAGTTATAAGCCAATGAAGCCTATTTTTGGCTAATTTTGAGCCCTTTCCGTGGAACCCGTGACCAGTGTACCTCAGGTGCCACGAAAGACTTGGGGTCGAAAATTCATGCTAGTTGGGTTCGGTTGATGGTTTGCAACTAGGATGTAATAGAATTTAGCCAAAAAACGTTTCCAGGCTCGTGCCCTGAGGACGACTGAAAATTACGGTATTTGGGACCCTAAAACTGGCATGTGCCATTAAATGGGTTCCATTAAAAAAAACTTTTCGGTAATTTGAACATGTTTCTAGGTCAATTCGGACACGCTCTACACGATGGAAGTGAGTTTTCGACGATCCGAGTTTTCTATCGCGAGTTATAAGCCAATGAAGCCTAATTTTGGCTAATTTTGAGCCCTTTCCATGGAACCCGTGACCAGTGTACCACAGGCGCCACGAAAGACTTGGGGTCGAAAATTCATGCTAGTTGGGTTCGGTTGGTGGTTTGCAACTAGGATGTAATAGAATTTAGCCAAAAAACGTTTCCAGGCTCGTGCCCTGAGGACGACTGAAAATTACGGTATTTGGGACCCTAAAACTGGCATGTGCCATTAAATGGGTTCCATTAAAAAAACTTTTCGGTAATTTGAACATGTTTCTAGGTTGATTCGGACACGCTCTACACGATGGAAGTGAGTTTTCGACGATCCGAGTTTTCTATCGCGAGTTATAAGCCAATGAAGCCTAATTTTGGCTAATTTTGAGCCCTTTCCGTGGAACCCGTGACCAGTGTACCACAGGTGCCACGAAAGACTTGGGGTCGAAAATTCATGCTAGTTGGGTTCGGTTGGTGGTTTGCAACTAGGATGTAATAGAATTTAGCCAAAAAACGTTTCCAGGCTCGTGCCCTGAGGACGACTGAAAATTACGGTATTTGGGACCCTAAAATTGGCATGTGCCATTAAATGGGTTCCATTAAAAAAACTTTTCGGTAATTTGAACATGTTTCTAGGTCAATTCGGACACGCTCTACACGATGGATGTGAGGTTTCGACGATCCGAGTTTTCTATCGCGAGTTATAAGCCAATGAAGCCTAATTTTGGCTAATTTTGAGCCCTTTCCGTGGAACCCGTGACTAGTGTACCACAGATGCCACGAAAGACTTGGGGTCGAAAATTCATGCTAGTTGGGTTCGGTCGGTGGTTTGCAACTAGGATGTAATAGAATTTAGCCAAAAAACGTTTCCAGGCTCGTGCCCTGAGGACGACTGAAAATTACGGTATTTGGGACCCTAAAACTGGCATGTGCCATTAAATGGGTTCCATTAAAAAAACTTTTCGGTAATTTGAACATGTTTCTAGGTCAATTCGGACACGCTCTACACGATGGAAGTGAGGTTTCGACGATCCGAGTTTTCTATCGCGAGTTATAAGCCAATGAAGCCTAATTTTGGCTAATTTTGAGCCCTTTGCGTGGAACCCGTGACCAGTGTACCACAGGTGCCACGAAAGACTTGGGGTCGAAAATTCATGCTAGTTGGGTTCGGTTGGTGGTTTGCAACTAGGATGTAATAGAATTTAGCCAAAAAACGTTTCCAGGCTCGTGCCCTGAGGACGACTGAAAATTACGGTATTTGGGACCCTAAAACTGGCATGTGCCATTAAATGGGTTCCATTTAAAAAACTTTTCGGTACTTTGAACATGTTTCTAGGTCAATTCGGACACGCTCTACACGATGGAAGTGAGTTTTCGACGATCCGAGTTTTCTATCGCGAGTTATAAGCCAATAAAGCCTGTTTTTGGCTAATTTTGAGCCCTTTCCGTGGAACACGTGACCAGTGTACCACAGGTGCCACGAAAGACTTGGGGTCGAAAATTCATGCTAGTTGGGTTCAGGTTATGGTTTGCAACTAGGATGTAATAGAATTTAGCCAAAAAACGTTTCAAGGCTCGTGCCCTGAGGACGACTGAAACTTACGGTATTTGGGACCCTAAAACTGGCATGTGCCATTAAATGGGTTCCATTAAAAAACTTTTCGGTAATTTGAACATGTTTCTAGGTTAATTCGGACACGCTCTACACGATGGAAGTGAGTTTTCGACGATCCCAGTTTTCTATCGCGAGTTATAAGCAAATGAAGCCTATTTTTGGCTAATTTTGAGCCCTTTCCGTGGAACCCATGACCAGTGTACCACAGGTGCCACGAAAGACTTGGGGTCGAAAATTCATGCTAGTTGGGTTCGGTTGGTGGTTTGCAACTAGGATGTAATAGAATTTAGCCAAAAAAACGTTTCCAGGCTCGTGCCCTGATAACGACTGAAAATTACGTTATTTGGGACCCTAAAACTGGCATGTGCCATTAAATGGGTTCCATTAAAAAAAACTTTTCGGTAATTTGAACATGTTTCTAGGTCAATTCGGACACGCTCTACACGATGGAAGTGAGTTTTCGACGATCCGAGTTTTCTATCGCGAGTTATAAGCCAATAAAGCCTAATTTTGGCTAATTTTGAGCCCTTTCCGTGGAACCCGTGACCAGTGTACCACAGGTGCCACGAAAGACTTGGGGTCGAAAATTCATGCTAGTTGGGTTCAGGTTATGGTTTGCAACTAGGATGTAATAGAATTTAGCCAAAAAACGTTTCAAGGCTCGTGCCCTGAGGACGACTGAAAATTACGGTATTTGGGACCCTAAAACTGGCATGTGCCATTAAATGGGTTCCATTAAAAAACTTTTCGGTAATTTGAACATGTTTCTAGGTTAATTCGGACACGCTCTACACGATGGAAGTGAGTTTTCGACGATCCGAGTTTTCTATCGCGAGTTATAAGCCAATAAAGCCTGTTTTTGGCTAAATTGGAGCCCTTTCCGTGGAACCCATGACCAGTGTACCACAGGTGCCACGAAAGACTTGGGGTCGAAAATTCATGCTAGTTGGGTTCAGTTGGTGGTTCGCAACTAGGATGTAATAGAATTTAGCCAAAAAACGTTTCAAGGCTCGTGCCCTGAGGACGACTGAAAATTACGGTATTTGGGACCCTAAAACTGGCATGTGCCATTAAATGGGTCCCATTAAAAAAACTTTTCGGTAATTTGAAAATTTGGGCATGATCCATATACAATGCTTGAATGAAGCATGTATACCGGACCGGGTATGCATACATTTTCTTTTCATGGTCTGCATTTCTTGAAGTATAAACCATAAAATGTAAAATTTGACATGACCCGTATAAAATGCAGGAATACTGCATTGTATACAGTGTTTGCCATAATTTTCATTCTATGGTCTGCAGATTTTTCGAAGTACAAACCATAAAACGAAAATTTGGGCATGACCCGTGTGCGATGTTGGAAAATGGCCCAATCGGGGCAATTAATAAGCGCATAATTAATAAATACATAATCACTACTAACCAACGGCGACAGTTGTTGAACGGGCAGACGCCTCGAATAAATTAGTTTGAGCTCTTTAAATTTTTACTGTAATGTATACTGCACTGTATACAGGGTTCGCCAAAATTTTCATTCAATGGTATGCATAATTTACCAAGTACAAAAAATCATGAAATGAAAAATTATCCATGACCCGTATACCATGCAAGAATATTGCATTGCATACAGGGTTGGCCAAAGATTTTTCAAAGTACAAACCATGAAAAAAAATTGGGCATGACCCGTATACATTGCAGGAATACTGCATTGCATACAGGGTTTGCCGAAATTTTCACTCAATGGTCTGCATCTTTTTTAAGGACAAACCATGAAATGAAAATTTTGGCATGACCCGTATACCATGCAAGAATACTGCATTGTATACAGGGTTTGCCGAAATTTCCACTCAATGCTTTGTATCATTTTCATTCACAGTACAAACCATAAAATGAAAAATTGGGCATTATCCGTATACCATGCAAGAATATTGCATTGCATACAGGGTTTGCCGAAATTTTCACTCAATGGTCTGCATCATTTTCAAAGTACAAACCATAAAATGAAAAATTGGGCATGACCCGTATACAATGCAGGAATACTGCATTGCATACAGGGTTTGCCGAAATTTTCACTCAATGGTCTGCATCTTTTTTAAGGACAAACCATGAAATGAAAATTTTGGCATGACCCGTATACCATGCAAGAATACTGCATTGTATACAGGGTTTGCCGAAATTTCCACTCAATGCTTTGTATCATTTTCATTCACAGTACAAACCATAAAATGAAAAATTTGGCATTATCCGTATACCATGCAAGAATATTGCATTGCATACAGGGTTTGCCGAAATTTTCACTCAATGGTCTGCATTATTTTCAAAGTACAAACCATAAAATTGGGCATGACCCGTATACATTGCAGGCATACTGCATTGCATACAGGGTTTGCCGAAATTTTCATGCAATGGTCTGCAGATTTTACAAAGTACAAACCAAAAAACGAAAATTTGGGCATGACCCATATGTGATGCAGGAAAATGGCCCAATCGGGGCAAATATATAGCGCATAATTAATAAATACATAATCACTACTAACCAACGGCGTCAGTTGTTGAACGGGCAGACGCCTCACCGGTGAGCTGCAATGAAATCGTGATTTAGTAAATTGAATAAATTAGTTTGACCCCCTCAAATTATTTGTTTTTAATACAGTGTTTGCAAAATTTTTCACTCAATGGCCTGCATCATTTTCAAAGCACAAACCATAAAATGAAAAATTGGGCATGACCCGTATACATTGCAGGAAAACTGCATTGCACACAGGGTTTTCCGAAATTTTCCCTCAATGGTCTGCAGATTTTTCAAAGTACAAACCATGAAACGAAAATTTGGGCATGACCCGTATGCGATGCAGGAAAATGGCCCAATCGGGGCAATTAATAAGCGCATAATTAATGAATACATAATCACTACTAACCAACGGCGTCAGTTGTTGAACGGGCAGACGCCTCACCGGTGAGCTGCAATGAAATCATGATTTAGTAAATTAAACCGAAACCATAAACTGCTCAATTTTTTGTGGTAAATTATGCATACCATTAAATGAAAATTTATGCAAACCCTGTATGCAACACATTATTCTAGCACTGTATACGGGTCATGCCCAAATTTTCATTTGACGGTTTGTACTTGATATGAAAATTTCAATTCTGCAAGCCATGATATGAAAACTTTGATTCTGCAAGCCATGATATGAAAATTTCAATTCTGCAAGCCATGATATGAAATGTTCGGCAAACCATGTATGAAATGCAGTATTCTTGCATGGTATGCTGAGCATGCCAAAACTTTCGTTTTATGGTTTGTACTTGAAAAAATGTAGACCATGAAATGAATGCATACCCGGTATACATTTCATGGTCTGCATTTGTTAAAATAGAAAACACGAAACGAAAATTTTGGCATGACCCGTATACCATGCAAGAATACTGCACTGTATACAAGGTTTACCAAAAATTTCATTCAATGGTATGCATAAATTTTCAATTTTGGTAAAGTGGGGCATGTCCCGTATACCATGCAAAAATATTGCATTGCACAATATTGTTTGCCGAACCCCGAAATTTTCACTCTAAGGTCTGCATCATTTTCAAAGTACAAACCATAAAATGAAAAATTGGGCATGACCCGTATACATTGCAGGAATACTGTATTGCATACAGGGTTTGCCGAAATTTTCATTCAATGGTCTGCAGATTTCTCAAAGTACAAACCATAAAATGAAAAATTGGGCATGACTCGTATACCATGCAAACGCAAGAATAATGCATTGCATACAGGGTTTGCCGATTTTTTCATTCAATGGTCTGCATTATTTTCAAAGTACAACCCATAAAACGAAAATTTGGGCATGACCCGTATGCGATGCAGGAAAATGGCCCAATCGGGGCAATTAATAAGCGTATAATTAATAAATACATAATCACTACTAACGTCAATTGTTGAACGGGCAGACGCCTCACCGGTGAGCTGCAATGAAATCGTGATTTAGTAAATTGAACAAATTAGTTTGAGCTCTTCAAATCGACTGTATTGTAATTTATACAGGGTTTGCAAAAATTTCAACTGATGGTCTGAAGTTTTTTCTTAAACCGAAACCATAAACTGCTCATTTTTTTTGGTAAATTATGCATACCATTAAATGAAAATTTATGCAAACCCTGTATGCAACACATTATTCTAGCACTGTATACGGGTCATGCCCAAATTTTCATTTGACGGTTTGTACTTGATATGAAAATTTCAATTCTGCAAGCCATGATATGAAACTTTAATTCTGCAAGCCATGATATGAAATGTTCGGCAAACCATGTATGAAATGCAGTATTCTTGCATGGTATGCGGAGCATGCCAAAACTTTCGTTTTATGGTTTGTACTTGAAAAAATGTAAACCATGAAATGAATGCATACCCGGTATACATTTCATGGTCTGCATTTGTTAAAATAGAAAACACGAAACGAAAATTTTGGCATGACCCGTATACCATGCATTGTATACAGGGTTTGCCGAAACTTTCACTCAATGGTCTGCATCATTTTCAAAGTACAAACCATAAAACGAAAAATTGGGCATGACCCGTATACAATGCAGGAAAATGGCCCAATCGGGGCAATCAATAAATACATAATCACTACTAACCAACAGCAGCAGTTGTGACGACGGGCAGAGGCAACACCGTTCAACTGAAATTAAAGCATTTGAGTAAAATAAAAAAAATTATGATGAAAAAACACTCTTTATTTTACTCGAGTGTTGCTTAAAAATTTTCATTCCAAGGCTTGCAGATTTATTTCAAGTACAAACCATGGGATAAAAATTTGGGCACGACCCGTATACAATGCTTGAATTAATCACGTATACCGGGTATGCATACATTTTTATTTCATGGTCTGTATTTTTTTCAAATATAAACCATGAAACGAAAATTTTGGCATGACCCGTATACCATGCAAGAATACTGCATTGTATACAGGGTTTGCCGAAATTTTCATTCAATGGTTTGCAGAATTCTCAAGTACAAACCAAAAAACGAAAAATTGGGCATGACCCGTTTACAATGCAGGAATACTGCACTGTATGCAGGGTTTGCCAAAATCGGGCATAACCTTTATAAAATGCAGGAAAATGACCCAATACATAATCACTACTAACCAACAGCAGCAGTTGTGACGACGGGCAGAGGCAACACCGACAACACTGAAACGAAAGCATTTGAGTAAAATGAATAAATTATTCTGAAGAAAAAACTAAATAGTTTACTAGAAAATTAGAATATTGTATTGTAAATTGATTCGGATACCATGCTAGAATACTGCAATGTATACACGGTTTGTCGAAATTTTCATTTTTTGGTCTGCAGAATTTTCAAAATACAAACCATAAATGCAGACCATGTATGCATACCCGGTATACGTGCTTCATTCAGGCCTTGTGAACGGTTCACAAATTTTCATTTCATGATCTGCATTTTTTCAAGGAAAAACCATGCATAAAGTTGCAAGAATACTGCTTTGTATGGAGTTTCTCAAATACAAACCAAGAAATGAAAAATCGGGCATGACCCGTATGCATAGCAGGAAAATGGCTCAATCGGGGCAATCAATAAATACATATAAAATGAATATATACAGGGTGGCCCAAAAGTTTATGTACACTTTTTGGCCGTCTTTTTCGCGTATGTGAAATTATAAAATTACAACGGGACAATAATGGTCAGACTGAAAATTGCCTGAACTTTTCAAAAATGACCTCCGTTTTGTTCTCAGATGAGTATTTCACGAGTTATGCACACGAACGTACAAAAACATGTTTTTTATACTTTTTACGCTTGTTTTCCCCTCATTCTTGATTTAAATCATGTGTTATTCATATTTACTGTGATATTTCAGCGTAAGTGTCACAAATAAAGTAGAAAAAAATGCAAACTAGTAAATCACGCTACTTCAGATTACCCACATAAGGTAAGAACGTCAAAACATGAAACATCAGCGTCAAATACGATATCAGCCTTTTTCAAGTGCATGTGCACTGCAATCGGCTTGCATCAGGGCTATTTTCAATGAAATAATTAATACTACAGATAAAGTAAGTTTGAAAGTGACAAATAAAAAAAATTATAGCATAATTTTCAATGTTTTAATTGAAAATAGCCCCGATGCAAACCTATTGTAGTCAATGCACGTGCACTTGAACAGGGCTGGTACTGCATAACGCTAATGTTTCATGTTTTGACGGTCTTGCCTGATCTGGGTAATCTGAAGTAGCGTGAATTATTAGTTAGCAATTTTTCTACTTTATTTGCAGTAATTACGCTGAAATCATTCGTGTGTATCGTGTGTATAACTCGTGAAATTCTTATCTGAGAACAAAACGGAGGGCATTTTTGGAAACTTCAGGTAATTTCCAGTCCGACCATTATTGTCCCGTTGTAATGTTATGATTTTACACACGCGAAAAAGATGGCCAAAAAATGTACATAAACTTTTGGGCCACCCTATATATAATCACTACTAACCAACAGCATCAGTTGCGACAACGGGCAGAGGTAACGCCGTTCAACTGAAATGAAAGCATTGTTGGTAGCTATTCCAAGTATAAACCATGGGATGAAAATTTGGGCATGACCCGTACACAATGCTTGAATGAAGCATATATACCATTTTTGCATACATTTTCATTTCATGGTCTGTATTTTTCAAGTACAAACTATGAAATACCATGCACGAATACTGCAAAATGAAAAATTGGGCATGACCCTTATGCAATGCAGGAAAATGGCCCAATCGGGGCAATCAGTAAATACATAATCACTACTAACCAAAAGCAGCAGTTGTGACGACGGGCAGAGGCAACACCGTTCAACTGAAATGAAAGCATTTGAGTAAAATAAATAAATTATTATGAAAAAAACAACCAAATAGTTTACTAGAAAGCTAGATTATTGCATTGTAAATTGGTGTTCCATTCCATGGCTTCAGATTTATTTCAAGTACAAACCATGGGATGCCATTTCATTTAATGGTCTGCATTTTTTCAAGTACAAACCATGAAAAGAAAATTCTGGCATGACCCGTATACAATGCTAGAACAAGACGCTTGCAGAGGTATTCAAGTACAAAACATGAAATGAAAATTTGGGCATGACCCGTATACAATGCTAGAACAAGGCATTATATACAGGGTTTGCGTAAAATTTAATTTCAAGGCTTTTAGAATTATTCAAGTTCAAACCATCAAACGAAAATTTTCGCATGACCCGTATACCATGCAAGAATACTGCATTGTATTGTATACAGGGTTTGCCGAAATTTGCATTCAATGGTCTGCATCATTTATTAAGTACAAACCATAAAATGAAAAATTGGGCATGACCCGTATACCATGCAAGAATACTGCATTGTATACAGGGTTTGCCGAAATTTTCATTCAATGGTCTGCAGATTTTTCAAAGTAAAAAACCATAAAACGAAAATTTGGGCATGACCCGTATACATTGCAAGAATACTGCATTGCATACAGGGTTTGTCGAAATTTTCATTCAATGGTCTGCTGAGATTTTTCACAAACAATAAAAAGAAAATTTGGGCATGACCCGTATGCGATGCAGGAAAATGGCCCAATCGGGGCAATTAATAAGCGCATAATTAATAAATACATAATCACTACTAACCAACGGCGTTAGTTGTTGAACGGGCAGACGCCTCACCGAAGAGCTGCAATGAAATCGTGATTTAGTAAATTGAATAAATTAGTTTGAGCTCTTCAAATTAATTGCATTGCATACAGGGTTTGGAAAAATTTTCACTCAAATGGTCTGAAGTTTTTTCTTAAACCAAAACAATAAACTGCTCAAAATTTTTCTTATGACTTGCAGAATTATTCCAAGCGATGAAATGTAAATTTCCGCAAACCCTGTATGCAACGCATTAATCTAGCACTGTATACGGGTCATGCCCAAATTTTCATTTGATGGTTTGTACTTTGCAAGCCATGATATGAAAATTTCAATTCTGCAAGCCATAATATGAAATGTTCGGCAAACTATGTATGAAATGCAGTATTCTTGCATGGTTTTACGGAGCATGCCAAAATTTTCGTTTCATGGTTTGTAGTTAAAAAAATGCAGACCATGAAATGAAGATGAATGCATACCCGGTATACATTAAAAAAACAGAAAACACGAAACGAAAATTTTGGCATGACCCGTATACAATGCAGCGTATACCATGCAAAAATAATGCACTGTGTACAGGGTTTGAAAAAATAAAAAACGAAAATTTTGGCATGACCCGTGTACAATGCAGCGTATACCATGCAAAAATAATGCACTGTGTACAGGGTTTGAAAAATTAAAAATATATCAAGTAAAAACCATAAAATGAAAAATCGGGCATGCCCCGTATGCAATGCAGGAAATGGCCCAATCGGGGCAACCAATGTACACATTATTAATAAATACACCGTCCTAACTAACCAACAGCAGCAGTTGCGACGACGGGCAGAGGCAACAACGATCATCTGAAGTGAAATCGATATTTAGTAAGTTGAATAACTTAATTTGAAGTTCAATTGCAAACCACGCGTTTTTTACCCAATTGCAAACCACGCGTTTTTTACCCTATATAGCTTTTATACGGGTCATACCATTTCTGGTTTGGTGAAAAAACTGCAAGCCACGACATGAAAATTATGCAACCTCTGTTTCAACCCTGTAGACAATGCATTATTCCAAATAATCGTATTATTGGGAAAATTTTCCAAGTAAACCATGAAATCAAAAATCGGGCATGACCCGTATGCATTGCAGAAACGGCCCAATTGGGGCAATCAATAAATACATTTTCAATAAATACACATCCAATAATTACAATAACCAGACTAACCAACAGCAGCAGGTTGTTCAACGGGCCGCGGCAACTTCGGTGAGCTGAAAAGAAAGAACAATAAAAGTTAATAAATCCAGAAAAACTGAGCTTGCAGTCCATTATTCATTTTTTTATTCATTTTGTACGAGGCAAGAGAAATTGCAACTTAAAAGTCCTTGCTGTGTTAAGACCAACTAAAGTCTAAAGTACAGCAAATACATAATCTGTGTGTGTTGAGACCAACTCAAGTCTAAAGTACAGCAAACATACAAGAAACTGCTCAGAAAGAAGTAGCGAACATTCAAATTTAGTTTCATGATACTCATGTGTGCTTAATATACATAATCATTACAAACCTAGGCCAGCAACACCGATGCTGTTGTTGCCCAGAACTGTGCTGTTGTTGACCCAGTGTTGTGCCCGTTGCTGCTGTTGTTATCGTTCATCATCGTCATCTTCATCATCACCCTCTTCTTCTTCATCCGTCCAGCCCGCCTAATCATAAGCACATATAATAAAAATAATATAATATAATTATAATAATAATTATAATAATAATAATACACAAGTGACCACGACCCGCATAGCAGGTCTGCTAGCCACGCCCACCAATAAACAGACACAATTAGGATTTTTCCCATACCTTTTTATTTATCTCAGATAGCAGTTATAAAAAATAATAAATAGACATTTGCTTATGACGGGACGGGCTGGTTTGGCGGTATTCGACCGCTGAGTGGTTGTCCTGCATTAAAGTAACAATTATTTTAAATGTATATATGTAAAGTAAACATTTTTATGATACAGTGAAGCAAAAATTCTACGCGACGACGCGAAGTTGCGGCTATGGGCAGAGCATATTCTGGGGTTCAGAAAAGTTCCTGGTCGACCATTTGAACTCAAAAATGATGAACTCAACAATAAACAAAGCATGTGGATTAAAAAACGTATGACAAAAGCAATGACTGAGCAAACCAACCAGTTCTGTTTCCATGATTTGTTGGTCCAACCATGGCAAAATGACTGACAACGGATTATTTAAGTGATTTGGTTGTTTCCATAACACAATCATTTAAATTTTAAAAGTGCGGCCCTCACACTCAATCATTCATCGCATATTGGCATTCAATTTTTTTCGTAAATAAGCTAATCATATTAGATATGCCTTATATGCGAACTGGCGGTATACATAAAAATATATATATAATAGAATAGATGAATGTGAAAATCAATGAACAGAGAAAAGAAGAATAAACCGCCGCAATCATTCATACGCTATAACAATTTTAAGAAATACCACTATTAAATCATACAATTACAATAAAAAAACTACAACCACATCAACAACCACAACAACTACACCAACAACAACGGCAATAACCACAACAACCACAACAACAACAACAATAACCACAACAACAACAACAGCAACAACAACAACCACAACACCAACAACAACAACATCAACGACATCAACAACAAGAACATATACTACAACAACAAGCCCAACATCAACGACAAAACAACAATAATGAAAAAAACACTACAAAAAAAATTGTATAAGATTCAATAGCACAAAACTTCCAATCATTCAGGCCAACAAAAACTGATATGTAAAAACAATCTATATGTTAAACTATTGATGAATGTGTTATGGAAGAAAATGCAAAATACTATAATGTAAAAGTATCCGTTGTTCAGTCATTATGCTACAGCGGACTGCACACGAGACGGAATCGACAGTCCACGGAACACTACAAAAAATTAGACCAATTATAACATTATCATAGTGAAATGATGAAAAAAGCTTCGAAATGATTTCAAGTTTAAATGACATCATAGTGAAATGATTTCAAGCTCGAAACAAATAATCGGAAAAAATAGATAACGAGGATTTTATAATAAACCTACCGCAGTTCTACGGCCAGTCGACCGCTCAACGCATCGACATCCTTGACGACCAAGAGCCACCCACACAGCACCACGGTACATGAAAATAAACCAAGGAATTAGCGAAATCAAAAATAAAATCTATATTAACAATATAAAAAATTACAAGAATAATAGTGCCTCGGCTCCGTTTCCAGAATTCACAGCCACCCCAGTCAAGGAAACAGCCCAGCTTTGCATTCCTAACCAACCCCTCCCTTATACCTAACATCCGCCAGCCTGACAGAGCCAACAGGTGAGCCGCCACTTCAGCGAGCCCTTTAACGGACATCCACCGGACACCTGGCCGTCAACCTACTCGGACAGCCACTCGCAGAGCCGAAGAAGCAGGGGCCTGAACATCACCCGACCCAAGCTGGAGCCCTAAGGTGGCCGCCTCGGCCTGTGGCTTCCCAGCAAACCGCCCCACAATGGTGACCTAATGAGTGACTTGAGCCCGACGACACAAAGTGCCGCCACCATCCGAAACCCTCGGGATGTAGTTCAGACCAAGATACCGGTAGAAGAGACAAACTTCAGGTACGAGTAACTTGGTACTTGGACCGAACTACACCTGATGGTATTGAGAATGTTGAGCGGTAATGAATGAGAACCTGGACGTTTGTTTGAATGGACCCTGGCCCCATGATATACCCTGGAGTTTGGATGGACTTAGGGAGGTGAATGAGCCTAAGCGCGGTGGGAATCGATGTCTCGTGGCAAAAGATCTGCCAACCAGCAACAATGGAAAGTGATCAACAGCTGGTTGGCGTTCAAAATAACAATTGTTAATATTGATTAGTTATTTGATTGATTAAAATTGTGTTTTGAATGTTTTACTTGGTCATATCTCCGCACACTTTTTCCTGAGTCTCCTTTATTTCTTGAATACTCCTATTCCTTATCTCGCTCCTGTCTTTTATAAATATCAGCACATCTCTCTCTTGTCACTTATTCAACGCCTACATAAGTTTTATTAATGTGATTGGTAGTGCTTAGAAAATCAAGACTTGCGATGATTGATTGACAATCATCAAAAATAAAAAAAAAAATTGTTGGCCGGCCAGTACCAGAAAAAGAAATAAAAAAATCGCATAGCAGCATAGCAACAAATATAATGAGTGTATAATCAGCGTAATAAAGCATGCAGAGTTGCGGAGGAATGGGGCACTGTCAGAAAAAATCAAGGCAACTGGCAGCCAACATAGATTATAAAAAATTTAGTAATCCTGATTTAATGTAATCAGGATTAAAAAAAAATGAAAAAAGTGTGCTTCAGAGCACACGAATACAGTTATAAGCTTACTTCTTCCGTTCTTATCGTTCACCTAAGCCACGAGCACCAACTCCCACCGTCTCATGCCCAATTCACCCCTCTAAGACCCGCCGCCCACCAGGATACACCACAGGAACGAAAGTGCCACCCAACCAAACGCCTATGATCCCCATTTATTACCCACTCACCACTCCCAATACTACCAGGCTCCCGAGGGAGACGAGTGCTGGTGACACCCGTCGACGGACCCGAGCCACCGTTCGGACCATTGTGGGGAGGGATGCTGGTCCACCGCCGGCGTCGGCCACGCACCTAGAACCCCACTTGAAGCCAAAGTGTGCCCAGGATAACTTTGACACCCCGCCCAGGATGCACCGGACTGAACCTTTCAGAATCAGACCAGAGCCGGGGCGCCGTGACCGAGCTCACCCTCGTTAACGACCCACCCACTGGATGTCAGACTGGCGGCAACCCCCGAGACACCACCTGGTCAGGGCCGCTCCACCAGGTCATCCCCTATCAGAGGCGCTACGAGACTAGTCGCAGAACCATGGCACAGAAACATAAAAAAGTATAATAGAAAAAGTACAAAATAAAAAGTAAAAATGATACATAACGCACCTGACTATACGGAGGTCGGCGGCAAATCGAATGACGTGATTTGCGGCGTTCCTCCCCTGAGTACGCGCGACGCAGCGATCTAATAATCATATGCATAATGTATATAAGCAATAATACAATAAAAAAGGAACCATAACAGAATGCACAATAAGATAATCACTTCCATGATCTGGAAAGTGATCGGGCCATAGAAGGCACCGCGAAATCAGCCAACAAAATCCCCCATATTTCAACAGTTGATCGCACATTTTATTTTTATTTCACTCCACACATAATTTAGAGTATTCCAAAGTTTAATTAGTTTTCAATAAACATATTTCTAATTGGCAGCGAGCACGCGCGCAAAAGAAAAAAACCGTGCGAAGACCGCAAAACGACGGTGCATTCACACGATGACCCCATTCCTCCACTGGTATTTGATAACCAGGCCGTGTGAACACAACACTGGTTTTTATCAAATCTAGGCGTGCATAATCATTATCATTTTATCGATTTTTGTGTCTGCCGAAAAATTTATATAAGCAATTTTCCCCCACTTGGGTTATTGTCTCTGCTTTTTTAATAAATATCTCGGGCAGCACTTATTCAGTCAAATGGCACAATATGAAATAATAATAATGAATATTTCTTTAGAAATTTTTTCATAATTTTTTTGTCGGTTGCAGACATCCACTGCTGCAATGAAGTTGTTTTCTGTACGGTTGCTGTTGTTGTTGTTTTCCCATAACACCCGTTGTTGTACAGCCGGCAGTGACCACCGTCATGACGAGTGCTGAAATGATGGATACAATTAGTAAATTTATAACAATAATTCACGTAAGGAAATTTTACTTAATATTTACCTGATTGATAAACTCCAATGAACACCGAGTTGCTGAGAAAGTTTTGGCGCGAATTCAAATAACTTTAACGCGCCATGTTTAAAATAGACATATGGGACCAATGAGTTATGAAATATGAGAACCACAAGAAACAGTCAATCGGTAGAATAAATAGCATTCTCAAGCGATTGGGAGACTGAATTTAAACTCACACTGTACTCTATGCACCGATTTTTTTTAATTCTTTTGGCCCTGCATTTTGAAAAAAAAATCTTCATATGAGAATTTTATCCTGCAGAAACTCATTATCGTCTATAAAATCATAAATCGCCAAAACTATTTTGGCACGCATTTTGAAATTAAATTCAAACCTGTTTTTGGCGCGCGTTCGAAATAAAAAAATATATATTTCACTCAACATTTGAACAACAAGTTAACACTGCGCTCAATTCATTACAATTGTGCGTAACGGGCTCATAGATTTTTTTTCGAAATCAAGATACCTTGATTATGTATCTTGGTCGAGGCAACTTTTCTAGTTGAAATTTCATTTCTATGGGCCATTACCATTACCATAATAGTTAAATGTTGTTCAATCGTCATGTGAAGAAAAACAATAACTTTTTTCGAAAATTTGAACGCGCGCCAAAAGCAGATTTGATTTCTTATTGCATGGATAAAAACATGGTGATCAACATGGAACCCTGGAACGTGGAAACTAAGAACACCAGCTGGACGCCATTAAAAACAGTCCCATAGAGTTTGGTTTAGGTTTCTTGTAATTAAGTTTCTACAGACCGGATAAAATGAAAAGAGCAGAATAACGGTATGTTTGTCAAACATCAAGTAAATCGTCAAACTCAGTTTTGAATTCAAACAGCGCGCCAAAAAATTTTCTTCAGTAACAAGAAACCCTGGATAGGCTATAATCATTTAACAGCGACATATAACCCATGAGCTGAGCCTGAACAACGGTGCACACTGAGATTCACCTTACTAAATTTCTTCAAGAAAAAAAACGAGACAAAGCTGTAACGCACGTTAATGAACTTATAAAATCTAGATTCCACAGGCCACGTGTTACGTAATATAAGACTGCGCGCCAAAAACTTTTCTCAAGTAACAAGAAACTCTGGACAGGCCATAATCAAATGACTAAACATGTAGCCCGTGAGCCTGAGCAACGGCGCACAATGAGATTATCCTGTCTAAAAATTTATTATAATTTTTACAACGAGCAAGAAAACGCTGAAACGCACGTTTATGAAATTATAACAACTTACAGACGAAGAGCTGAGAAAAGATATTCTACGCAACAACCTGAATGCACGCCAAAGTCAGTTTTGAAATCAGCTTTGCGCGCCAACAACTTTTCATCCCTCTCATCAGTAACAAAACAAGAAACCCCGGATAGGCTATAATCAATTGACAGCGACATTCAGTCAGTGACCCTGAACACAACGGTGCACATTGAGATTCACCTCTCTAAATATCTCTGAGAATAAAAACAAGACAACGCTGAAAAGCACTTTCATAAATTTATAACAACTCACAAACATCCCATAAATTTATAACAACTCACAAACAGACCAAGTGACGTGACAAGTGTCAACAAGTAAGAAAAGATGTTATTCTCAAAAATATGAACGCACGCCAAAAAAAATTAAATTCAAACTGCGCGCCAAAAGATCCTCTGGAGTAACAGGAAACCCTTGGATAGGCTCTAATCAATTGACAGCGAAATAGAGCCCGTGAGCCTGAACAGCGGTGCACTATGAGATTCTGCTTTCTAAACATCTATTTGAAAACGAACAAGATAACGTTGAAACGCACGTTCATAAGAAGATAATAATAGTAGCTCACAGACAAAGTGTCACGAAAGGAAAGTTTCTTATCGAAAATCTGAAAGCACGCCAAAACAAGTTTTGAACTCAAATTGCGCGCCAAAAACATTACTTCTTGAGTAACAAGAAACTCTGGATAGTCTACAATCAATTGACAGCGAAACACCGGCGGACGAGCTAATCCTCCAAAGGGAGGGAAATTTTCCCAAAGAGGGGGGAATCGGCAGAAATTAAGCCATTCTACCTACACCTTAAGGAACAAACTCTACTTTTTCTAAACCCCAAAGAGGAGGTTATTCCACTTTTCCCTCCCCTTCTCGTCCGCTAGTGCAGCGAAATAAAGTCCGTGAGCCTGAACAACGGTGCACAATGAAATTCACCGTTATAAAGGTTGATTAGAAAACGAGCAAAAAAACGCTGAAACGCATGTTCATAAAGCTATAACAACTCACAGAACTACTCAATTTGCTATTTTAGAAACATTGTGAAAACGAACGCGCATTTAATCTCAGTCTACTAATCGATTGAGAATGCTCTATACTATTACTCTAGAGCTAAGAAGGAAATGTGCATTCAAATTCAATCCTAATCCTAATCGAAAACGACTGCCAACTCTCTAAACGCTGTGAAAACGAACGCGCATTTAATCTTAGTCTACTAATCGATTGAGAATGCTCTAGACTCTAGAGCTAAGAAGGAACAACAAGTGCATTCAAATTCAATCCTAATCCTAATCGAAAACGACTGCCAACTCTCTAAACGCTGTGAAAACGAACGCGCATTTAATCTTAGTCTACTAATCGATTGAGAATGCTCTAGACTCTAGAGCTAAGAAGGAACAACAAGTGCATTCAAATTCAATGCTAATCCTAATCGAAACCGACAGCCAACTCTCTAAACGCTGTGAAAAATGGCGCGCATTCAAATTCAGACTACTAAATCAATTGAGAATGCTATGGAAACCGTAAACAATAGCGCGCAATGAAATTAAATTGCATAACCAACTAACAACACTATAAAACGTATATCGGCGATGGCGGACGAGCTAATCCTCCAAAGGGAGGGGAATTTCGTCAAAGAAGGGGGAATCGGCAGTTTTCACGCCATTCTACATACACCTTAGTAGGGAACAAATTATACATTTTTAAAACGCCAAAGAGGGTGGAACTCTACTTTTTCGTTCTTCCCTCGCCCGCTAGTGAAACCGTGGAAAAACTGCGCACATTCAAATCCGGTCTCCTGATCAATTGGGAATGCTATGGAATTGGAGGAACCCATGAGCAATAGTGCGCAATGATAAAAAATTCAAAATCAATTGACATTTGACAAGAAAATCAGTGACAAGAAAATCAGCCGTCATTCAAATTCAGTCTTCCAAACAATAATAAAGATATTTACTTATTTAGTAACGGCGCGCAGGGGCGGGCTTGGATTTTAGTTCAAGAAACGGTGTTTTTTTCGAAACAACACCAACTTTCTAGCCCACCGCTGACTGTATTAAAAATATATATATACATAATTTAGCTCGGTCAAGGTTTCTTGTTATCAAAAAACATTTTATGTACCCCATTACCCATTACAACATAAACAATGTAAAATGAACTAGGCGCAATATTCGTTTGTTTTCCAATTTTGTCACATTCAAAAATAAAATTTAGAGAATTTGAACGCGCGCTGAAATTATTTTTTTAATTCATATGGCACGCCAAAATTTATTTTCGAGTAACAAGACACCCTGACCAAGGTATACAAATAATATAGTCGACATTCCATTTTGACTCATTTTGTGCCAAGCCAGTCAATTTGCACCTCATGTTTCACGGTCGATACGTCCGGTGAAGTAATAAATAAGGATCGCGTGAAACAAAATTTTCCGTTCATTAATTACTTAACCCGTCAACATATTAGGTGCAAATGGTTTTGCCTGGCACAAAATGAGATAACAAGAATATAATAATGGTACATATCACTAATAAAACCAACCAAAATTGACGAAATCTCGATCATCTCATCATCATCACCATCCGACCCGACCCGATCGCCAACGGTTGTCGTTTACCAACGGCGGATCGTCCCGAAAAAACGGCTGACCGGCCCAAAAAAACGGCAGACAGCCGGCGCCGAAAAAAGCTAGCTGAAAAAAGTAATGATAAGAATAATAATAGTGAATAACAGTATAACTTCTTTTTCAAACATATTTTCATTGGGAAAAAAACAACCGTATTGATTTGATTCATCTTTTCAATACTAATCAAATCAAGTGGTACTAAAAACGAATATTGAAGGAAGAATTAGTTTTTAGATCAACTGAGGATTTGCACTTGGATTATTGGCACGATTTCAACGGACGCAATCAAAATCACTTTTGTTACTTTGCATTTTCATTCGAGACTAATTTTTCAACGGTTATTATTCGTATGACATCTTGAGACTTTTACATGCACGTAAAGACATTCCATGAAAGAACAGGAATATGATGCCTGACTCGAGTTCAGGTCACTAGCGGACGAGATGAGGTGGGAATAGTGGCACTGGCCGGTCAAACCTCCAAAGGGAGGGGAAATTTGTCAAAGAGGGGGAATTTGCAGTTTTCAGGCTATTCTACCTCTACCTCAGGGAACAAATTCTACTCTTAGAAAACGCCCAAGAGGAGGGAATTTCACTTTTTCCACCCCTTCTCGTCCGCTTATGAAACGTCGAATACCCCCTCTTTGGCGTTTTCAAAGAGCCCTCTCTTTGGAGGATTAGCTCGTCACTGGACTGGAGGCGAGTGCTCGGCACGGTGGGAAATTTCTCGATAAACGGTTAGACTCTGTAAACGGTTCATTTTAGCTACACTTCAAGGGACACATGAACACCCGACCCGTGTTTCGAACAGCTAACGAGAGTGGGGAACTTCACTATTCTCTGTCAATTACCTTCTCATCCGCTCGCACTGACGAGCCAAATCTTCAAAGGGTGGGGGGGGATTTCGTCAAAGAGGAGGGAATTGATGATTTTTTGGCACTTTTATCTACACCTTAGCAATTTTGAAACTCGCCAAAGAGGGGGAATTATACTTTTCCCTCCGCCTCTCGTCCGCTTATGGTGATCAATCCGAACTAGATGGAATTATATAAAAAAACTCGAAAAGTTACTAATTAGAAAACCAACCTAAAATGAAAAAAAGATCCACACGAAAAAGTCGAAAATGCCTCCGGATTCAGTTGAACTTGAATTGTGCGCGCCAATTCGGGCCTTGAGTATGGTAGGGCCGTCTTGAAGTTGTGGTTTGGCATGGAGTGTGGAGTGTGGCAGCGCAGACGATCCGGCAAGGCTGAAAAAGAAAAATCTTCCTAAAAACACGAAAAATGAAAACTAACATGAATTCAACAAATAAACGAACATAAACTATGAACATTTGCCAAAGACAAAATTCGCCGTTTCCAATAATATTCTATACAATTGGACGTATTATGAGTAACAGCTTTTTTCATACATTATTTATTTTCAGACCTGTGGGCAATAGGCCTGATTTTTCTGATTTCAGATCATTAAAGAAACAACTCTTTTCTGACGTGAGGTCGTCATGGAGGTGGTAGGGGAAGGGGGCAGATTACAAATGCGATTTGCTCTTCCAAAATCACGACTACAAAAACGAAAAAATCATGGAAGACGAGAATTTTTTTGAAACAGGTGTACCACTGCCCTGAAGATGTGTAGTACAGTACAACAGTCATATGTCGCAGCTCACTCACTTCACCCCACTACCCATTCCGCGCCCACCACCGGATATTATCAAAATAATAACAACAGATTAATTACTAGCGGACGAAAAAAATAATAATAAACAAAATTTGCCTGTTCCAACCAAAAAGTAGAGTTTGTTCTGTAGCGTGGACGTAAAATGGCTTCAAAACTGTCATTCAACTTCGAAAAAAACCTTGTTTTTGGAGAAATGGCTCGTGCACCGCCACTGGCCGACCAGCTAATCCTTCAAAGAAAGGGGGAACTTCGTCAAAGAGGGGGAATCGGCAGTTTTCAGGCCATTTTACCTACACCTTAGAACTGAAAGTACCCACTAACTCACCTTAGGGAACGAATTCCACTTTAAAAAACCCGCCAAAGAGGGGGAATTCCAATTTCCCTCCCCTCCTCATCCGCTAGTGCTCCTTTTGGAGA
The DNA here is from genome assembly GCA_964036265.1 of Daptonema setosum. Taxonomy (NCBI): domain Eukaryota; kingdom Metazoa; phylum Nematoda; class Chromadorea; order Monhysterida; family Xyalidae; genus Daptonema; species Daptonema setosum. Next base: position 20,872,166 of record OZ038444.1, read on the forward strand.
ATTGGCTCGTCCGCCGGTGAAACTAATAATAATAAAAAAGCGAAACCAACCTAAATTCGAAAAAAAATCGCCGTACGCAGCCCGATCCGTCAGCTCGGCTGTCGGTCGGCTGGTCCAACGTCGTCACCGAAGAAGCTCCGGTCCATAGACGCCGAGGTGATCCCTGGTTGACGGTCGGAATCCCCCGATTAGTGAGAGCCCGAAGACTCTGAAAAGCAAAATAATCGAAATGCTAAACTAATAATGGAAAAACAAATAGAAAGGTGAATGCTAATGATAATAATTATTAATAATTCGATATGGGTATTAAGAATTACTATTATTTATTATTATTTTAATATTTATATAAAAAATCTACCGTAATCTTTTCAAAAAACTAATCCAAGACTAGAAGTTTGTGTAAAACTGGTAGAAAAGTGCCGCGTGAAAGCTTCCACTTTCAAATTTGAGAATCAGTGGTCTGTTATTTTATAGGTTAAGAAATAAAACTTAGACAGACAGTCAGAGAGACAGAGTGACACACACACAAACAAACCGTCAGACTAGCAATTATTCCGATAGATAGACAGACGGTGTTTGTGCGTCAATTTGAGACAGACAGACAGACAGACAGACAGACAGACAGACAGACAGACAGACAGACAGACAGACAGACAGACAGACAGATAGACAGACAGACAGACAGACAGACAGATAGACAGACAGACAGACAGACAGACAGACAGACAGACAAACAGACAGACAGACAGACTGTCTGCACACTTTGATTGCACACACAAATGTGCAAACTTTAACAGAAATAAAACAATGCATTATGTGAATAAATTTCGACAATCTTTGCATGTTAATAGTGATTGTATTCAAATTACTTCAATTTTGCGACATTTTTTCTAGAAATCACGTTTTCAATCACGTTTTTAAGTGATCTTATTCTCTTATAATATAGGCTGAAGGGGTTTCTGCGATTTCCAGCGGTTAAAAAAACAAACTCAAAACTACCTCCTCCCCCATCCGAACACCGAAATACCCGGAAGAATATTTGTAAACTGTAACGGTTTTTTGTCAAAATTCGTGTGACCCAACGACAGCTAATAACCGTTTGTTTTAACGGCTTCGGCTTGATTCCGAACACAGCCTGTATGTTAGCAAAGGAGATAGCCTAACTTAGCCTCTTCGTGAATCCAAAAAGTTGAATTAGGGATTTTGACAAAAACCGGTACTGTTTCCGAAAATGCTACCCGGCCCATTACTGTGTGTATGTCTGCCTGCCTGTATTTGTCTGACTGACTCTCTGTTTTTTTGTTTTTCTCTCTGTGTGTCTGTCTGTGTGTCTGTCTGCCTGTCTAAGTAACATTTTTCATAATGACAGAGCAATTAATCCCGGTTTTATATTGGGCAACTTTATTGTTTACGCGACTTTTTTTCTCTGTGTTTTACACAAACCCCTGGTCTTAGCCTGGTCACAAAAAACCCTGAATTTTTGGCGCGCATTTCGAATAAGAGCGTCTTGAGATTCAAGTGAACAAATACACTTTAACTTGTCCTACCGGGTAACAAACACTGAACATGATGATTACATGTTATAGCATACAACTGTAGGGCTGAGTTGAATCGGACAGCCGGCTAGTAGAATATGTATCACCTTCTCTTACATTTGATGCACCTAGCGGAAGTTGGAATATTCAACACTACAACTATTCACTCGAATCCCAAATAACCCTTTCAACTTTGATTAAAAAAACCGATCTCATCATATCAAAAAATGGCCAAGCTTCAATGCCCGGAAAATAAGATAAGGAAAATATTAACTACAGCAAACATCAACTATAGTAAACATTACGACAATGAACTAAAATAGGGATAAATTAGAAATTAACGAAACAAAACATAACAAAACAGTTGAAATCGGCTTTGCATAAAAACCAGGCAAGTTTGCAGCATACAAAGATGGTCCCAACAAAATCACAGGGCAACGAGCCAGCTGTTTCTAGACGTTCATAACTTCCTAATGTTTTATCAATAGCGGACGAAAAGGGAAGGAAGAACTAACGTTTCCCCGTAATCAGCGATTGCAGAAATTGGATGTTTCATCCAAAGTGACCTGAAAGCTGTCAATTCCTTCTTCTGGAACCATTCCCTATTCCCCAAGATTTGCTCATCCGCCTAGCACTGGCGGACGGCTAATCCTCCAAGGGGACGTGGAGTCTCCTCAAAAAGGGGGAATTAGCAGAAATTAGGCCATCGCCTAAACCTTAAAGAATAAAGTCTAGTTTTTGGGAGGGGAATTCCACTTTTCCCACCCTTTTTCGTCCGCTAGTGCCGCCTAATTCAGTCGTTCGGCCGTTTTTTTGGTTCAACTTCCTAATATTTTTATCAGTAGCGGAAAATTGAGACGGTCAAATTTAAGCAACTTTTCTGCCTTTCATATTCTAAAAAAATTGAATCATGGGATTTGTTTTTTGAAGATTGTATTTTTTTAGAATATGAAAGGCAGAAAAGTTGCTTAAATTTGACCGTCTCAATTTTCCGCTACTGATAAAAATATTAGGAAGTTGAACCAAAAAAATGGCCGAACGACTGAATTAGGCGGCACTAGCGGACGAAAAAGGGTGGGAAAAGTGGAATTCCCCTCCCAAAAACTAGACTTTATTCTTTAAGGTTTAGGCGATGGCCTCTCGAACACGATCTCACTCAGGTCATGTTTGCATGATCCGTTGGGCGCGAATTTAAAATAACGTATGCCGCTGCTGCTGTTAACTTCTAAACCCAGTCATATGACATCATTTTGTAGACAAAAATATGCCCAATCGAATGCGCTAAACCGCAATCTTACAGCTTGTATACAACTTTCACAATAACTGCTCAAACGCGCAAACTTTTTTTGGCCCACCCTGTACATGAGCAATTAGGAAGGCTACCGGTCATTTTCCGAAAATCTTTTTCCCGAAAATCTTTTTACCGAAAACTTTTTTACCGAGAATTGGTTCACCGAAAATCGGTTTACCGAAAATCTGTTTACCGAATATACATTCCCCGAAATGAAGTTTTACCGAACGTTGTTTCACCGAAAGTATTTTCCCCGAATGAGTTTTTCCCCGAAAATTTTTTTCCCGAAAACAGTTTTACCGAAAAAAAGTTGGGTCAATCGTTTTTATGCGTGAAACTCATTTTTATAGAGCTTGTAACCAAATTTATAGTATATTATTGTTCTATAGACCCGCTACGCGTTGAATTAAGCACTATGCGTGAAAAAAATAACGAAAATATTTAAAATAAGAAATCTTGCATATGCCAGAAGGTATATCGGATACCATTTTTTCGATTAATTTCTTAACTCTTCATGGTATAAACTTCATTTCAAATGCACGATATTCGACTCCCCAAGCAAAAAATACCTAGCTTTCGTTTAAGTTGGAATTTAATCGATTGAAACTTCGACTTCAAGAACTTTTGGCTAAACCTGAAGATTTATTCAAATTAACAAAAACCCAAAATCATAGTCATTCCCATTTTAAATTGTTGAATTTTCAATGAAAATCGAAGTCATTCCATTTTTGCCGTAAGGATTCATTACGATGAACCGACTATGAAGTTCCAGAAGATTCGATGCAGATATGACGTAATCATAAAAGTTTCCACGTTTTATAATGCATTGTCAGCGCCGACAGACTTCGCTAAAGAGTCAGCCAATCAGCCATCAGCAACATGAGCGCTAAGCCACGCCCTCAACTCACGTGAACTTGACATTTCATTTGCTCCCATGAATTCGGTTCGGGGAAAAGCAATTCGGGAAAAGACTCATTCGGAGAAAGTATTTTCGGTGGAAAGACGTTCGGTAAAAGATCATTTCGGGGAAAGTCTATTCGGGAAACAAATTTTCGGTAAACAAATTTTCGGAAAACCAATTTTCGGTAAAAAAAATTTCGGTAAAAAGATTTTCGGGAAACAGATTTTCGGGAAACTGACCGGACCCCATTAGGAAGGCACTAGCGGACGAGAAGGGGTGGGAAATGGGGTTTTCCCCCTCTTTGGCGTTTTTTATAAGTAGATTTTGTTCCCTAATGTGTATGTAAATGGGCCTGAAAACTGCCGATTCCCCATTGTAACGAAATTCCCTCCCTTCAGAGGATTCTCTCTCCCACCAGTTGACAAGGGTATTCAAATTTGGGACTTATCCCATCTTACTTTTAGTGAATATGTGCAGTGATATAATGAATTATTGATAGAGTGGCCGGGCTTACCGTTTAATTTGTTTACTGTATTGTACATTGTACTTTATGTTGCAACTAGTCACCAACCCGTTCCTTCGGAACGATAGTGTTGAGGGTGTTTATTTGAAAGTTTTGTCAATTATATTTATAGTAAGCACATCTTTTATAGAATAGGCAACACTTAAAAAAACTGCATCCCAAAATTTTCCTGATCGTACACTTTACCAGACATAATTGAAGTAATTTATGATAAGCGTAACTCTAGTTATGTTTTGAATGGGTAATTTTTACTGAAGCATGTGTTTTGCAACTCTGTTATTTAATTATTTGCATATGAATTTGTTGTTATTTATTTAATCATACGAATTTCGTTGCCCGTACTCACTCACCCACTCATTCATTCACTCAATCACTCACTTACTCACTCACTCACTCACTCACTCACTCACTCACTCACTCACTCACTCACTCACTGGCGGATGCGGGCACCGGTTCGTACTCGATGATTCGAATGTGGGAGGGTGAGATCACCCAGGAGCCTGGAATACACTAAGTAGTTTGTACAATAGTTTTGGGTTTATAAATGTCGAATTATGGAAACATTGTAGGAGTGCGATTTGCAACATTGTAAATTCATCAATAGCATTTGTAAATATTTTATGTAGTTTTATTGTTTTATGCACGTGAAGAGCCAATAATAACATTCACTGATTCTCCAATGCTATTCTGACAACATGGGTGAACTGCTTTTCAAGAGAAAAAAACAGACGGCACTTTTGAAAACGATAACATAAGACACTTTTGAAGAGAGTTGTAACCTAATGGTATATCATAATCGTATCACATGATCGACTTAGACTTAGCAAACTCCGCATGACTTAGGACAACGCTCTTGAACCCATGTCTGCCACTGAACACTCGTGCACCCGAACTCTCTGACGTAGTAGTCACAGTTATATCCATCCTTGCAATCTACATTTTGTTGTTGTTGTTGTGGTCGTTGTTGTTGTTGTTGTTGTTGTTGTTGTTGTTGTTGTTGTTGTTGTTGTTGTTGTTGTTGTTGTTGTTGTTGTTGTTGTTGTTGTTGTTGTTGTTGTTGTACGCCAGTGCCTGAATGAAAGAGTGAGAGAATGAGGGAGGGAATGAGTAAGTGAGTGAGTGAGTGAGTGAGTGAGTGAGTGAGTGAGTGAGTGAGTGAGTGAGTGAGTGAGTGAGTGAGTGAGTGAGTGTGTGAGTGAGTGAGCGAGTGAGTGAGTGAGTGAGTGAGTGAGTGAGTGAGTGAGTGAGTGAGTGAGTGAGTGAGTGAGTGAGTGAGTGAGTGAGTGAGTGAGTGAGTGAGTGAGTGAGTGAGTGAGTGAGTGAGTGAGTGAGTGAGTGAGTCATCTAACCAGTCGGGTTTCCTTTACACAGACCATCATTGCAAGTCTGGCTCGACGAGCAAGCGCTACAGGCCGATCCTTTCTTGTACATTTCGCCACCAATCATGTTGCCACTGAAAATCGATCGACTGACTGACTGACTGACTGTCTGACTGACTGACTGACTGACTCACTGACTCACTGACTATGAAAAGAATTTCAACGAACTGGACGTCATATTTGCACAACAGGTAGGTCCACCTATCACTGCTGCATATGCCGCATCCGAGCTTCCACGATTTGGCCCACACAATCTGAATGGAATAAAAAGCAAAGTTACATATTTTTTTACCTTTTTTTCTTTCGTTCGTTTGTTTTTTTGTTTGTTTGATTGTTTGTTCGATTGTTTGTTTGTTACAAACCTGAGTGTAATGTCCAGTCGCGCTGCTGAAAACGTACTTTGAAACATCAAAATTCAATTGTCCAGGCTTCTTGGTGAGCTCATCCTCCCACATCGTTACGAAATCAGTCATCGAGTATTTACCGGTGCCCCCAGCGATGTTCTCACCGTATCTTTTATCTGATATGAGAATTTGAGAAAATGAGTGAGTGAGTGAGTGAGTGAGTGAGTGAGTGAGTGAGTGAGTGAGTGAGTGAGTGAGTGAGTGAGTGAGTGAGTGAGTGAGTGAGTGAGTGAGTGAGTGAGTGGGTGAGTGAGTGAGTGAGTGAGTGAGTGAGTCAGTGAGTCAGTGAGTGGGTGAGTGAGTCCGCCAACTCGAGTCGTGCTTCATGGCACACACTGAGCTCAAGTAATTTTGAGCAGCTGTGGCCACTTCATTGTCCCAGACCATTTCAGCCATGTTGGCTGCTGACGGCTCATTACGGCCAAACGCATTCTTCTCCTGGCCTTTGGCTACGCGACGACGGATATCGTTATGAGCTTTGACGAGTTCCTTTGAGTGAGTGAGTGAGCGAGTGAGTGAGTGAGTGAGTGAGTGAGTGAGTGAGTGAGTGAGTGAGTGAGTGAGTGAGTGAGTGAGTGAGTGAGTGAGTGAGTGAGCGAGTGAGTGAGTGAGTGAGTGAGTGAGTGAGTGAGTGAGTGAGTGAGTGAGTGAGTGAGTGAGTGAGTGAGTGAGTGAGTGAGTGAGTGAGTGAGTGAGTGAGTGAGTGAGTGAGTGAGTGAGTGAGTGAGTGAGTGAGTGAGTGAGTGAGTGAGTGAGTGAGGGAGTGAGGGAGTTACATATGTAGTGAGTGCGAACTGACGTTTTTCTCATGCTGGGTCAAACCAGCATACGCTCCGGTGCAGATACCGGCCAACAGCACAATGGCGAATCCGTACATAATGACAGACTAAGCGGTTGATTGACAGACTAAACGGTTGATTGACTAAATAATTGACTGACAGACTGAGCGGTTGTTTAACAGATCAAAAGATTGATTCACTGAATATTTGACAGGCTGAGCTGATTGATTGGCTTGACTAGCGGACTTTCAAGTAATGACAGAACTGCCTTGGAAAATGCCCATACAAGAAGCTGACTGACTGACTGACTGGGTGAAATTCACCGGCTCATATAAATACCCCTTCTGATGACGTGCTCATATTTGTATGACGCGGCATAAAGAATCGTAATTGCTAATTTCGTGTTCCATGAATGAATGGATCAGAATTACGTTGGTTATTTGGTAGCGGAGGGTTTCATCCAATACGGTTATTTACGGTTCATTTGTTATAACTTACAAACGCTTCTCATCGTATCCCCATGAAAAGTTTGTTTGGAAGTTCGCCAGTGAATACATCCACTCTTTTATGATGTACCATCCGAAAAGCTATCAGAAGATTTCGAGATATTTGTTAGTATTTGACATTACACTGTTCATTACCTTTGTATGTTCCTTTTATAGTATATGTACAGTACTCTATGTACATGACACATGCTTCTCAATAAGCAATCATCCTTTTGGATTCCACAAGAAGAAAATCCTTTGTTGATACTGTATTGCTATACGTTGTATGATTCTACAGCAAGGAAAATACGATTCTTTTCACATTATATACATGAGCAATTAGGAAAACACTAGCGGACGAGAAGGGGTGGGAAATGGGGTTTTCCCCCTCTTTGGCGTTTTTTATAAGTAGATTTTGTTCCCTAATGTGTATGTAAATGGGCCTGAAAACTGCCGATTCCCCATTGTAACGAAATTGCCTCCCTTCAGAGGATTCTCTCTCCCGCCAGTTGACAAGGGTATTCAAATTTGGGACTTATCCCATCTTACTTTTAGTGAATATGTGCAGTGACTTAATGAATTATTGATTGAGTGGCCGGGCTAACCGTTTAATTTGTTTACTGTATTGTACATTGTACTTTATGTTGCAATAAATACTAAAACAAAAATAAAAATTAAACTTTTATTAAATGAACAAAAATCATCATCCGACCATGAGCATAGATGGGAATCGGCCCGTCATGAAACTGCGTTTCAGGTTTTGATTGGTTGATTGAATGATTTTTCTGATCATTAAACTCAAGATTGCAGTAGCAACACAGCACTTTTTTACTCACTCACTTACCCACTCACTCACCCACCCAGTCACTCACTCACTCACTTAAATGCAGAGTGCACGGATGTGAACAGTGGATGTGGCTACTTCGTCGGTCAAGTCTGGTGCAAGGCCGGTGACAACGTGTCGCTTGTGATCGAGCAGTGTCCCAAAGGATCCCAAACCTGCTAACAATGACATTAAAAAGGCTCTAACTCTCTTCATCCAAAAGTTTATTGGCGTAAAACCATTTACCTTTTGAACCTAGATGTGTTTTCCACAATAGTTTTGCATGGTGATAATACGTGGTTCAAGAATACAACGATTATATTTCTCTATTTACCATACATTGTGGATTTAACTCATTTACATAGTTGACACAGTCATGTACATGCATACATACATATGTACATACAGTAAACAAATTAAACGGTTAGCCCGGCCACTCAATCAATAATTCATTAAGTCACTGCACATATTCACTAAAAGTAAGATGGGATAAGTCCCAAATTTGAATACCCTTGTCAACTGGCGGGAGAGAGAATCCTCTGAAGGGAGGGAATTTCGTTACAATGGGGAATCGGCAGTTTTCAGACCATTGTACATACTCATTAGAGAACAAAATCTACTTATAAA
>OZ038444.1:20881112-21070172 GCA_964036265.1 Daptonema setosum
CTGCTGAAAACGTACGATGAAACATTAAAATTCAAGTATCCAGGCGTCTTGGTGAGCTCACCCTCCCACACCTGGACGTACTGAGTCATCGAGTAGTTACCGTTGCCGCCAGCGATGTTCTCACCGTATTTATTGTTGTCTAATATGAGAAAGTGAGTGAGTGAGTGAGTGAGTGAGTGAGTGAGTGAGTGAGTGAGTGAGTGAGTGAGTGAGTGAGTGAGTGTGTGAGTGAGTGAATGAGTGAGAGAGTGAGAGAGTGAGTGAGTGAGTGAGCGAGTGAGTGAGTGAGTGAGTGAGTGAGTGAGTGAGTGAGTGAGTCAGCCAACTCGAATCGTGCTTCATGGCACACACGGAGCTCAAATAACTCTGAGCAGTTCCGGCCACTTCATCGTCCCAGACCATTTCAGCCATGTTGGCTGCTGGCGGCTCAAAACGGCCATACGCATTCTTCTCCTGGCCCTTGGCTACACGACGACGGATATCGTTATGAGCTTTGACGAGTTCCTGTGAGTGACTGAGTGAGTCAGTGAGTGAGTGAGAGAGTGAGTTATGTTGTCAGTGTGAACTGACGTCTTTTTCCTGCTGGGTCCAAGCAGCATTCGCTTCATCCCCTCCATCCGCTCCATCTGCTCCATCTGCTCCATCCGATCCATCTGTTCCATCTGCTCCATCCGCTCCATCCGCTCCAACCGCTCCGTCTGCTCCATCTGATCCATCTGTTCCATCTGCTCCATCCGCTCCATCTGCTCCATCCGCTCCGTCTGCTCCATCCGATCCATCTGTTCCATCTGCTCCATCCGCTCCATCCGCTCCATCCGCTCCGTCTGCTCCATCTGATCCATCCGCTCCGGTGCAGGTTTGGCATCCTTTGGGACACTCCTCGTTCACAAAGGACACGTAGGAACCGGTTTTGCACCAGCCCTGACCGACGTAGTAGTCACAGCCACTGTTCACGTCCTTGCATTCTGCGTGAGTGAGTGAGTGAGTGAGTGAGTGAGTGAGTGAGTGAGTGAGTGAGTGAGTAAGTGAGTGAGTGAGTGAGTGAGTGAGTGAGTGAGTCAGTCAGTCATTCAGTGAGTCAGTCATCTAACCAATCGGGTTTCCTTTACACAGACCATCATTGCAAGTTTGACTCGACAGGCAAGCGCTACAGGCTGATCCTTTCTTGTACATTTCGGAGCCACCACGATTGCCACTGAAAATCATTTACTAACTGATTGTCTGACTGACTGTTTGACTGAATGACTGACAGACTGACTATCTGTTCGACTGACTGACTGACTGACCGACTGACTGACTAACTGATATGCTGTTTTACTGACTGACTGAGTGACTGAATCCTTAAATTGACTTACAGATTCACTGACTAATTGTGAGAAGAAGTTCAACGAACGCTACGTCATAACGGCACAGCAGGTAGCTCCAGTCACCACTGCTGCATTTGCCGCATCCAAGCTTCCACGATTTGGCCCACACAACCTGGATGAAAATTTTGAAGTTTCTGCCAGCAAGCAGAGACATAATTAAATGTATAGACACGAGACTTATAAACCTTTGTTCGTTTGTTCGGTTGTTTTTTGTTTGTTTGTTTAAATTTGGTTGGGTTGTTTTTTTTCCAAAAAGTTATCTCATCGTAATAATCAACTCAACCGCGGTGTAATGTCCGGTCGCGCTGCTGAAAACGTACGATGAAACATCAAAATTCAAGTATCCAGGCGTCTTGGTGAGCTCACCCTCCCACCCCTGGACGAACTGAGTCATCGATTGGTTACCGTTGCCGCCAGCGATGTTCTCACCGTATTTATGGTTATCTGATATGTGAAAGTGTGTGAGTGAGTGAATGAGTGAGAGAGTGAGAGAGTGAGTGAGTGAGTGAGCGAGTGAGTGAGTGAGTGAGTGAGTGAGTGAGTCAGCCAACTCGAGTCGTGCTTCATGGCACACACGGAGCTCAAATAACTCTGAGCAGTTCCGGCCACTTCATCGTCCCAGACCATTTCAGCCATGTTGGCTGCTGGCGGCTCAAAACGGCCATACGCATTCTTCTCCTGGCCCTTGGCTACACGACGACGGATATCGTTATGAGCTTTGACGAGTTCCTGTGAGTGAGTGAGTTAGTGAGTGAGTGAGTGAGTGAGTGAGTGAGTGAGTGAGTGAGTGAGTGAGTGAGTGAGTGAGTGAGTGAGTGAGTGAGTGAGTGAGTGAGTGAGTGAGTGAGTGAGTGAGTGAGTGAGTTATGTAGTGAGTTTGAACTGACGTCTTTCTCTTGCTGGGTCAAACCAGCATACGCTCCGGCGCAGATACCAGCCAGCAGCACAATGGCGAATCCGTTCATAATGACAGACTGAACAGTTGGTTGACTGAATAAATGACTGAATGACTAAACGGTTGAATTACAGGACTAAGTGGTTGATTGACCGACTAAACAGTTGATTGACAGGATAAACGGTTGATTGAAAGACTAAGCGGTTGATTGACAGGATAAACGGTTGATTGAAAGACTAAGCAGGTGACCGACATACCAAACGGTTGATTGACATACAAAACGGTTGAATGACATACAAAACGGTTTAACGACAGACTTAGTGGTCTTATTTGACAGACTAACTACGGATGTACTAACTGTAGATCGACTAGCGGATTCTCAAGTACAGTAATGACAGATCTGACTTAGAAAATGCCCATGCAAGAAGCTGACTGACTGACTGGTGGGTGAAATTCACCGGCTCATATAAATACCACTTTTGATGACGTGCACATATTTGTTTGACGAAGCATAACGATATAAAATTGCTGTTTTCGTGTTCCATAAATGAATGGATCAGAATTATGTTGGATACTTGGTAGCGGAGGATTCAATCACAATACGGCTACTTACTGTACATAAGCTATAACTTGCAGACACTTTTTATCGAATGCGTATTTTAAAAGTTATTTTTGAAAAATCGACAATGAATACGATCATGATTCTGTTCGTTGTCATCCGACCAGCAGTCGGATTTTCTAGATATCGTTGGTATTTGACATTACACTACCACATTACATTTCCTACGTACAGTACTCTATGTACATGACATATATGCTTCTCAATAAGCAGTCATCCTTTTGGTTTCCACAAGAAGAAAATATTTTGTTATTACTGTATATTCGTATGACATTGAATGATTCCTATAGCGAGGAAAATCCAAATTTTTGACATTTTGCATCAGCAATTACGAGGGTATACAACTTTGAGGTTTATCCCATCCTACTTGTTGTGACCATGTGCAGTGATTGGGCAAGTGAATAATTTATTGAGTGTGTGAAACTGCTAACGAACTTTATTCCAGTGAGTGTGATAACTGATTGAGTGAGCGAGTGGATCAATGATTAGGTAATTAGTTGTTACAAATTGCGTTGTCAACTGAATGAGTAGGTGACTGAGAGCGAGCGTAAAATTTAAGTCGTTTTCACAATTCGCGGTGAATACAGAAATTAATTTGTTGTTTTCTTGAACCACGTACATAATATGACATGAGACTGACTTTTACAATATGCACAAATACTGTGGGAAACACACATCTTAGTTCAAAACGTTAAAGTTAGATCACCCTGATATAATGGTTCTCCTGAAACGGTAATTTGCCAATAAACCTATAGATATATAGATCGAGAGAAAGCGTCTTCTAAGTCTAATATCGTTTTAGCAGGTTTGGCATCCTTTGGGACACTGCTCGTTCACAAACGACACGTAGTCACCGGTTTTGCACCAGCCCTGACCGACAAAGTAGCCACAGCCACTGTTCACGTCCTTGCATTCTGCGTGAGTGAGTGAGTGAGTGAGTGAGTGAGTGAGTGAGTGAGTGAGTGAGTGAGTGAGTGAGTGAGTGAGTGAGTGAGTGAGTGAGTGAGTGAGTGAGTGAGTGAGTGAGTGAGTGAGTGAGTGAGTGAGTGAGTGAGTGAGTGAGTGAGTGAGTGAGTGAGTGAGTGAGTGAGTGAGTGAGTGAGTGAGTGAGTGAGTGAGTGAGTGAGTGAGTGAGTGAGTGAGTGAGTGAGTGAGTGAGTGAGTGAGTGAGTGAGTGAGTGAGTGAGGGAGTTAGTGAGTGTGCGAGTGAGTGAGTGAGTGCGTGAGTGAGTGAGTGAGTGAGTGAGTGAGTGAGTGAGTGAGTGAGTGAGTGAGTGAGTGAGTGAGTGAGTGAGTGAGTGAGTGAGTGAATGAGTGAGTGAGTGAGTTAGTGAGTGTGTGAGTGAGTGTGTGAGTGAGTGAGTAAGTGAGTGAGTGAGTGAGTGAGTGAGTGAGTGAGTGAGTGAGTGAGTGAGTGAGTGAGTGAGTGAGTGAGTGAGTGAGTGAGTGAGTGAGTGAGTGAGTGAGTGAGTGAGTGAGTGAGTGAGTGAGTGAGTGAGTGAGTGTGTGAGTGAGAGAGTGATTGAAAGAGTGAAAAAAGTGAGTGAGTCCTTATATTATTCTTTTGAAGTGACCTTTTGTTCCGCTTTTCAAAAGAACTGCAGTCATTCGAACAAAATGCCGTGGTAAATGGTGGTTGCAAGTTTTTACAGTATACCGGTATGAAATTTATGATCACATGTGATGGTAACAGCTTGAATAATAAATTCATTTTTTCGTGGTTGTCTGTTCACTCCATTTTATTATTTTGAAACCGTGGAAACATTCAAATATTAGATAGATAAATACCCTTAAAGTTCCCCTTACATAATGGTTCTCAAAATTTTATACCTGGAATATGTTCAAAAACAAAGTGTCACGTGGCAAATGTAGTAAAAACGTTGTAATTCAGTTATTTTACATATCGTCCATTTCTGTAGGTGAGTCAGTAAGTGAGTGAGTGAGTGAGTGAGTGAGTGAGTCAGCCAACTTGAGTCGTGCTTCATGGCACACACGGAGCTCAAATAACTCTGAGCAGTTCTGGCCACTTCATCGTCCCAGACCATTTCAGCCATGTTGGCTGCTGGCGGCTCACTTCGGCCAGCCGCATTCTTCTCCTGGCCCTTGGCTACACGACGACGGATATCGTTATGAGCTTTGACGAGTTCCTGTGAGTGAGTAAATGGGTGAGTGAGTGAGTGAGTGAGTGAGTGAGTGAGTGAGTGGGTGAGTGAGTGAGTTATGTAGTGAGTGTGAACTGACGTCTTTCTCCTGCTGGGTCAAACCAGCATACGCTCCGGCGCAGATACCGGCCAACAGCACAATGGCAAATCCGTACATAATGACAGACTAAGCGGTTGATTGACAGACTAAACGGTTGATTGACTAAATAATTGAATGATTTGATTGATCGCCACAGTCAATAACTGACCGACTTTTCTACGGAATGGCTTTTTGTACTACTATCCTGTATACATTCGGTCCAGGTGTGACGAACAAAAATAACATGTTCATGTTTCACATTTGAAAGGGTTGCAATGACTGTTGATTTTGGGTGGCAGGTGGTTGCGACGGATGAGCAGAGCTGAAATGTTAGCTTTTCTTGGGTTTTTTTCCGTTTTTCGACCTTCTGTTATAAATGTGGTTGGATAAAAGAAAACTATACACCTCTCTGATTTGAGTCCGGAAAAATTTTCCTTTCCTCTTTTGACCAGATTAAGATACAAGGTATTTCTTTTAATTTTTTTCATTTTGTTTAGTTAGGACCAGGCCAACGACACACAAAAGCCGGAGTACACATGAATGGCAGAGATATCGTTCATGACTATTTCCGGTTGTTGGTCATTTGTAAAGGACAGTTAACTTTGTTTGCATTGACAGCATATTTGATTAGATAACAGAGCGATTTCATGAAAGATTTTTTTCGGTTACACTGGCTTGTAGATGTTTTTTGTAGCTGTTTGAACAGATGATTACTGAATTATGCGGATGGGTATAATCAGGGGCGGGCCGCTGGGGGGGGGGGGGGGTGGGTTACCTCCCCCCCCACTTTTCAGGGTCGGCGGGTAGCCTACCCCCCAGGCAAAAATTTAGGTCGCCTACCCCCTCCCCCCCATACTCGAAATTTTTGAGAAAATCGGCCTCAAAACCTCGATTTTGAGGCTCATTTTTCAAAAAATTTTGGCTGTGAGAATTTTTTTTCGAACAAACACGTTTTCTGGGTCAATTTTATTGGTTAAAACCTGAAAAAACCGGTACATGTGATGTTTATACCCTATAATAGAAGATTTTTTTAGAAAAAACAAAAAAAAAACAGCTTTTTTGTGAAAAATTTTTTTTCCTACCCCCCCTACCCGACCTTACTCCCCTCACTTTTTGGACAGGGCGGGTAGGACGGGGTTTTCGGTCGGCTACCCCCCCCCCCCCCCACCCCCTGCAAAACGCCAAAAAACCCGGCCCACCCCTGGGTATAATAATGATTCACTGCGTCATACTGTACTTTATGTATCTGTTATTCATGTATTTATTCTTGTTTTACTATGCGGTTATATTACGAATTCCGTATTTTGTTGACGTAGATTAAACAACCGGTTTCAATATAGCTTTTCAAGTAATGCAGAAAGGAAAACTATTTCCAAGGAGTTTTGAGTGTAAGCCCTTCCACGAATTGAATTGAGTAGTGAACACATATCCAAGTGAATAAACTGGTCCTGCAGGAACTTACAATCAAACATCAAATGAGACATCAGTAAGTCTACTTTTATAGTCTATAAGGTTATCACGCGGAAATCTCAATAAATCTCTGGAGATAAGGCTTCCGTGACCACAAAGTTTTATATAAAGAAACCTACAACAGTTCTACGTTGTAGGAAAGTTTCATTATCATAGCTTAGCAGGTTTGGCATGCTTTGGGGCACTGCTCGTTGACGAAAGCCACGTAGTCTCCGGCCTTGCACCAGCCCTGCCCGACGAAGTATCCACAACCATCGTTCACGTCCTTGCACTCTGCATGATTGAGTAAGTGATTGAGTGAGTGAGTGAGTGAGTGAGTGAGTGAGTGACTGAGTGAGTGAGTGAGTGAGTGAGTGGCCTGAACTAACCAATCGGGTTTCCACTGCAGAGACCGTCATTGCAAGTCTGAGTCGGCAGGCAAGCACTGCAGGCGTCCCCCTTCTTGTACATCTCGGAACCACCACGATTGCCACTGAAAATCTATTGACTACCTGACTGAATGACTGCGAATCTTGTCTGTCTCCCCTGAATATAACTACATAAATCCTCGGCCGATTTCGGTATCTCATACAAGTGCTACCACAAGAATTCTACCCGAAAGTGGTCTGAACAAATCACAATTTTATCAAACAACAGACACTGAATGACTAACGCATTTTCGTAACGACACAGCAGGTAGTTCCAGTCACCGTTGCTGCATTTGCCGCATCCAAGCTTCCACGATTTGGCCCACACAACCTGAAATATTTTTCAATCTAAGGTAATAATAAGGTATGGGTGCCTTGCCGATATACAAACAATATGAACGCAACACTCATCTCATGGGTCGTTCCATGTCATATACAGCCCACTCTTTCACTCACTCACTCACTCAGTTACTCACTCACTAACTACATAACTCACTCGAGCTACATAACTATCACCAACCTGAGTGTAATGTCCGGTCTCACCGAAAACGTAAGAGGAAACATCGAAACCTAAATATCCAGGCGTCTCGGTGATCTCACCCTCCCACATCTTGACGTACTGAGTCATCGAATACGAACCGGTGCCCGCAGCGATGTTCTCACCGTATTTTGATTCTGCGCATCATATTCCGCAAGTGAGTGAGTGAGTGATTGAGTGAGTAAGTGAGTGAGCGAGTGAGTGAGAGACCCACTTCCGTGTACCATGTCGCATACAGAGCTCAAGTAATCCTGAGCACTTCTGCCGATTTCCTCGTCCCATACCATCTCAGCCATGTTGGCTGCTGGCGGTTCCGCCTCACCATTAGCATTTTGTTCCAGACCCTTGGCTACACGACGGCGAATATCGTTGTGGGCTTGGACCACTTCCTGTGAGTTAGGGAGTAAGTGAGTGAGTGCGTGAGTGAGGGAGTGAATGAGTGAGAAAGTGAATGCGTGAGTGAGGGAGTGAATGAGTGAGTCGGTGACTGACTGAGTGAGTGAGTGAATGTCCGTGAATAAATAAACACAAGTGAGTCAGTTAATTAGTTTGAGACGGTGAGTGAGTGAGCGAGGGAGTGAGTGCGTGCGCGAGTGAGGGAGTGAATGGGTGACTGACTGACTGAGTAAATAGGTGACTGACTGACTGAGGGAATGAGTGAATAAGTTTGAGAGAGTGAGTGAGCGAACATCTTTCTCCTGGCTGGTCAGATCAGCATATACACCGGTCCAGACAAGGGCGATCACGACGACCGTGAAAGTGTTCATGATGATTGGAGATTGAATGATTGACTGGTTGACTTACTGATCGTTTCCTGTCACTCCCTTTTATACCATCCAGTCGTTTACCTTTCTCCCAGGTGCGTCGTAAGCAAACATGTTTCGACAATATATGTTTTCTGAATTCCGAACACTTTTTGAATTCATCGGCAGCATTTTTTATCCGGCATTCCATTCATTGGCGGTTGAATGGAGACAGATATTGAGTTTTATTTTGGTCTTTGATCGTTTTATCGTTGACTCACGACTTGTGATGTCTTGAACTTAGCATGGGCTGTGATGTTGTCCGAAGTGTCTTTTGCGGTTAATCGTTTTCTCTCCCACTACAGAGAAGTACTGTGATATGTAGACATTACAGTAATTTTTTATTGTAAAATCGTCCATTATTTCGGTTGGGGTTGGAATTTCCTGTTACGTCGATACATACATGTACATACATGAATAAAAAGTTCGTTAGAACACTTTTCGCGAGGCAATGGAGTGGAGAGGGGAATTTTACTGTTTCACCTTGTTTCCCAAGAAAAGTATACGTAACCCTCTGTAATTGTTATGTCATCCGCTTCGTGCTCTGTTTAACTATTGTTTGTGCAGTTGTTACATGTCAGCAACGAACTACTTGTGTGGGAAGCCAATACTGAATACCATTTTTACTGTATTGCACCTGCAATTCGTACAATTCCATCGAATACCACGTGGCTCCCAAAAGAATGAACGACCGTTTCTAGTGTTGTTCGACATTTCGCTGCTTCACGAGCCTTTCTTATATTTTGATATATTCTACGTTTATGAAACAAATTATAAAAGTCAATCGCTTAGTTTTAGCTAAAGTTGCCGAATATTTATCCACGCTCAATAAAAAACAAATGGCCTGCAAATTGAGCCCATAACAAACTTGATAGTCACATCACATTCATAGAAGTTTATGTATTCCGAACGGCATGGTAGAACAGACAAATCAACAAACAAAGACAAATGTACTATCAGGATGGTTTCTCCAGAATCTCTGCAATATCCGACTTAACGGCGGACTCTTCAACTGGCTTCATGACCACATCTTCCTTGATCAGGGGATCGGGCAATATGGCTGGGATGTCGACCGGTCGTTTGTAGGATCCCATGCCACCGGCCTGACGTGATTCCTCGTGGGAATACGGCGTTTCCTGTTACGATATTAAAGATTACATGTTTTAAAGTAGTTTTATACATACGTCTTGGTTTGGTGGACTGAAACGATTACAAATTTCTCTTTCATGGATAATTTTTTCAGTTAATGTTTCGTCGGACAATACCAACAGGTCTAAACCGTTCTAAACATCGCCAATCGGCCATTAACCGTAGATAACATAGCTTGACAACTACGATATAGTAAAAGTTGGATTGCAGATTTAGATGCGAGTCCATGTACTGTGATGGTCACCTACGAACGATTATATTAAATTGCCACAGTACACTGGCGGGCGAGCCAATCTTCCAAAGGGAGGGGAATTTTTCCAAAGAGGGTGCAATCAGCAGTTTTCAGGCCATTTCACCAACACTTTAAGAACAAGTTCTACTTTTCGAAAACGCCAAAAAGGGGGAATTCCACTTTTCCCTCCCCTTCTCGTCCGCCAGTGCACAGTACAAACCAGTAGTTCCTTTAATCGACGTTTATGCGGTTTGGTGGTCCTGTGCTTGGCTATCGTCTTGCCATCCACAAAGTACTTGCTATAATAGAACATTGGAAATAGAGAAAAATCTGATAAGCTGTGAAAGCAAAATCAGATTACATGGTTTATCATCTTATCACTCAACTTTACTCAATGTTTACCATATCATATATTACCGTTAATTATACATGGAAAACATAGTCACTGACAAAAATAAAATGTACAACCAATCCTAAATTATAACATTAACAACAACAATAGAATCAAACAACAACAACGACATTAGAATCAAACAACAACAACCAACTCGCACTGAGCACAATAGAACTGTCCCTCGCCCGGCAAGTCAGGATCGGGCACTTGTTCCAGAAGTTTGGCTGATTTCCCCCTGGTTATGTCCTCATATAGCTCGTCGATATCTCTGCCCTTCCGCTTGCGAACTTTGTTATCGACTTTGCGAGGCATCTCTTAAATTTTACAACTGTTAGACTGCAGGAATTACTTTTAATGATGAGCAAAACTATTATCATATGGAGATGAACGAAAAAACTTTTTTTCAACCTAATCTAATCATTAATGTGACAATACAGTGTATTTAGACAGGGAGAAGATATTTTTTGTATGGTACACCACCTTACAATGTTTTATGTCAAAATTTCAAGCCCGATAATAGTTGAATACTCGTTTATTTTCGTCAACCAATTTTATAAAACTTTAACCAGGATACAACCGTAGAACTATAACAACAAAACTTATCAGGTGCATTGCAGAACTCATCACAGGCCACAAAGAAACTGAAAAAAACAATATGCCATATATTTTTGAAATAACAAGCAAAAGCAAATCAAACATAACATGAAACCGTCTTTGGATGGGCACATGTTGCAGTAAAAACGCGTTGTAATTTGAAACAGCAATCGTAGTTGTAATAATAGATGACAAGAAAATGTAGTTTTGCGATCTGAAAACATCCTTTATTTGCTAGAAACACACTTTTGAGTTCAGAGCACAAAACAAAACAGAATAATTATGATAAAAACCGGATAAATTAACGAGTGATAGGCACATTCACATAATAAACATAACATTTGTGTGGAACTCTAAAAAACAAGCAATGATAAGAAGCAGATCTTTGCAGCCTTGAGTGGAAAAGTAGGCCTGGATTAGGGGAATGGTACAAAACATACAGACACAATGGTGGAACATCTGGATTCAGCTGTACATCTGGATTCAGCTGTACATCTGGATTCAGCCAAAAACAGGTTTCACACAAATATGAAAAACAGCCGATCAAAAAACTCATGATAAAAGTTCTCTTTCATAATAATAATGAATAGCTGTTCGATATAATATGTAATAATTCGTAACACAATAATATGACAAAATTGTGAGCATTCAGTAACATTGAGAGAAGCGCTGCCTTCGATCGGATTTATTGGGCAACTTTTGCCTAGTGAGTTGGACTGATCGTGGATTTGGCCTGGATTTTGACAGACTTACGAAACACATCTGGTTACTGAGCAGAAGGTTGTGAGTTCAAATCCTACCAGGTACTTGGAATTTTTCACTTTCTTGTCTGGAATAGACTTCGTGTTTTACATACGAGGACAACCAACTCCCTCAACATCAGTAATAAATAAAACCATCAATTGTAATTACGGTAATATCATGCCATATCCCCGTCCGCAGCCATGGCCGCCTGGTACTTCTTCTCCTGATCGGCGTACATTTTTTCTAGCTTTTTGCGTTGTTTCTTGCTGATTTCTTCGCCGGCGGCGTCATGCGTAGGGATACCTGAACAAATAACATTACATTTTACGTTTACCATACACAGAAACTTGTAAACTAATATCGGTATGGAAGTAGTCGGTATACTGTTTATAAGGAACGTAGTTTATCTGAGGTGAAGGTCAATAACTTTTCCCAACTTACATAACACTCAACGTCCATCGCTTCGAAACGATCATCATATAAATCACATCACAACCAACCCTTATCATCAAATTTCGAGTATTTATCGGCTTCGCGTTTGAAGATTTCCTCCGGTGGAATGCGCTTTTCGGCTTCTTTCGCCGCCTTTTCGACCGCTTTCTTCTCCTTCTCCTTTTGTTTGGCGAGTTCGATAGCACGCTTTTGTTCCACCTGAAATCAGCAACATTTACTTCGTTATGTTATGCAAAATATTAAACAATAATAAAAAATAACGATTAACATTCTTTATGATTTCATTAAACCCAGGGTCGTTCGATTTGGCGGAAACTGATTGAAGTGTCTACACTACATTTACAATTCTAACATTTCTGAACGCATGAGTTTCTAAAGACTCAATTTACTTTCAAATGTCACAAAAAATGTCGCACCTCACGCATCAGTGTTTCGGGGTCGACGAGCTTGATGCGGGGCAGCACGCCTGGCTGCTGGTCTTCGAAGCGCACACCCAACGGAGGCAGCGTGTCATCCCGGATCTTATCGCATTCCTGTTAAATGGATAAAATGGTACATACAATTCACATAGAATCAATGAAGAAAACCACTATTTTCAGTTACATTGTTATGAAGAAATCTAATGTTTATTAAGATGGCTTCAGTTTCAAGTTCAGCTAGAACCTCACGTACCTTGAGAATGTCAATGCACTTGATTTCCCTGGCGATCTGTCTAACGCCTTCCCGGAACTCGGCTAGGACATTCAGGTACGGCATCAGCATCTCCTCTTTGTCTTGACCGTCGGCACAGCCTAAAAGGGAACATACATGTTTCATAATTCGGTTCCACAGTTATGGACTGTAAATGGAACAAAAAAATAAACCACTCCCACTTCTACTCATGAAGCTGAAATTACGAGGTAACCGGTTACTACAAGTGATTCGATTGTCCATGGTGACCCATCGGTAAGCCGAATTTAATCCAGAGAAGAATTAATTTCAAGCTTTCGAAATGAGGCGGTGGTCATACTCCAAACCCGTAACCCCCCCCCCCCCCCCCCCAACACCCACTGATTGGATCACAAAATTGACATCATGTCTTTCTCCCTTACTTAATTAGAAGTCTTTCTCGTTTTGGTTTGGATGAACAATGTGATTGAATAGTAAGTAACATGACTGCACGAATCCGACGGAGGTGGTGGCGGCATCGGAGTTGGCACCGAATATATCGAGCATCCTCGTCATGTACACGGCCACCTGACGCAGTGTCACGCTGTTGGGCGCCGAACCCAGATCTTCGCAGCGCTGCAAATAATACATTCTTGGTTAAAAAATTACAAACATTTTTACTTGAACTTGATTTCATTGTACTTCATCACTGAAGCTAACAGAGCACACTAACACCATATTAGAATGTTTTCGTAGGGTCATAAATTTTCAACTGGCACAGGCACATCATCATTTACTGAAGCTATGGAGGCAGGCTAATACCATATGGAGAATGGGGTTTTCGTAATGATGAGAGAAGTTAAACAAACGGATGGGCAATGGCAGAAAGCCCAGAGAAACGCGTCAGGATCTGTGTCTCAGGTCGGGCAGGTTTCGTAGATCAAACTGACCTTGATGTATGCGTTTCCATGCGAGACGAGAGCACGCAAGGATTCCATGACCTGTGAGGTGTGCATCGAGTCACACAGTGAGGCGTGCACGTGACGCTTGCATTCGTGCAGACGTTTCGCCAGTTCCTTGTCGGCTTCCGTCTGCTTGCGATAACCTACAAACAAGCATACACCAAGTCAGTTAAGGAATAAGCAGTCAATGATTTGTCATATTCGTTACGTTACGTGATTCTATTGAAGACGAATAAATGGTTGTATGTGCGATAGACGACATCAACTTTGGTTTGTGATACGTGAATGAGAATTTTTAAAACGCATCAAAATTAAAACCAAACGACATAAATGCGGACACCAACCCTCGCCCACGTCTGGTTTGTAATGCAGGCGCATGTAGTGCTTCACAACCAGGAAGAACTCGTTCATCATCTTCTCCCATTGCAGCGCGCGCTCCATCGTGTTCTCACTATAAATAAATTAGGCATTCAAAATTATAAAATGAATATGAAAGAGAAACCGACTACATTGCACAAGAAAAGAGTCTTCAAGGAACGCCAATTCAATTCTATTTCGAATACGGTTTCTAATGCGAAACTTTTTAACGAAATCCACAATACCAATACAGAACTAAGTGGAGTTGTGATCACAGAGGACGTTAAATAAACTGACGAGCAACAACAGAAGCTGAGATTTACGAATGTAAAGAACACCAGTTTTCCAGCCCAATGATTATTTTTAAATTTTATACTATACAAGAAGGGAACCAACGAGAAATCAAGTACGTCGGACCAGTTGCTCATAAGGAATAGAATCCTCATTTGTCTAGATGAGTACTTCTCCAATGCCTGACGGATCGTGATGAAGTTCTTCAGACTTTTCGACATCTTTAGTCCCGCAATGCGCAGTGTGCCGGCATGCAGCCAGTAGTTGCACCTGAAATTATGAAATTCATACTTACATCACCCCACCTCCACACTAATTTCACCATAAAATAGCAATAAAGCTGTGGAACCTGACCGAAACTATTTCTCGTTTATCCAAGAACAATACGTTTCTCAATGAAAACCATTTGACTGACCATTGATTGCAGCCAAAGTACGCCTCCGACTGAGCGATTTCGTTGTCGTGATGCGGGAATTTGAGATCGAATCCGCCAGAGTGAATGTCCAACTGATCACCGACCACGGCGCTGGCCATCACAGAGCACTCGATGTGCCATCCTGAATCAGTTTTCTCTTTAAACTACTGCAATAACAAAAAATGAATTCTTGGGCTTTAAACTAAACTATTTTAACAATGCAGTCAGAGTCAAGTGTATGCCATACTCGATGTATGCACATGAACAACGAACTGTATGGTATGTTGTACAAACCGAACGTCATGCAAAAAAATTCGCTCAAAAAATGGCATGCACACAAAGATCAGATTTAATGTCAAACCGCCCAGAAAAACATGCTGAATAACAAGAAATCCTGGATATTCTATACGAACCCGGTCGACCGGCACCCCACGGACTCGGCCAGGTGGGCTCACCCGGCTTGCTCGCCTTCCACAATGCGAAGTCAGACGAGTTGCGCTTCGCCTGAACATAAATTTTTTGATAAAATGCAGTCAAATTTACACTCGGAATCGGAATTCTGGTTACTTAGTTATCGACCTAATATTGAGTGAAAATGGTTAAAATAACCAATCAGTTATCGTATACAAAATATAAAAATGTTGTCGGTGATCAGTGATTACTTTATGTAATCGGTTGAGATGACCGTTATTTCACTATATTTGTTATTTATTATACAAATTTGCTTCTGTGGCATAAAAACTAAAAAAATAAATGAAAATTTTCGTACCTTCATGGCGTCGGCACAGATACTGAGTTCGCCTTCGCCCTCCCTCATGGCCGCCCGCAATGCTTCGGCATCGGTGAACGCTTCGGGTACCAGCTTGGCATAGTGATGGCCCGGGTCGTTCTCGAACGCTACCGTATCGAAGTAAACCTTAATATACAATGTGCAAAGTCAACTATTAGAAGAAATCGAATAATTATTAGTGTATTGTAAAAAACAGTATTCTTATCAATACACAATATTTCAAGTCCACTATTTGTGGAAATCTCCTAGTCATGTAACGTAAACACTCTTTTTTCATAATTCCATCTATTTTATTCATTCTCTGCTCTCGTGTCATATCATCACGCTTGTATTGTACGTGAATCTACATCGCTGTTGTTAAATGGATTCAACTGAAGAAGGTGCTACAAATATAATATCGAACCAACCGATCCATCCGAGGTGACATACGCGAATTTATTGGCAATGATCTTCTCGATGTAGTCGATGATCTCTGGTACGTACTCGGACACCCTGGTCAGGACATCGGGAGTCTGCACGTTTAGTCGGGCCATGTCCTGAAAATCAGATACCAAATTAAGATACTATCGAATGAAAATATTACATAATTACCCACCAGATGGAGTTGGTTAAATTCCAGATATACTTGCAAAATACGTAAAAACGACAAACAAGTACTGAAAGAATAAGTGTTTTTTACCTTTTATAATTTTGATTTCATATGACCGATGATAGCATAGGAAAAAGCACCGCCATGAAAGCAAAAGTTATACAATCGTTTTATTTCGAGTCATTCAGTTCACCAAACCAAGTCCAACCTGCAGAAACTCGTTTTCATATTCACGAGAGACATCCGTGAAAATGGAAACATCGGTGACGCTGCGACCGAGCGTTGAGTCCAACCAGTCCGATAGCACGTCGGCTGCCTGGAACAATCGTCGACAATCAATCAACCCATCTATCAATCACTAAATCAATCAAAATTTAGACTATTTGGACAAAATATGAAAAATATAGAATATTCAAAGTACCAAAAAGATTAAAACATATTTTGACAATATATCATGAAATATCGTACCGTATCGATAAGTTGTGTTTTGGCGGCTTCAATCGCCGTCTGGTCCTTTTTAGCCATACTCGACTCCAATCGTTCCGCGGCCACATTTGCATTGTCGATCTAAAATTTTTATCATTTTGAAAACACACTTTTTAAATATAAATAATGAATTGTCCTGATGGTTTGATCGATAAGTTCCATGAATTAAATTAAAGTGTACTCACACACAAAAACTTCTTCGCTGTACTAAAAATCCTTTGGCATGTTTAGCAATCGCAATTTCTCGAGGTTCAGGTACTGTATATTTTACCCATTCCCGCTGAATAATTTGGAGTAATAAGAAAAATAACATCGAATAACATAATTAAGATGCACCAACAATGCGCTTGTACATGTCCTGTTTGCCCTTGTCGGTTTCGGCCTCGAACTTGACACGAAACAGACCCATCGCGGCCACCATGTCATCCAACAGCTGTTTGACGGACAAATCACGCTTTTTATAATTGGCCAATAGATAACGATGTCGAGCTCTGTAAACACAATCAATAACATGGGAAATATGAGAATAGAAAACTTCTAAATATTAAAGTTCAAATGATATGAAAATAGTGATTTGGACTGGACTTGGATGTATGAGTGTCGATCTTAGTAAAGATAACTGATAATGCACGAAACAACACTACTCTTTTCAAATACCTTATACCAATCAATCTTCAATTAAAATTCCACAAACTTTTTGATGATCTTATCGTCAATATCAGTGATGTTCATGATGTAGTTTACGTCGTAGCCAAAGTAATCGGACATGATGCGACGCAGGATGTCGAAGGAGACGTATGTACGGGCATGGCCCATGTGTGACGAGTCATACACCGTTGGACCGCAGATGTACCAGTTTACCTGCGATTCAATTGTAATAATTTTTTCAATACTTAATTGTTCCTGCTGACCATAGACCATCATTCAAATTCGGGTTACTATATATGTACTTACTAGCTGAAGCTGATTGAGTTTATGAAAATTTTTATTGAATAATCAATCAATCAGGGTTGGATCGTGTTGACTGAATACGAACTGATTTGATTGATTAACATGAAATCATTCGTTTAATTAATGTAGAATAAGATATGTTGACAGAATAGATTAGGGTTTGATGTAATATAAGGCAAGACAAGACAACTACATTGCAAATGAAATCTGTCTTCTTGTTAATATCGAGGTGACTGTCAGAACTCAGAACAGAACTCAGTGATCAGGGATATCTTGACATTATGCTGTATTAGTATGTATGATAATGGCGGACTGATTGACTGGATCTTACCATATACCATTACAAAAACAATAATAATGCATTGAATATCGTGATGCTCAGTATTCAGTTACTGTTATCAGTTATATGATAACTCATTATAGTAAATTCGTATAATAAAACAGGGTTGCCTTATAATAACAACAACTTACTAATTTCCCATGCCTGGGCACGAATCGTTCCTTCTGTCTGGTCAGACTGTTCTGCAGATGGAGCTCGGTGTGATGCGACCCGGACGGCTCCACCCATTTGGCCAACGAACGCTTTTGGAACTGTGAAACGCCTGAAATTATATATAAAAATATTATAGAAAGTGAGAGATTGAATTTTTTTACAATAACAAGGTAACATGAAATTTTGGTTTACCGGCCACTATCATGGTTATTATAAGACGTTATGGGTGCGTCCAGAGTCCGTTGCAGTTGCCTCAAAAATAGTTATAAGCCGCATACCCTGCGGCTACCGTAATTTAACATGCTGGTCATAGCGATATAGTGTGTGCTGTTTATAACAAACTTGTTGCAACGGACTATGAAGGCACCCAACTAGATGCCTGACCCGAAACTCACCCTCATCATGAGCAGTTGTCCCGTTCATGTCTTCCGTATCACCGTTATGAATATGAGTGGTGGTTGATAAGGATGGCATTGCCACAACTGTTAGCGAGTACGCTAGTCCAGATAATAATCGATTGTTGGTGAGGAAATTACTGCCGAATGCGCGAATTATCGTGTTGACACGTGTCATGCAAGGATCGAGCTATTGGCTGAATTCAGGTAACCGAACCACGAGTAGTGATGAATTGTATTTTAATAACTTTTGATAGAAATTGGAAACTGAAAAAAATATAATACGGTCTATAATATTTGATTCCCAAACTCAAACGACGTGAATTATGAATGAATTGCGTTCATACAGCTGTATAATAGCTGTTCAAGCGTTGGAGAAATGGATTGTGCATTGTGTATAACGGCAACATAACCTATCTATAATATTAATTATTTTCAATGGAAATCGAATAAAAAAATAAAACAAAACACTGCCGACGAACAGATGATGCAACGGAAACGCAATTTGCAGCGCACGTGAAAAGCAATCTATAATACATCTACGCACAAAATAAATATTACCTGCACAAACGCGCGCGCGTGATGCACGCAACGCAGTTAACTTATAAAAACAGAGATATGCTGCACTGCACTGAATAGCGGATGCGTGAGAATAAGAATTACGGATTTCTTTTCCATCTGACAGTAAAAAAACTAAAATAAAACTTCTTCTTTTAAGAGTGATTTTCCCATATTGTGACAATTTTCTGATCCACCAGCCAGCACCAGACCAGTTACACTTGGAATGAAAGCACCGTACGACCACGCACTGGCGGACAAGCCAAAACAATCCTCCAATCCAAAGGGAGGGGAATTTAGCCATAGCGGGTATTGGCAATGCTGAGGCCATTTAACCTGCAACTTACGGAATAATCTGTAATTTTTAACCTACTATTGGTGGGATTCCACGTTTCATCACCTCCTCGTCCGCTAAAGGTGTCTGGTATGTTGCCGACCTGCGCAACAACCGCCAACGCTGCACTGCATTATTAAATAAAAAAAGTTTCTGAATAACCGCGAATTTTACATATAATGTTTCTGTTTGCTAAGCAACCGAAAACATCAGAGTGGTGTGCATCACTCCTTGAGTAAATAATATTATAACGGTCAACGTGGGAGATTTGGTGGCACGTGCTATGTATATACTATACTGACGTCGTGACGTCATAATATAATAACACAAATAATTGTTAATCATAATAAATATGGAGTGGACTGAAAAGACTTAGGGAATCAGTTACTCCACAAGTTTAACCGAAAAGAAAGCCTCGACGAAACCAATGATGTAGGTTGTTTTACTGGAAAGAGCACGCTCCAACTCGTAGCCGCATGCAGTAATACACACGCTATATTGCGTCAGCCAAAAGCAATAATGTATAACCAATGTAATATTTATTTGTAGTAAGCAGGTGGGTGAAAACGAAAAGCGAATACAATAATACCAGCGTGGCGCAGTGCTGAACACACCTGTAAATAAATTACATTGAATAACAAGGAAGGAAGTAGCAATAATATAGTTGAATAACGTGAATATTTTTCACAATTAGAGTACAATATACAACCATTTGGTTGGAAGTGAAACGTTGGTATAATAGGATGGACACTAGCGAACGAGAAGGGGGAGGGAAAAGTATTTCAGAGGTGGGAATGTCTTTTCTTTGGCGGTTTTTCAAATAATTAAGTTTTTATGGCTCGCTCGTCCGCCAGTAGATGGGGAGATAATGTGCAATTTATGATAAAATACTGAAAAATCAACACAACCTGTTTATAATTTAGTGATGCCAATGCCAAGCCAAACGGTCTTTTTATCAACTCACCTGACTGATTGATTCATGTGGTACATTTTCACATCACTGATATTTTTTAAGAACAGAATGCAGAGTCAGCTGTTTTGGGAGTTTATGATGTCACGTCACGGGCACGGCGGCGATGGGTTCCATCATCCTTTTACGATTAATTTTTTATCTAGATAAACAAACCGATAGTTAAATAAAGATATGAATAAAAACACAAATACAGAAAACAATTCACGTGAAAATATTGAAAATAATTAAAAGAAATTTTGATAATTCGAATTTATTTTGTCCAATCAGAAAGATGTGTAGCTACCGTAATCTGTGCACTCAACGCTGATTGGTCAGTTCAAATTTTGAATTTGAATCTGCTTTTTTTGATAAGTGGTTTTTATTTCGTTGTTTTCTTTTCCGAAAAAAAAAAACAAAGAATAATCTGAAAAAACTGTCTGATTAAAAGCGGTAAAAACAAACGATTCAATAATGACTTGAGCACACGCGCGCATTATTTTCATATTTTTATTAATTTGTGTTGTTGCAATTGCGTTGTAATATTTTAGAAAAAAAATTTGTGGTGTTCGGAACGTTTCTTCAATAATGCACAGCTGGTGGCACCGTACTTCTTTGCATAGCCATACTGGGGAACAAACCTACTCGTGAGCTATGGAATGTAAAGAAGTATGTAGCGACCTGTGCTCCCTATCTCAGTAAATACTGTCCGGAGCGCCCCATCATCAAAGCGGTCTTCATCATCCGGTACGGCGTTGGTGCACCTCGCACTGGCCTCTGGTTTGTCAAAAAATGACCGGTTAGTTAATAAAAAAATTATTTTGAAACGTTGTTTTTCATCGACATTTTATCGTTGTTGGAGCGGTGGGGGCAGGGCAATTTACACCACAATATTTGGCCGTGTTACACCCCATGATTTTTTTCTGATACACACTGCGAACCAGCTCACCAAACAGAGGAAAGCCTCGAAAGACGGGCTGATCGTAGTTTGCAGGTCATTTTACCCACAACCTCAGGAACAAATTTCACTTTTTCAAACCATCTAAGAGGGGTAGATCCACTCTTCCCCACCCCTCCCCCTTTCGTCCGCTAGTCTTCCATGTCCCAGAAATCAAATTGATTTTTTAATGTTGAGAGAAATACCCAAAAGTGAAGTTTTAGTGTCAACATGAAGCAGGCTTCTCCTCAATAACACCCCTTCTAGCTTGCGAACAGAATATACTCATTTTTTTCGCCAAAACTTCAAAATTGTTTTACATGAATGCAAATGGACACGACAAAAATTTTTCTTTTCTATGCGAAAAATCTCCAACATTGTTTTCCTGCATGTGCAAGTGTCTCATCAACCTGTTATGTTTTTTTTCATTAACTTGCATGCGGGCATGCCATGCCGTAACAGATGTTACTGCTATGTTTTTTGTACATTCTAACAGAAGTTGAAGTATCATAAATGTTCATTGCCTGTTACAGAAATTTTTTAGTTGGTTATCGCAAGGCTTAATTTGTTAGACGGATTGTTCATTGTTCCATTCACCTCGAGTTCTTTGCATGGTAGAATACGTTGAACAAAAAGCTTTATTCTCTTGGCTTCATTTCGTTTGTTGCATCGGACATATTTTACTAACATTTTGAGATGTCGCATGCTCCCATTTGTCCGGTGTGTACTAACATGCGTTTTTCGGTTAGCGCAACAATTGAAATAACGATGATCTTATAACAATTTGTGCAAACACTACAATGTACCAAGGTAACCAACTCATGAATAGATTTCGGATGATTAAGTTGAAAAGGTTATTATTTAACTCATGACCAAGCGAAAGGTTGTCATTTTGGCACTTTCGTTAACTGACATTTTGATAATCTGTGAATATGAAATGACGTATTATGTTATAGGTTCCGCTTTTGCAACGTGGTATTATAGTGCAGTGAATTGAGCGTTTGATAGGATTGGGAAGGTCAAGTAGTTCATGATCATGGTAAATTCAAATCCAAAATTTGTTGCAGTCTGTTCTCCGAAGAACAGCCAGCCGCCATTTTGAAACTCCTAAGTGACTTCTTTGCTTTGTTACTGCTCAGGTTTAACACCTTAATGGCAACGAGAAATTTCAAGTCACAGAGTGATTTAACGGACATTCCGAATTCCGAAACGGTTTTCTTTCCTCTGTTACTGCTCGGGAGGATAGAGTTTATTCTGTAGCATCAAAGCGAGAGGAGAACCGACATTCATTCATTTTCAACGAAAGAATCATTCAACCGACCTGTTCTGAATCTGAAACATCAGCTTGTGCGCTCTTATTTTCTTGCTATATCATATTTGCCATTTTGCATGCACTTAGGTGAGGGGAATTGGTTCGTTTCTTAGTGAATATCAACTAAAATAATTGTTATTTTCAGGTGCCATAATGTGAATGCCAATGTTCGCCTAATATCCGCAACCGTTACTACGGTTATCGTCGATAACGACACCAAATACACCCACTATTAAGAAGTGAAGTTGTGGATCGAAAACATCAATCATGGAACTGAGTCTGCGCGGCATGTTCCAAGACTTCAATGCGTCGTAAGTTCACGATTTCAGTCTGTTCCAAGTTGGAATTATCAATCATAATAGTAGTTTTCATATGATACAACAGTCAATGACCCAGTGTTTGTACAAAACATATCAAGCCGTAATGTGGTTTCGTTTCCTGAGCGGAAATGAATGTTTCCAGATATACAGGTTTTTCCTATGAAAATTTCCATCAATCTTCATCATAATATCCCTCATGACTTGAACATAGTAGAAGTTTTGTGATGGTTAAATTCGTTTTCAGCAAATGTATCGTGTACAGCAGCCTGTTGGTGTTTACTCTTCTGCTGGCACTCAAGCTCGACCACACAATCGACGTGCCATACTGGTGCATTTTCATGTCTTTATGGGTCTGGAAGCTGGTGGCCATATCTGGTGCCGTGGTTGGATGCGTATCACACTGTCGACGACCACCACCCAGGTTAAATATCGTTTACTTACTGAAGTCAAAAAAGCCCACTAATACCATACCAGATCAGAATGGTGTTCTCATAGTGGCCATAGAGATTGCATGAATTGACCGGCTACGGCAGAAACCGAAGAGCAACGCGTCAGGGTTGTCACCTTCCATGTTTCGACCATGAAACCTCCGGATTGCGTGAGTCCGGCGCCCTAATCAGTAGACTTGATCATAGGCGAGAAATCTATCTATACTTAAATGACTCTTGAAGGATAATTTTTCCGCACCTATGAGAAGGGTATTGTATAAAACATATCATAGAACCAATTGGTTGATGAACTTTCAGAAACGACGTGCAAAGTGAGCTCGAGTACCGCACGATGATCCTGTGCGCCGGACAACATGTGCTATTGCTGATGTTTGAGGTGGATTATGAGTTATGATTCAAAACTCACTTCATCATAATAGACGGAGGGAATCACTTTATTGCAAAAAATATCTTAATTTTTTGTGTTTAGCACGTTTACGAGAAAGTTGTTTGATTGATTCGATCAAAATGTAAGACAGACATGTTACAGATTCTTGCGTGCTATAAACTGGATTCTGGTGACACGGAACTGCGGTGGATCCTGGTGTTTGTGCCACTCGTGTTTGAAAGCATCATCTCCATCATCATTTGCATCTGGGCGGTCAGGCAAGATCGCAGCTTTGAGGTCGTTCGCTAATACACTATGTTTGGAAATTAACTCGTAAGACCCAAAAACAGGGGTCAACAATGGCTGGGTCTGGCTTGGTCTGGGTGCGAGCTGCGAGCAAGGATTTCGGTGGAGTGCGAGCAGATGGGGGAGGGAAAGAAAAAGAAAGAAAGGGAAAGAAGAGAAGAAAAGAAGAAAAAAAGAAAAGAGAGAAAGAAAATTTTTCTTCCGAATTTCAAACATTCGGGTTCGATCAATTAGGGCGAGCGCAAAATTGTGCGAGCACAAAATTGTGCAACTAACATACACTTGAATAATTTGAACTGATCAACTGGCGCGCGCACTTTGAAACGGTTCCGTATCATCGCAACCCAAACCTTAATATACAGTAGTAGCTCGGTGAGTAAGAGCAGCTCATATTTTCTATTGTAATTTTAGTGTTATTCACTACATAATTTATGCTCGCACGTCTGACATCTATCTTGAGTCAGCGTTTAACTGAAGCCAAAATTGTTAGTTGTTCTTCAATAATATTTCCAATAGCCTTCTAATAGCCTGCCGCTTTTCAGCTATGTTTCTACAAAACAGTGGGCTTCAAAACGCAAAAATTGTGGCGCTGAGCGCCGCTCAGCCTGTCAATTTTCAGACATGTCTTTAATACAAATCAGCGGACTTTAAAACGCTGAAAGTTTGGCGCTGCGCGCCATCCAGGCAGTCAGTTTTCAGAGGTGTTTCTAATACCAACATGTGGTATTTAAATTTCAGAAATTTCGGTGCTTCGCGGCACTCAGCCTGCCACTTTTCAGATATGTTTCTAATACAAAACAGTGGGCTTAAGAATGCAGAAATTATGGCACTGCGCGACGCTCAGCCTGCAATTTTCAGACATGTCTCTAATAAAAATCAGCGGCCTTTAAAACGCTGAAAGTTTGGCGCTGCGCGCCACTCAGGCATTCAATTTCCAGATGTGTTTCTAATAAAAACGAGGGGTTTTTAAACTTCAGAAATTTCGGTGCTTCGCGGCACTCAGCCTGCCACTTTTCAGATATGTTTCTAATACAAAACAGTGGGCTTCAAAATGCAGAAATTATGGCGCTACGCGACGCGCAGCCTGCAATTTTCAGACATGTCTCTAATACAAATCAGCGGGCATTAAAACGCTGAAAGTTTGGCGCTGCGCACCACTCAGGCAGTCAGTTTCCCGATGTGTTTCTAATACAAACCAGGGGTCTTTAAATTTCAGAAATTTTGGCGCTGCGCGCCGCTCAGCCTGCCACATTTCAGGCAAGTCTCTAATACAAATCAGCGGGCTTTAAAAAGCTGAATGTTTGGTGCTGCGCGCCACTTAGCCTGCCAGTTTTCAGATAAGATTCTTATTTAAATATCAACCTAGGTTACAATATCAACTACTAAGTTAATAATTCATTGTTTTATCACGATTTCTCCAGTATAACGCAAGACAACCAGCAGATGGAGTATATGCGTGAATTTGGGGTTGTTTTTTGCTAAAACTGATTTTTATGGCGTTTTGTGAGTTTGGGGTGCGAGCAGGCTTTTGAGACCCAGACCCAGCCAGAATCCAATCCATTGTTGACCCCTGCCCAAAAACGTTATCAGAAACGTCGATAAAAATCCTTAAATACTAGTGAACCGTTCACTATTTCACCATCTGCCACTATCTTTTTGTAAATTCTAGTAACATCCAAAGGAAATTTTTTATGGTGTTGTTTAAATTTGCAGTTCGAACTGTTCTTCTCCGTGAACGCGGTGCAGTTTGCGTTCATTGCGCTAAAGTTGGACAACATGGTCATGTGGAACTGGGCGGTTAGTTATGCGTATAAAATTTTACACATTATTGTTATGTGAAAAAACAAATGCAAATGCTATGCAATTAAAGAAAACATTTCTCTGAATCATTTGTTTTGTCACCATCAGAGAGTGCAGTATTATTAACTGAATCAAAACATGGTTGTTTATGGAACAAACACATTGTGATGTAGATTTTGTGCTGGTGATATTAGAGCTCGGACCTGTCATTCGGCGGAATCTGCCAATATAAAAGTATGACTCGTTCACTAAATTGGAGGTAATACGTTACTGTTAGGTTGATACGTTTAACGAAGTTTAGGTTGAACGTAAGGTTTTTACGTTTATCAAATTGTAGGTGATCTTCATTCCACTGTGGATTCTGATCTGCCTGAGTCTGATCGCTGTGCTGTACGCGGTCATCCTTGCTGTGCTGTTGATCCGGAGTATATCGTTGCTGCCAGAAAGACGTCGTCAGCATATGTGGTCAGCTATTGGCTACACTCTGCTCGTCGTACCATTACTCGTATTCCTGGTTGGTTGTTGTTGTTTTTGTTGCTGTTTTTTCACTGTTGTTGTTTTCTTCATTGTTGTTGAAACTTTTGTTTGGTTGTTCTTGTTCATATTTTCGTTGTTTTTGCGTCAGTAATTTTGTTGAAGTTCGTATAGTCAGTTTCTGAGGGGTGTATGTTTGCGGGGTAGGTGATGACGAGCCGACGTGTACAACTGGTTGACTTTATTATAGATATCGCTTGCCAGTTACAAATGGATAAAGACCTTTAGAATCCAATGATCACTCATATTTATATCACTTATCGAACATATACATGATAAGACGCCTACACATTATCGAATATACACGTAGTTACTAGCAAGATGCTGACTCTTCCCCTACAATAATAGAAATTAAGATGGAAGTGTCATTCAAATAGAATAAAATCGTCATGAAATATTCAAATTCAGGTTCATGGACCATAAAACCATACATTGACGACACGCCTTGATTGTTGCCATCTGCCATATTATTCGATCCATACCTGTCTTGACCATAAATATCTGCATAAAATAAGGATTAAGTTGTTCTCATTTAACTCATACTGTCTGAACTCAAAATACAAACTAATCTTCAATAACTAACACTGATTAAAACCAACTTGTATAGGGAATAAGACAACGTTAATTAAGATGCTTTATTACTAAATGTTTGCAATTACCACTGTTGTCCGATCATTCCTCCCCTATTTAAAATTTTAGTCGATAACCATATGACATCAGAAAACCAAATACCTATACTAGATTTACAATTTTCTGTTTAGAGAAGGATGTCACACTGGTCTTCACAAGCCTTCGTTCTAACAGCGCACATAACCTCGGATTCTCGGTCCGAATAGTTGTTGTTGCCCACGTAGCGAACACCATTTGGACCCATCATATAAATGCCCAAACGTTCCATGGTGTCAAATCCGATCAACAACTGGTACTTCATGTCATCCACAATGTTACATTCAATAACATCTCGACCACCTTTTATCGAAACACTAACCGTACACGCCAAAGTACTGAAAATTTTCGATCCGTTAAATGTCGAAATCTGATCGTTACACTTATACACTTTTACACCTAGTGACTTGGCAAATATCGACGAAATCAGATTCGTGTTAGCTCCGCTATCCATAGAGTACTCGTTGTGTTTTACCGAAACACCATTCACACGAATGTACGGCGGACTCTCCTTTTTGGTCTTCAAACTCTTATGCTTAACCTTAGCATTCTGTTTCTTATCAACACGAAACTTATTCGGATGTTGTTTCAGATAACCATTCGACGGGATTTTATCAACCGTCTGTTTACTTTTCATGACCGACATAACCTGATCCTCATGGTCATAACACTCATCAATCTTAACCTGTTTCTCATCCACTGGGCAGTTAATCGCAATATGCCCTTTATTACCACACTTATAACACTTACGGAACTTATCCCTGTCATACAACCGTTTTATCTGTTGTTGTTCAGCGTACTCGGTTTGCTTAGTCTTAGCTCGACTACCGTAACCGTACTTCATGCATTTGGCAGCATACCAACACTTATTTGTGTAGTGAGAGGTGTTATTGCAGTTACGACACCATTTCTTATTGTACTGTCGGTCAGGAATTCGGCTGTTGAAAACTCCATTGACAGATTTTACTCCGTCCGGATGAAAGGCTTCATGCTTCTTCGTCGCATGACCTTCAGTACCCATCATCAAACATTTCTGTATCTTGGCTGAATTTTCGTTGACCTCAACACTCTTAACCAGATCATCCAGGCGATTCTCTCCTTCCTTGAGTAATGACTCGATCGCCATCTCCTTATGCTTAGGTGATATGAGACCTTGACTCAGTCTCTGCATCATAACCGTTTCGAAGCCATATGTCTCTCTGTTCAGGAAACATCTCGATTCCAATTCACTCACGTACTGCCGTATGCTCTCATTCGGTCTCTGATCACACGAGTAGAACGTACTGTGACGGACTGCAGCACAACGCTGGTCACCAAATCGATTTTCCAAAAATCGCCAGGTTTCAGGCAAGCTCAACCTGATGTTGTCACCTGCGGACTCGTACATGCGCAAAGCATTACCTGTTAAACATGTCCTAATGTGTGTCAGTGAAATTCTGTTCATCTGCCTGTGTTAACATAAGACGTTTCTTGACGCCTTCCGACCAGGTATTAAACTTGGCACCATCCTTGCCATCCAACTTATCATAAACCTGAGAGAATAACTGCAACTGAGCCATGTCTTTTTGCTGCTGTCTTTGTTGCTCAATCAACAAATGGATGCCTACATTTTGTGCATTTACATGTGAAACATTACCGTATGTCACATTACCGTAACCCGTTGCACCTTGTGTACCTTTATCATTACCGTAACCTGTACCATTTACAATTTTTGTAACACATACACCTTTGTTACCTGTCTGCTGCACTCTATTACCGTATTCCAGTCCAGGCGATGGACAGATCGGAGTGCTAGTCACTATGGGATTACCCAAACCTTGTTGTATATTGGCATTATTGTGTGTGGGTTCAACCTTACCACTACCCATCGACACATTACCCGAATTATACACATTACCTACAACTTGACTGTGCGTAGAATCCTGCGTTATATTAACAGTCTTGGCTGTTTCAAAATTTTGTACTGAGATGTTAGTGAGGTCTGCCTCTGGCAGTTTGTATTTGGCCTGATTAACACGACCCCATTCCAACTCATCAACAACATCATACACATCAGACAAATATCCAAACATGAGGGCCAAGTTTTGCTGATCCCTGTACCCTTCATCTATATGAGGCACAACAATACCGTCTGCACCCGGTGTTAGCCTACAAATTTCAGTCATTGACTCGAACAAATCCAGAGCCATCTGAACGTCATTGCTTATATAATGTCTCAACAAATGACGACATTCACGCAGTACAATGCAATTATTGTGACGATATCCATTTGCATTTGTCATTGGCATAGCGATTTTTTGTATCTCAGAGCTTGTGACTTTTCGATTTTTTACGTGGACACAGAGTCTCACGATTTTTTGGTGGACACAGAGTCACACAGTGGACACAGAGTCGCACTACCAGAAAACAAATTTCACGTGGACACAGAGTCTCACAATTTTTAGGTGGACACAGAGTCGCACAGTGGACACAGAGTCACACTTTCAAGAAAACAAATTTTTGGTGGACACAGAGTCACACCAATTTATAAATCAAAGTTGTCAAAACCAGCCACGAAGTACTTGCTGCCACGTTTTCCTTCCACGCATACACAAACAAACGTTTCAGAAAACCAAAGTTGACTTGAGCGCCAGTCAGTTTCTGGGCGGTGTATGCTTGCGGGGTGGTGATGACGAGCCGACGTGTACAACTGGTTGACTTTATTATAGATATCGTTTTTCAGTTACAAATGGATAAAGACCTTTAGAATCCAATGATCACTCATATTTATATCACTTATCGAACATATACATGATAAGACGCCTACACATTATCGAATATACACGTAGTTACTAGCAAGATGCTGACTGTATTACTGGTTGGCTGTTGTTACTCAGACTGTTGTTGTTTATAAATTTTGTCGTTTTTGGTCGCTCTTGTGGTTGACATTGCTTGTGTTTCTGGTTGCCTGTTGTGTTGTTGTTGCAAGTTTTTATAGTTCTTAATATTCTTGTATTTTCGTGACTTGTAAACCCAGGGGTGGGCCGGGTTTTTTGGCGTTTTGCAGGGGGTGGGGGGGGGGTAGAATTTTGAAATCTCAGTTTACCCCCCCACCCCGAAAAGTGGGGTGAGTAAGGTCGGGTAGGGGGGTAGAAAAAAAATTTTTCGCAAAAAAACCTTGTTTTTTGCTTGTTTTTGCTAAAAAATCTCCTATTATAAGGTATAAACATCACATGTACCGGTTTTTTCAGGTTTTAACCAAGAAAATTGACCCAGAAAACGTGTTTGTTCGAAAAAAAAAATCTCACAACCAAAATTTTTTGAAAAATGAGCCTCAAAATCGAGGTTTTGAGGCCGATTTTCTCAAAAATTTCGAGTAGGGGGGGAGGGGGTAGGCGACCTAAATTTTTGTCTAGGGGGGGGTGTTACCTGCCGACCCTGAGAAGTGGGGGGGGTAACCCCCCTACCCCCGCCCCCCAGCGGCCCACCTCTGTGTAAACCTAATAACTGACATTTACGCAGTTTCTATTCTGTTAACGGGAAAGTTGTTACATTTGCTGATAATTTTTGTTTTCTGTTGTTTGAAAATTGAATAACTAAATTTTACGCAGGTTCTGTTAACCGGAAAGTTGGATGGTACGAAAATGGGTGACCAGGCGGCGGCACAACTGCCGTTTGTGATCGTGTGCACGCCGTTGTTCGTGTCACTGGCCTGTCTCACACTCATGGCATGTGGCGCCAGAACTGGCAATCAATGTTGGTGGTCCATTCACAAATCAACGTATAGCTTGCTCAACTTATGCTCTTATCGAAATGAATTTTTTGGATCGGTTTCGCAGTGAAATTGGCGCCATGTTCATATGTTGTTTTTGTACGAAATGACATGATGAAAAATATTCTTTCTCTCGAAAACACGAACTGAATTTCATAATCATGTTATTTATTCACATTTTCTCGATCAAGTTGTTCTGAAAATCTTTCATGTTAAATTTTCTTCTTTTTTATCTGTGTAATTACAGGGTGGTTCGGCATGCGCACGGACGTGTGCATCTTTCTGCTTGATACGTGCCCGTGTCTCCAACAGTACGGTAATGTGTCGTACAAGTTTGGCAGTAGGCGAAATTCGATTGAGGACAGACCGGACGCGGCTAATGTGGCCGGCCGGTCGCAGGTTAGATAATATTTTTTTTAAGCAGTTTAATTTTTTTGTTAGGTAGATTGTTTTGTAGAAGAATAAGGTTGTCTTTACCAATAAATGAACTAATAGTTAGGAGGGTGAGATGAGAAAGCGTTCTGAGTCGACTAGAGAAAGTCTCAACTTATTCTCAAATTGATCTGTTGCAAAATTCAGTTCCCAGATTTCTTCCTAGAAATTTGTGGTTGTTAAGAAAAACAAAGTTTTAGTTACGTTTCTCATGAGTTCTCACGTGATAACCAGAAATAGCTTACTGCGTAGCTGAAGTAACTTATGCAAAACTTCGAGTCAGTTTTGCGAAACCGTGGAAAAAGTATGTGGGTTATTAAGAAGTTAAGAAATCCCTGAGTTAGTCTGTCAATAATATTTTTTCACTACTTATCTGGAGCTATGGTAAACCAATAATTCTCAGAAGAAATTTATATCATTTTTTCCATAGGTTCGACCTGATTCGATGGAGATGGCTTTCCCTCATCAGTCACGTAGTTCTTCTAAAGATTTCCGTCAGGTCATGATTGTTCCAACCATTGAAGCTCCCGATTGAACACACATTCCTTGAAAATTTCCGTAAACTTTTTTGTGTACAAAGTAGCATTTATGATAGAGAAATATCTGCAACAGGCGATGGGTTGTTAAACTCGAGTTCAAGTTTTTTTTTTTTCAATGTATCTGCTGTTTATTGCATAAAATTCAATCCCACTAAACTTTAGTTGACCTGCGTATCGTGTGAGATCGGGTTATTATGAACTTTTGTTGAGCTTGACATACTAGTAGTCTTAAGAACTTAGAATAATGTAATGCCCACCACATTTAATCAAGATATTTCGTGAAAAAAAACATCTTAACCCGATGTAAGAAGGTGATTTTTCTTTTATGTCTGTGATTGGATCTGAATCTATAAAACTTTTTTTGGTATTATACAATCTTTCATCCAGTTATTTACCAGTCAATATACTGTCAATTTTTCTATCATTTTCTTCGGTATCTAATGCCATCATACCTGCTGCTGCTGTGCTTTATAGTCGAATTTGAAATCATTTCCGGAACACTTATCACAGATGATGTTACAGTTTTAACTATTTTCGTTTTATATTCGATCAAAAAAATTATCTGGCATTTCTCAGATTCCACTATTCTGATCCTGATATTCATATTATGATCCCTGAAATATTATTATGCTTTATAGCTTGTTACGCTTGTTCATGTATATGTATTTGATTGTTAGATGTTGTTGTCCATTTGTCAATTGTAAATAATAAGTCCAAAGCCGATATGTTAATGAAAACTTTTATACCTAAGGAATGATGATAGAAATTATGCGTTTTTTAGTCGATAATGGAGATTATACAACATGAAGCAAGACCACAACCAATCACATAATTTTGAAGATTCAAATGGAGATTTTATAAATAGTATATACATGTAGATTCATGAATATTAGACTTGAAGATTATACGCACGACGCACAATAACGATATTGGATCAGGAATGTAATGATAAGCTAATCTAATATGGCGAGAGATTTAACAAGTCGACGTACAACACTGAAACGGTCGTAAGTACTTGAAAGTACGGAAACACTGCAAAAATACTCTGACGTCTGACCGACGGCAACACGGCAATGATCATACACGAGTTGCTGATCGACTTTTTATAATGAAAACAGGTGAAACCTACACCGAGACCTACCACGACTACGGTAGTAAGTCTTGTCACATACCATTTAATCTACAAGCTTTGAAGCACAATTCGACAAGCGACGATTTCATAGACAGCTATAATTTTTACTGTGAAACGACAAACACTAGCAGCTGTCGTGACATCGAGCAGTTAAATTTCCTATGCGACACCATTTAATTTTCCGGCTATATAATGATTCTATTCGCCACGCACGTTGATCTGGAGTGGTTTGCCCTTGGGATCGTCGAAACGATCGTTGGTGCTCAGATTGGTGAGCATGCACATGCCCAATGTCATCGAGAAGATCAGCAACAGTGCCACGAACATCCACATCCATGAGCCTGCAACATGAAAACCTTATACATTGTATTGCAGTTCAACTCACTGATGATATCTGGAAAATATTCTTTTTTAAATGGGAGATAGCCAACTTATGGGAACGACCACTGCTAGATCGGATCTAAGTGAAAATATTTTAATCTCGCCGTGTAGAAAAAATACGCGACTATTTAACTGACGAGTCTAACACTCTAATAGTCTAATAGGTGACCTGACCCATACAACAAAAGCAAATAACCTTCGCTGAATGCAGGGATGCAGTCTTCCACGCTAGTCGACCAGTTGCCGGCGTTGAACGGCTGCGCCTGAATAAAAAAATACATGATTCAAACAACGCAATTGAAAACTTCTCTTTTCTGTAATATAGTGTCAGGAAGTCAAAGTGTTGAACCATTTTCTGGCACCTCTTGACATGGTTACCAAAAAAAACAATTGGCCGGATTTTTTTCATTCATTGTTTTTTTTTTACTTTTTCAATTTTTTTTGGAAACTTTAATAAAGTGAAAAAAGTATCATTGTCTGGGTACCCCGGAATGTCAGCAGTAAGGGTGTAGTAAGCACTAAAATGATGACATCAACATATAAAGGCTACAATTCCGAGTTTGCCACCTTTTTGAAAAATGGGAAAAATGTTGCCGACCCAACTTTTTATGCCATTATGGACGTTTCTGGCAAACTTGAAAAAAAAATTTTGCTGTTTTATTTGGTAACCATGCTTCACGTAACGACCAACATTGAACTCATTCAATCGTACGCCAAAGTATCCCTTAAGAGTATTGATGCCCTCCTTGACGCGCAGGCGCAGGGCCGGCGTCCGGATGCAGGCGTACTGGATGTGCAGCACCGAGTTGATCTCCGCTTGACGCACGAATTGGAAGTCCCCTGAAAATATGGTAACAATATTGAAACTCATATCTAATAATTAAAATAACGTCGTTGACCGATTATAAATTTTTATACACAATCCTCTGAAGCTTTTCCCATGATAGATAAGTA
The DNA here is from genome assembly GCA_964036265.1 of Daptonema setosum. Taxonomy (NCBI): domain Eukaryota; kingdom Metazoa; phylum Nematoda; class Chromadorea; order Monhysterida; family Xyalidae; genus Daptonema; species Daptonema setosum. The sequence goes on from OZ038444.1 coordinate 20,915,117, forward strand.
AACAGCGATCGGCACGATTTCCATATAGTCGAATAATTATTGTTTGACATCAAATGTGATATCAAAGACAGGCACATTCATACCTAATGTTTCACCATGTTCAGTCGTCGGGTTCAGCATTAAATCGCGCGTAGCAAATTTTGTGATTTAATAGTAAACCTGAAGAATATAGAGAGAAACATTAGGTGTCACTTCTTGGCCTGTCGCAAAAAGAGTCAAGAATGAAGAACTCGCTATGTAGAACTTGTGGCTGATAGCAAAGTAACCAACTCGTTGGGATGTCAGCTCCTTTGACTTTGCCAGCACTGACACCACCCGACCAGAGAGCCCAATAGCGATCGCCCTGACCCCAGCTCTTGAAGTTCAAATCGAAATCGAGCCCGGAGACCTCGTTTCCACTGAGTCCCTTGATTGTGTAACTGAAATAACGTTATATTATGCGGTTGAGTGAGAGGCTATATGATATTAACAATTACATGCTATACAATTATATGATAATACAAAAAGATATGATACCAAAAAAACAAGTGTTAAATTCAAAAAGATGACCAACTTTGCCCAAGTGTCACTCTGACCAGTGCGGCAGATCTGACCGTCAGTGCCGTTCAACGCCACGTTAATCGTCGCCGCATCCGCGTCACCGCTGAAAAATAATAATAATCAGATTTTTGTGAGCTGTATAAGGAAACCTGACGGAAAAAGAACACGAAAACTAAAAAATACGCTCTATTTATATAAAAAATATACAGGGATGTTCGCTGTGCTGTCCATTGCATTTTTACTGAGACTTCTCCATTACTAATAATATAACATAACAGAATGTTGTTTTTTTAGTGGACAACAGAATGTTTTTTAAGGGGTTGAATGAACTGACGAACAATGGCAGAAGCCCCAGGGCAATGCGTCAGGATCTGGTTCTCAAATCAGGTTTCGAACTAAGGGCCACCAGTTTTCGAGGCTGGTGCCCAACGCACTATACTAGGCAAGCGACGAAACAAAACGATTGAACGTTTTTGTACCAACCTGTTGTACACGAATTCAACGAATCCGATGCGGAGTCTGCCATTGGTCAAGTGGGTGAGAGCACCGAGCACGCCCGCCTCACAGTCCTCACCATCAGCATCAACGCCTTCGTCGCCTTCATCCGCCTGACGCTTGCTGCGCTGAAACAAATAAATCTTGACAAACTTCATTGAAACAAATTTCATTTTCATTGAAATAAAAAAAACTCTACAGTGATGATTGCTGCACTGAAAACAGTCATAAAGCGGGAATTTTTCAGGAGCAAAATGTGGAATTAGTTAATAGAAGCAAAGCAATACACTGGTCACTAGTTCAGTTTATCCTTATTCTACACAAAGGCATAGCATCAACATGAGTCATGACTGACCAAGTTTTCTAGATAAAAAGCTTGTGGTTTGATAACAAAGAAATTACCATTACAAACTGACATTTAACATTTTACTTTGTTGTTTGTAATTGATGTCCGATAGTACCTGATAGCTGATAGTAACCTCTCTCTCTACCTAGTCCTGATCAACATACATTTTCTGAAACCATTGAAACGGACGCACCTTTTTCACGGATTCATTGATGATGTGTTGATCGGAGATGACGGCCGTGAACGCGCGATCCGAGAACTTGGCCGTGATTTCACGGATGTTGGCGTCTGAAAAAAAAATTTTATACACAAATAATGTGAATTACTAAAATCATCTCATCCTTCATTAATTCATGTGCGTCTCATATTTTATTAATGAGAGGGAAAAAGCGAATAATATACAATAGCCACCAATACAAGAACCCGACCACCAGATTTAGAGGCTGGCGCCTTAACCACTGCGCCAGGGAAGCAACCAATAATAAAAAAATCGACTATGCCAACCGATTTCAGCCAGACTTTTCGCTCGAACGACGATGATATGAGCATCTTCAATGCCCTCCCCATCAGCGTATTCCTTGACCACCTTGTCTTCAGGCAGCGGGCTCTCCGTCAGCCACGAGCTCACGTAGCCCAAACTCGCTGCCACTGTGCTCTAAAACAGTAGATTTTTATGTGACGACACGACAGTACATAAACTAAAGGTTTATCTATACGACTGTTGTGTTCGGTTTACTTGAAGCTATGAGACACAACTTTGCTGGAGCAGGTTGCAACGGGACGGGAGTTTCGGCTTGAGAAATTTCGGAAACATCGGGTAAGTGTTTTAAGTTTTCATAGTAAAGATTTTTGAAGAAAAACACGTGAAAGTTCAATGATTCGTCAAGTTTTTCAAACATCGCTCATCACTCTGTACCCATCACGAATACACAACTCAACTCTGTAAACTATCGATAATCGACCGACTGCCTGGTTGATTGAATCGGGGATTGACTGACTGAGGTGAGGGACTGATTCTTTGAAAAATTGACTGACTGACTGACTAAGTCCCTAATTGACTTTTTCATTGGCTGACTGATATGGATACCCATTGAATCAAATAAAAAGTACCAACCGCCAAATCAGTCTGCGCCACCTTCATTGACCCGTCTTCAACCTGCGTGTACACCTGTGCGCCCGCGCTGAAGTCAGCCAGGCAGAACTGAAAATAAATATTAGTGATGTTTATATTGATTACAGATATATTTTTCAATGGAAAATGATTTCTGAACTGAAGTGTGTGAAAAACATCTAAATTAGATGTGTAGTAACGCATAACATATTGAAACGGGAAACGATAATTCGAAGTACCAACGTCATCAACAAGCATTATGATGAGCGGGTGTGCGCTAGAGGCATCCTTCATCGAGTCATGCAGATTGAAGTTACCGAGTCTGCAATTAGATAATGAAAGTTATCACAATTATTATCATGATAAATATACAAGAACCCATATTGCCACTGATTGATCAGTTGACTGACTGGCTGACTAAATGACTGATTGATGTACTGACTGACTGACTGACTAACTCTTATCTGTGTAAGATATAACTTTGAATGACTGAATAAAGGGTACAATTCCACTTTAGCGGTCCTTTCGAAAAAAATGGTGACAACATATATGGTGACAAAAAATAAGGTGACAACCTATATGTGGTGACAATAAAAAATTTGAGGTGACAAAAAACAGTTTTTTGTCACCACAAAAAGTACTGACAACGGCCGTTGTCAGTACAAAAAGTACTGACAACGACCATTGTCAGTACAAAAAGTACTGACAACGACTATTGTCAGTACAAAAAGTACTGACATTAGAAAAAAAATGTGGTGACAACCTATATAGTCACCACATTTTTTTTCTAATGTCAGTACTTTTTGTACTGACAATGATCGTTGTCAGTACTTTTTGTGGTGACAAAACCGCCGAAGATATGTGGTGACTAAAATAAATAAAAGGTGACTAAGTAGTCACCATATTTTTTGTCACCATTTTTTTCAAAAGGACCGCTAAAGTGGAATTGTACCGATTGAATAAAGACTGACCGACTGCCTGATTGACTGACAAACTGACTAAGTGAGTGACTGTCTAACCGACTGACTTACCGATTGATTGATTGATTGACTGACAAACTGACTGTCTGAACAACTGACTTTACTAACTGCCTGCCCGCCTAGAATTTTCTCTCTGACTGACTTACAGCAATTTATGAATTGTTTTAGCTTTCTTGAACCGAATTTGTTTGATTTGATACCCCTTTCGCACAAATGACCTCACTCAGAAGCAAAGCAAAATGGAGTTGTTAGACATTTCTAAACACAAAAATCACTATCGCAATCAGGTTATCCAAATTCTAATACAATACATGTTAGCATGAAACAGCTTACGCGTTGCTTCAGCTTTGTTTTGAATAGAATTTGTATGATTTGATACCCTTTTCGCACAAATGACCTCGTTCGAAAATAAAGCCAAGATAGAGTTTTTAGACATTTTCAAACATAATAAAAACCGAAAATATACAGCAATAATCAGATCAGAACATTATGGTAACAATAAAATAAGTAGAACACCAACGATTTAGCTGTAGAATCCGAGTTCGTGAAAACGATCGAATCATGTTGCAGCGACAGTTGGACGACCAATAAAAGGCTCAAGACGACTCCTTGAACATGCATTTTGATGGTTCTGGCTTCTGAAAGCATAACGTACAAAATAGACAAAAATAAACGAAAACAATGGCTGAAATCATCGAAAACCTGCGATGAAAATCTTGAAAACCGGCGAGAGTAAATAATCGATATCATAATCCGATTGTGAAAAAATTATCGCCAGACTTGTGGTTGTGAGTTTTATTTTGAATACTTGCTCATTGCCAAAATTTGTTACAAAGTTTATAGAACTAACAAGTGCTTGTAATTTTTTCTTACGGAAAAAATTCTTTTAAATAAAATTCTGTTTATGGACTGCCATCAAGAGGGTCTTAATTAGATTACTGACACATGCCTGCTGACTGACAGACCGACTGACTTACTGACTGACCGACTGGCTGACCGACTGACTGGCTGACTGACTGACTGACTGGCTGACCGACTGACTGGCTGACTGGCTGACTGACTGACTGACTGACTGACTGACTGACTGACTGACTGACTGACTGACTGACTGACTGACTGACTGACTGACTGACTGACTGACTGACTGACTGACTGACTGACTGACTGAGGACTGACTGACTAACTGACACTGACTATTTTAACTATAAAGTTTAGCAGTTCGATTCATCTGCGAATAATGCTCCAAACAAGAACTTCTTACAGATATATTTCAGCCTTATCTTGCTCATCTTCACTACAACCATTTTCATTTGACGCATAGATGAGCACATAAATTAAGCCAGAAATAATGCAGAAAGTGATAAATTAAGACTAAAATTATGCCGAAAGTGCTAAAACAATTTAGATAGATTACCCACGGCTTATGGCATAGTGGGGTCATCATTCACCACCCCACCCCTCTCGGTTGTCACCTGTTTTTATAGTGACTCCACCCCCGTTCACTGAATAACGGAAAGGAATTCTTTTAAAGAAGAGAGAAGCTTCAGGATCAAAATCATCGCAATTGTTTAGAGAGAAGGCATTTTTTTCAAAACGGGACTTGCATCATAGTTGTCATAATAGAACGAGTTATAGTTCAGCAAACACATTCCACTTTAGTAAACTTGTATTAATGAAATAAGGTTCGGCGGTGAATACACGGTGATCGTAGATCTGCACCATATAACTAGGAAATGCCGTTAATTGTGATATAAATCTCTTTGATTGTTGACTACCGAGTAGCATCCTCCATCGCCCCCTATGTCCCCCTGTACATTAGTGGCACCTGTTTTTCTTCAAGACACCTTTGGGTGGCCGATGTCACAGCGTATGCCACGGCACGTCGCTTATAAAAGACCAAACCGCTTTTTACGCCGAAAGAAAACCTGCTAAAAAGAACTGAGCCCGTTCACAATGCGTTGCATTTATTCCAACATTATTATTGTCGCAAGCAGCGAATTTTTTCACTCGAATCGCTCCAGCCAGCTTTTCATTAATACTAGATTTTTACCAGAATATGAAGTCCACACTGAGCAAGTCAAGAAAGTCACTCATCTCAGCCGGATTTTTCATGGATTTTTCTTGCACTTGGAGTCCTCCTTAACCTTATTTGATTGGTAAATGAGTGTTTTGTAAACAAAATTTTTTCTGTAGTACTTGTCACATGACAATGTACATTCCTCCTTCTGTTTACTACAATATATATTATATATAAGTATAAATTGCCAGCTAATTTGCTTGTATTATCCACCGAAACAGCAAAAAAAGAACAAGTCTTTCTCCCAGTCACAATCTGTCACTTACTTTTTCACCAACAGTTAGTTATCAGATACTTGAAATAAACTTCGTATATCAATGAGTTACCAAATGGGATTACAAATTATCATCTTCCTTTAAAACAAATCATTACATGAAAAGTTCAAATTCGCGAAAACAATTTTTTTTGTTTGAACTGACACGATAAATCAAGTTTTTAATAATTTAACGTTTATAAATGTTCACGATCTCCACTCCAAGTGCAGCTGACTGAGCCACTAGCGGACGAGAAGGGGAGAGAAAAGTGGAATTCCCCCTCTTTGGCGTTTTCAAAAAGTCAAAGTTGTTCCCTAAGGTGTAGGTAAAATGGCCTCACACCTGCCGATTCCCCCTCTTCGGAAAGATTCCCCTCCCTTTTGAGATCGTCGTCCGCCAGTGGACTGAGCATTAACCAACTTGACGGTAACAAATTTGGGTGGGTTGAATGTCACGTTGTTCACTGCCGATTTTTGCCATTTAGCCATTTACGTATGTAAATGCCCATTTCTTCGAGAGCGGATATATCGAGTATCGGATTACATAAGCAGAACACGCCTTTATTTTGAGGTGATCGGAAAGCAGTTGGTCAGGTGACTCCGGTGACTCAGATCGTCTGGTCCAACTGACTCGACACACAACTTGCATCCGTCTGGATTTAGAAAGCAAATTTTGTTACAAAATCTGTAAACTTCTTGATTTATTCTCTTAACTGGTGAAACTTGAATGTAAAAAAATATAATTTCATTAAAATATCACTATTCCATCAGTACAAATATAATAGTTTTACGTTTCCAAGTTTTTATGAATTCATTGCAGTTGTACGAAAATTTCTTAGCAAAATGATCGAAACGACCACAACATTTTATAATGCCAGTATTTTCGGTTGCGATGCCGAACCTTTTGCGTTGGTCGACTTTTGGTGGTATGGACTACCGGTGGCCATGAGTCCGATTGCACTGATCGCCAATCTATTAGCTGTGGTTCGTGTCTCACTCACTCATTCACTCACTCACTCACTCACTCACTCACTCACTCACTCACTCACTCACTCACTCACCCACTCACTCGCTCACTCACTCACTCACTCACTCACTCACTCACTCACTCACCCACTCACTCACTCACTCACTCACTCACTCACTCACTCACTCCCTCACTCACTCACTCACTCACTCACTCACTCACTCACTCACTCACTCACTCACTCACTCACTCACTTATTCACTCTGCAGTCACTCATTCACTCACTCATTCACTCACTCCATCACTCCATCACTCACTATTCACCCACGGCCAGATGTACATGGTCCATCATGGATGGCATCGTTATATCACTCTACTGATCGTTGTGGTTACGGTAGCCGATATCGTGTATATCATCACGAACCTGATCGACCGACTGGCTGCCTTGATCAGCATACCTTCATCAATTGACCATCTGTCCAGTGAAACATGGCAGAACGCTGATGCATGGGTACTCGAACCACTCAGGTATGTGTATCTTTACAGTCGGCCGGTCTAGAGAGATAAATAATCGTCCACATTAGTGAATAAGTGAGTGAGTGAGTGAGTGAGTGAGTGAGTGAGTGAGTGAGTGAGTGAGTGAGTGAGTGAGTGAGTGAGTGAGTGAGTGAGTGAGTGAGTGAGTGAGTGAGTGAGTGAGTGAGTGAGTGAGTGAGTGAGTGAGTGAGTGGGTGAGTGAGTGAGTGAGTGAGTGAGTGAGTGATTGAGTGAGTGAGTGAGTGTGTGAGTGAGTGAGTGAGTGAGTGAGTGAGTGAGTGAGTGAGTGAGTGAGTGAGTGAGTGAGTGAGTGAGTGAGTGAGTGGGTGAGTGAGTGAGTGAGTGAGTGTGTGAGTGAGTGAGTGAGTAAGTGAGTAAGTCAGTGAGTGAGTGGATGAGTGAGTTAGCGAGTGAGTTAGTGAGTGAGTGAGTGAGTGAGTGAGTGAGTGAGTGAGTGAGTGAGTGAGTGAGTAAGTTAGGAAGTGAGTAAGTGAATTAGTCCGGTATTGAAATTATAGATTGTGCTCTCTGAAACATATCATGTTGGTTTTGATTGCCTTCTGTGCCATCAGCTGCTGCTACCGGCGTATTCCCTTAAAAGGTTGACTCCTTCGACAGTGTGACTGAATAATCCATGCTTGCATGAGTGATTGAAATTATTTCCCGATAAAGTTGAAATCCCAAACTATTCTGTTACATGGAATATATTGTTTGTTTTGGGTGTTTCTGGTAAGCCATTGTCGCCTTTTTAGTGTAGTTCGTCGCATGTCTAGTCTAGTGCGTAGGACGCCGGCCTCGAAAACCGGCGGTCCTGAGTCCGAAACCTGTCTTGAAACACAGATGCTAACAAGTTGCTCTGGGGTTTCTGCCATTCCCCTTCAGTTTATTCAATTCTCCAGCCTTTACGAAAACACCAACCTGATATGTTATTATTGCAGGCGGAATCCAGGCTATCAACGTCACGCTCATCACTCTCCTGCTCAGCTCGCTCATTTTTGTAGTCAGTTTGAAATTGGTTGGGAATTGTTTTTTAATTGGAATTTAAAAAGTGTTCGACAAACAGTTTGAAATTGGTTGGGAGTTTTTTTTTATCGAAACTTGAAAATAGTTCGACAACAAAAATATTAAATTTTTTTTTGAATATTGCGGAATGCATACAAACAACATTTCAGAAGAAAATCGGCCCGGTGATTCCCGGTTACTGCGGAATGCGGCTGATTGGAATGGTGGATGTTCGCGATTACGGTAAGTCCATATAATAAAATACCACTTTCTTTCATTTCACTATACTTATACTTATGCTTACTGAACTTATCCTTTTTTTATACAGTAATACTTTTGACAGTTTTGATGCCCGTGGACTAGGAGTTTTCGTGAAATACCCCTTTACATGCAGGTTTCCCTGAATTCATCCACGAGGCACGTATACATATTCTAGAGGGCAATGACCATATTGTTTTGTTTCTCATCGAACTCTTTGCTTTCTTATTGATGTTCGTCTGCAATCCGCAGGTTAGTGACAAGTGTGAGTAAATGAGTGACCAGAGAGTTAGTCAGTGAGTGAGTCATTCTAAAGAGCCAGGAGTAGGGAATTTTATGGTGGGTACGTAAATTTTACTGTAGCGAGTTACTGAGCTACTTTAAAGGTGAGTGAGTTGTTGGTTTTCAGGTGCAGTACATGAGCACCTTCAAGGTGGTGATGTTCATCCATGTTATTTTCGGGATAGCTTACCCGCTCAAGCGATTGCTCATCCTCATAAACGATCCGGAATCAAAAGTCACAGGTTAGCTTACCACTCACTCACTCACTCACTCACTCACTCACTCACTCACTCACTCACTCACTCACTCACTCACTCACTCACTCACTCACTCACTCACTCACTCACTTACTCAGTCACTCACTCACTCTCTCACTCACTCACTCACTCATTCACTCACCCACTCACTCACTCACTCGCTCGCTCACTCACTCACTCACTCACATTCCAGCGTACGCCGATCTGATTTTGTTTTTCGATCCCTGGTACCTGACAGGGAGCATCATCAGAGCCCTGGCCATCTGCTCTCAAGTGAGATCGTTCAAAATTCGTCGCGACCTGAGTCATTCATCCAGTCTGCGACGACCCATGATTCTTAGGCCTGTTGCAGTGTGATTCATACTGTAAAGACCCTTTCGAGAATCTAGTGAAATTTGACAGACAAAAAGAGTCAGACCATGAACCATTAGGTTGAAAACTTGTTGGGTGAAATAAACGCTAATTTTGTAAAAAAAATATGTAAACATGAGCATACAAAGATAATATACCAATTCCAATTAATAAAAAACATCACAGCCCGTAAAAATACACTTTTTACGCTTTACTCAGATGTTGGGCCACAAGCTAGTTCAGTACGTGCATCATGTAGTATGTGGAACAAAAATGAAGTTGATGTTTCACGGTCTGAGCAAAATAGTGTGTGTGATTTTCACTAGAATCTCGAAAGCGTCTTTATGTACTTGTATTGCCTCTTAGCGTGTTTTTTGTGAGTTAGACGGTTTTATTATCCTGTTAGATGAAGGATTAACTTTGAAGGTGGAATAGGTTGATGGTGCTTGCAAAAGGAGATATGATAAGAATATTGGTAAATCGTAGTTCTTTTATCTTTTAGAAAAATTCACATTTTAGTGGGCGATGGTTTGCGATAGGTCCGATCAATTTGTGATAGCTATGAGGCACGAGTAAAAAAGTGTTTTAACAGAAACTTTGCTAATTGCAAAGATGCTCAACTACGAATTCAGTGGCATAAGATTTATAACAGAAGTGGTTTTGGTCATTAAATTCAGTTAAATTTCATTTATTGATTTTAAAAAACTTAAATTAAAAAAAATTTCACGGAAAGGTTCACACAGAGAAGTCAATGCTGATTGGCCAGCAATTTTTTACTGCTGGCAGCTCGTTTTGTGTAAGTTTGCAAACGGTGTAGTCTTCTAAACGTCTTATAAAAGTCTTCATTAGGAATAGCGCTGACTTACACAAAATCAGGAAGAAAGTATTATAAACCCATGTGGCTACCATAGAAAAGTGTGTAAAATTGTGAATTAAAGCCATAACTGAGAAGAGAAGGGAATGCCTTTTCAGAGACTTTACAAGCAAATTCAGGAGCTCTTTTGGCAATGCCTTATTCAGTTCTGTTCATGAATGCCCCGATGTGGAACGCAATGTTTTTCATAGTTCTTGTAACCTTTATTGGTCGAAATCTGTCGCCAGTCATCATTCATCTGAGAAAGATGGGGAGCATTCATCCGTATCAAATGTGTAATATTTGTTCTCTTCAAAAAAGCTTTCTTGCCAACACAATTTTTTAGTTATGTATAGTTCACAGAGATAAATTTGAGTATAGTCGTTCTTCATAAACTTGCAAGGCAAAATTCTCATGTTGATGTTTCAATTACAGTGTCAAACACGACGAACAAATGTTGAGACGGCAATGTTTTACTGAGCAATTGATTTGAACAAACCTAAAAAATGCACATTAAAAAAACCTCATTCTTGACATTTTTGCAATATTTGTCTCAGAAACTCTCACGGGAGTTACAAATCAACCCAAAGATATGTCAATCATGGTATTTCTTTAAATCTTTCACTCAGAAACACGTTGAATAAAAGCGATATTTTTAATCATACGTACCTTTTGATTGTTATTCTATCGATCTAAACAACCGTAACTTTTGCATTTTATTCATTGAAATCAAAAACATCATGGAATAATTTTGACCATATAAGGCGGTAGACAAGAATGAGAAGAACGACTATAATAACATAAAACTCTGAAGTTTCATAATAGCATTTTCAGTGGTTTCAAATAAATACGATGAAAGTTTGACCACTTTGAAAGTTTTAAGATTTTTTTCCACAATACATTTAGGAAGCTTGCGAACATTCCGCGTTTTGTATCATGGGATAAATAAGTCTAAGAAAATATTTTCTGATATTGAGGTTTCTTAACCGAGCTTTATGCTGTTGAAAACTAAAAAAATACATAAATAAAGCAACTTTAGCATAAAAATTTCTACGGGTTATCACTAAAGCAAATTTTATGAAATAATTACACATGTCTTCACAAATTTGTAGAGGCCTTCCACAAATGTATCAATAAAATAAAAAATAAAATTATATAATAACTGAGAAACTTCAGTTAGAATAAAAAAATTATTTAATACAATTTTTAGTCATATTTCAGGATAATAATTGTAAAATGGAGCGTTTAGATGAAGACGGTCGAAGAGGCACTAGCGCGGGAACCGTGCTGGCGACGGCGGGTGCGGTGCCGATTAAGAATAAGGAAGGCAAGATCTCAATGCAGAAGGTGAAAGTGCAACGATACATTGCTGGTAAACGGTTGGTATTCTTTTTTAAAGGTTAATTTCAGTTTTTGTACAGTATGAAGCTGTTTCAATGTACATTTCTCATGTTTCATTTCTGTGTTTTTCAATTGCAAAGTCAAAGTTTTATTGCAATTACTCTGTCCACTTCAGTCCAGAGTATGATGATTCGGATTCGGGACGCGAACAATCGGGTGGTGAATCGGACGGTGAAGGCGGACATCGTGGTGGCCAGGCGCAGTCCAGCCGACACAAACATCGCGTCGAGGAACATGTTGGTTCTATATTGTTTTGCAAACAATTTACGAACTTAACACAATTTATTTTCATTACTATAACAATCCCAACTGACTTGAGTGAATTCAATCTCAACTTTATTTTCAAGGTGAATCGTGACGCTGGGGCTCGGGATCGCCGACTACGCCGTTTGCAGCGAGCCAAGGAAGAAGATGATGACGATGAAGAGGACAGGTTAACTAGCATATATTTAGTAGGTATATCTCATTGTCATAAAAGTTTAAGGTGAGGTAAAGTAGTTAATCTAGTTTATCTAATGGAATATCAGCCGTTCTTATTATTCGCTGAAACTCCGTTCACATCGCTTCACATTTCTATATCAAGATATCTCACGATCACGAATATATTGAAAATATTATGTGTTGCCAATTAAATGATAATGTTTTTTTTTATTGCAGAGCCGCTCGCCATCGTCGCATTCACGAGCCCGAGGTGGTGACGAGCCGACACCCGGTGGAGGAGGAGGAACCCGTCGAAAAACCACAGACCAGCCGCATCACACATCGGTTTGTTGGCTGCTGGGATTGGTCATAACAATGATCAACAAATATATTTTTGTATAATTGTTAAATCTGCAATTGATACAGTTTATTTCTTTGCCGCGAAATGCACTATAATGACCGAGAGAGCAAAGTTTATTAAATGATTTCGATGTTCCATTAACGTGGTATAATATTTCAGCGCCGAAGTGCCAGATTCGGACGACGGATCGGAGCAATCGGACGACGCATCGGACGACGAAATCGAACGTCGTCGTGAGTACTTGCGAAAGCGTCAACAGCTCAGAATCAAACAGGAAGAGGTTTGTAGGAGTTTCCAAAGTTTTATAAGTTTACTATTTATTCAAACATCGATAAGTATGTGTATGTCATGCTCATTAAAAGTCAGAAGCAATTCGAAATACGTTGTTTTTCTGTTATTAAAATCTTTTTCAAACGCTAGATTATACTACTCCGAAAACAAAAACAATCAAACAACTGCTAAGCTTAGTTTTTGTGTTTAATTTTTTTTTAATTGTGTGATAAAATGATTCAGGTTGTATTTGCTAATTATATTCATTTACTGTACAGGAGCTGCTCGCTCGTCAACAGGAGGAGAATGAAAAAGAGGGTGATTCGGCCGAAGATGAAGATTCTTCAGAATACGAGGAGTACACGGACAGTGAGGACGAGGGTGCGCCGCGGTTGAAACCTGTTTTCGTCAGAAAGTTGGTGTGAACAATTGTGATATCGTGACATTTTGACTTTTGACCGAAAGAGAGAGACCGATAAATGCCCTGGATCTTGTTGAGTAACTAGTTGTGCAAGTTTATACTGCAGTAAAAAACTGAAACTTGTAATAAATGGGCATTGCAGTTGAGCGTTCCCTAAGTGGATTTATTTTTATAGGTTTTTGACATGGTCAAAAAAAGTACGTCACTGGCTGAATGCTCAATGAATCTAGTTTCCTAGTCGCAGCCCGTTTCACATTCACATGTTTTTTTCTATATTTCTTTTATACCTTCGTTTTATCTTAATATACAGGAAGGATCGCGTAACGCTGCAAGAAACGGAGAAGGAGGCGCAACGCATGAACGAACTACAGTTGCAGGCCAAGCGTGACGCCGAAGAGAGGAAACGCGATTCGGCTAAGGTTTGGGACTATTTTATTTTATTATTTTTAATGAATTTGTTTCATCACTGGAGGTGGAGCTAATTGGGCAGACTAATCGTATCAGAAAGGTGTTTTCGTGGTGACCAGAGAGGTTGGCAGAGAGGTTGACTCCTAGGCAATGACAGAAACCCCAGCAACTTGTTAACTCACGACCACCTGTTTCCGAGGCTCGCTCGAATAAACAAAACAGCGCAATTTTATTCAATGTCAATGATTTTTTACTTGTATAACAACGCTCCGATAAATATATTACATTTACATATTACCATGATTCATGAAACAAATAAACTCATTTTTCAACATTTTCAGCTGGTCGAAAATCTGGTCCGACGCGAAATCGAAATGGAAAGCCGCGAGAAAGAGGATAATCTGGACTTGACTTCGGTGCTGACGGATGATGAGAACGAAGAGCTGGCGTATGAGTGCTGGAAGATTCGGGAGTTGAAGCGCATAAAACGAACTAAAGATGACCGCGAAGCGTTAGTGCTTGTGCCTCATCATTTTGAATTTGATATTCAAATTCAATTATTATGTCACGTAAATAGATAGTGTTTAATCTTTTTGTGTGACACGTGTGTTATAAAAACGTCCAAGTAACTTCTTGAAACATTTTTAAATGGGAAGGTAACTTATACCTTAAATAAATCATGGTTTTGCCCGAAAGCAATGATGGAGCTGCGCGATTTCCCAACATCACATAGCCGGGCCACCCATCTCAATCAACTGTAAAAACAACCCAAAACATGACAGGAAATTCCGTGGTTAACAGTTTAACATGTTTTCATTTCAGTTTGGCCAAGGAGAAAGCCGAGATTGAACGGGTGCACAATATGACCGAGGAGGAACGACGAAACTACTTGCGATTGAACCCGAAACTGGTCACTAATAAAGTTGGTATCGAGTTTTTGTAATCTGTTTAGTTTATTAGTACCTTTAATTGTTTATATTTTTCATTTATAATTATTTTATTCTGACTAAAACTGGCTAAGACCAATATTATCTGAAAAAAGATTAACAAAACAGCCTCCAAATGTGAACTAATTCACCTTGCTCATAACAACCTTTGATTTCAGGCCGAAAAGGGCAGATACAAGTTTCTGCAAAAGTACTATCATCGCGGTGTGTTCTTCCTGGATGAGGAGGATGAGGTTTACAAACGAAACTTTGCCGAAGCCACATTGGAAGATCAGTTCGATAAGAGCGTGCTGCCCAAAGTCATGCAGGTTGGACCAACATGTTGCATTTGTAGCCTTAGTATAGTCGTTGGTAGTTATGCCTTTTCACTTTTTTGATTGACAATCGGTTTTCAACAGATTATTTGTAGCTTGCTATCTAAGAAAAGCTAAGATGATCCGTTGAAAAAAATTTCCGGTATTATTTATATTTGATTTAACTACGCTTATTCATCCATATGGTTTCAGGTGAAAGACTTTGGCAAACAGGGCCGCACCAAATGGACACATCTCGTTCAGGAGGACACCACCGACTTTCAGGTTGACTTACAAATTCGTTTGCTTGTTACATTTCGCTTTATGTTCTTCTCAGTGTTGTTAAAATGTGTTTCTATATCTAGTGTCTAAAAATGTCGTTGAACACCAAATTTTCCCATACGTTGATTTTTGTCTGTTTCTACTCGGCAAACATGTCATTCTGTGGTTTGTATTCCAGGCGCCGTGGGTAGCGGATGCGGCGACGAGTATTAAGTGGCACAACAAACACGGCGGTGGTGTCAAGGATCAGTTCGAACGGCCGCCCGTTAAGAAGCAGAAAATGTAATCTGATGGTTGACGAGTTCTTATTCGGTGTTTGTAAAATATCATTGTGATGTGATCGAATTCCAATTCTGAACCATACCAAACAATTAACTAACAATTTTTTTGCCTCATTTAGCTCACCTTAATTGAATAGTTTGGTAATGGTAAAAGGCAGTGAGCTACTTCGGTTCGAAGTAAATTTTTAAAGATTTTGTCTTCTTCGAGAATAGTTGGATATGGATTTCTATACTTTCTGTTCTCGTTGTGTGTTTATATATGCTCGTTGCCGAAATAAGAGTGAATTCCGGCGTGTTTCTCATGTCATTTTGTCAAATGCTATATAATTTCCTTTTGTGAATCAATTGGTGATTTACTATTGATTGGTTTCGTTCGTCTGACATCTCTTGTGTTTTCATTGGATTATATTTACATTATTATTGAAAAACATAAAATTATTTCTCTGAACTGTGACTTTCGGAATTATTGACGGAGGAACTCATCTGTTTTGCAGAGCTGTCTGCCTTATCTGTATGCAAATGCTGTTATATGATTGGCGTGTTACAACTATCTATACATAATTTATATTTTTCCGGTTTTTTCTTGATAATCATGTCATTATCGCAGGTATTTTAATTGAGCATGACGCTCAACATCAATGATCGTACCGGCATCAGTGAATCTGCGTTCGTCAGTGAACTACCCGGTTTCACGTGTGTCTTCAAACAGCGGTTAATTTACATATAAGAATATATATACTTTTTTATATGGTAATATATGAACACCATATGGTTCAACTCAACTTATATAAATCAAAAATACTGTTGAACACAGTTTAATAAAAAAAAATTGTTTTGTTGTACTTTATATGGTATATATGAATTGCGTTGTGGAAAATGCGAAAGCTTGTAAGGCAAATCATGACAATTATAAACGGTGGAAGGAAGATTTTGTTATTGTTTTACTGAAGAAAGAGATTATCTATTAAATATGATTGTAGCTATGAAGACTTTGTGGTGCACGAAATTGACCTAGACGGACGAGTGTTATGCCTGACTGACGACAGCGCCAACTTCGTGGACGGCCAACAAGCTAAAGTTAGTCCCATTTCATGGTAAATCTTAGGCTGTTTCAGCCTTATTTGGAACTCTTCCAGCCTTATTTGGAACTCTTCATACGTTCCGAAAGAGATGTTTCGGAATTCAGAAACGGTATTTCAAAAGAGGACTGGGTATAAGCATTTTTGGAATTGCAGTAAGATGTTTTCTGATGCACTCGTTTCTAATGAAAAACGAAAAACATTTACAGAAAAGCAAACTAGAAAGCGAGGATGCGGCGGCGGCCGCCGTTGAACCTGAACAGGCAGTACCGGTAACGAATTCAAATGAAACCGCGGAGACCAAGTCAGTGGCAGAATCTGAAGTAGGTGCTTCGGTATCGGGTGCACTCAGCGAAGACCAGGTGGCACAGCTGCAGAAGGTCGTGGACCGTGTTGACAAGCAGGCCGATATCGTTGTACAGGTTTGCGAGAAATGAAATTACAATGAGATGAAACATTTTGGCAAACTCATGGTAACCAAATAAAACAAATTTCCATAATAGTGATAGTTTTTTTGAAGATTTTTTTTGTGGCGTATTAAAGTAAAAAAGTGTTTCCGGGTTCCCCAGAGTGTCAGTAAGTTTTTTTAATGGTAACCAAGTGCAAACTTGATGTGGTAATTTGAATTAAAATGATTGTTCATGTCTAATGACGTTGATGGGAATTGATTGATACGTCAAAATGACGTTGCAGGATCTCAGCAAGGATGAACGTAAACAGATGCATGAGGCTGTGCGGATTCGCTTCTCCGGTAAACTCAACTCGTCCTTTGTACGAGGTTTGTTGTTAATGAATGTGTCGTTGTTGTTAATCGCTGTTGCTGTTATGTGGTTGTTGTTGTGACATAATCAACGGTAGGTGCCAATCTAGCCATCATACGTGTTACACTGGCCAACAACCAGAATAAAGACAACAACAGTGGTTGTTGTTGTTTCTTCTGTTGTTGTCGTTGTTGATGGTTGTTGTTGTTGTTATTATTGTTATAATTGTGTATGTCTGTAGTTAATGCAGGTAGCGATCCAGCCATCATCCGTGTTACACTGGCCAACAGCCAAAATAACAACAACAATGGCCCGAATCAACGCAAACGACGACAAACGCAGTGGGAGAATGACTACGTGCATTTTGTGTTGTACAAGGAGGGCAAGGAGTCACAGCTGGCCATTAATCTGCTCACCAATGCTATTCGGTCAGGAAATGTTAATGTCAATGTAGCTGTTGTTTTTGTTGTTGTTGTTAATGTCGATGTAGCTGTTTTTGTTGTTTTTTTTTGTTGTTGATGGTGTTGTTGTTGTTGTTGTTGTTGTGGCCGTTGAAGCTTTGTCTCACATGCCCTCAGTCAGCTGGGCCGCGCGGGCAGGATCCGACCAGAGCAGGGTCGGGTCCATGCCATTGCAGGTTAAGGCGTGAAGGGCTGTCTCGGGTTCGTTGTTGCATTTGCGACACCTGTCGTTTGTGCTGATGCCGATGCGATATTGGTATGCTGCCAGTGTGCTTCTGTAGCTTGCGCGTAGTTGAGCTAGTCGCACTCGCGCGGATCTCGTCAGACCACGCTCCAACTTATCGACATAGTCAGGCGGCTTGGGTGGGGGCCGGTTGAGGAGTTTGTTGTCCCCATAGTTGCTGATCGCCTGCTCTACATGTTTTTGGTGCAGGATTTTGACGATGGTTTTAGGATCTTCATCGTCGTCGTTGAGGTTGAAGCGCGACATACAGTCTTTACATGTTGTAGATAGAGTTCTGCGGATGTTGCGTTCAGGAGGGTCGGTTTTGACGTCATTGTTGTTTGGGTGACCCTCAGTCTTTGCCATGGCTGCGAACTGTGTTGTTATGGTGTTGTTGTCAATGTCGATGTAGCTGTTGTTGTTGTTGTTGTTGTTAATGGTTTTGTTGTTGTTGTTCTTGTTGTTGATGGTGGTGTTGTTGTTGGTGTTGATGTTGATGTTGTTATTATTGGTAATGATGTTGTTGTTGGATTGTTGCTGATGATGATAATTATACTGTGGTTGTTATGTCAGTTTGTGTTTGTGATCAAGGCAGAGTAGTAATATTTATTGAAAAAACTGTGGGTATTACATAATAAAAAGGTAACTTCCTTGTTTGTTACTGTTATGTTACAGTTGCAATCGTAACATGTTTGGACTGGCTGGCAACAAGGATCGCAGATCGGTGTCCACTCAGAAGCTGTCAGCTTATCGGGTAGAACCCAAACAACTGGCCAATACCAACGGCAGAATACGTGGCATACGAGTCGGCAATTTCGAGGTTTGTTGTTGTTGTTTTCGTTGTTGTTGACATTGTTGTTGTTAATAATAATAATAATAATATTTCATTCCAGTATAGGAAGTATGTGCTAAATAGCACAGAAAAAAACAAGTAGAAAAGAGTAGATTGTTGTTGCTGCTGTTGCTGTTGCTGTTGCTGCGCTTGTTAACGTTGGTATTTGCAGGTAAACCAAAAAGACTCAGTCGGTCTCGGTGACCTGCTTGGCAATGAGTTCATCATTGTGCTCAGGTAAACTTTTCCCCTGTTGAATTTTAGACAGTTTACGACAGACTGACTGACTGACTGACTGACAGGCAGACAGACAGACAGTCAGACAGACAGCCGTTCATCATTTGGTCCTTTTTTGCAGAAAAGTCAAACTGCCGGACCCATTCGACATGGCATCGGTCATGTCTCAATGGTCAACCAATGGTTTCCTCAATTACTTCGGTGACCAGCGATTTGGCACGGGTGACGTGTCCACGGCCAAAGTCGGATTGTTCGTTTAATTTTTATTTGAATTAAATAACTAACATATAATTTTATTTTTTTTAAATTTATTCCCACATTCAATCGTAAAACGTGATGTAATGAGTGAAAATAGGTATACTTTCTTGCAAACGTATTGTTCGACAAACATTTCTTCAACTGATGTTGTTCTCTGCAGAGCGATCATTCGGGCCGACTGGAAGAAAGTCGTGGAACTACTGTTCGAAGGTAACGACTATTTCGGTGAGTAATTATTGTTGTGGTTTTCGAATTATTCTATCAATCAATCTATTAGTCAGTTTTATTTGATGAAAAAGGGACAAAAAACTTCTCAAAAGAAAAATTTATGTAAGAAAATTGAAGGCAAGTTAAAATGAAATAAAAGTTAAACTAAGAATATACTCGATGTTGTTTGGTGTTGATGTGGTTTCTTGCATTGAGTGAGTGAAGACTGACTGACTGACTGACTGTCTGACTGACTGTGTGACTGACTGTCTGACTGACTGACTGACTGACTGACTGACTGAAGACTGACTGTCTGACTGACTGAAGAATGACTGTCTGACTGACTGACTGACTGACTGAAGACTGACTGTCTGTCTGCTTGACTGATTGACTTGCAGATGACAGTGCCGCATGCCGTAAGATCTACCGTGAAACAGGCGATGTTGCCAAGGCCGCAGAAGTCTGCCCACGACGGCCGAATGCGCTGGAAGCGGTAGTACTCAAGTCATTGGCCAGAAATGGTCATACCAGCTATAAGCAGGCCATCATGGATGTTGGTTGTTAATGGTGTTGTGTTGTTGTTGTTATGTTGATTGTTGTTGTTGTTGTTGTTGTTATGTTGATTGTTGTTGTTTTTGTGTTGTTGTTATTGTTTTTTGTTATTGTTATGTTGATTGTTGTTGTTGTTATTGTTGTTATTTGTTTTGTTGCTGTTCACCATCACATGTTTCAGCTGCCCCGCAACACCCGCAATCTGTACGTCCATGCCTACCAGTCTTTCCTGTGGAATCGTGTTCTCAGTATTCGCGTTCATAAATACGGTTAGTGTTGTTGTTGTTGTTGTTGTTGTTGTTGTTGTTGTTGTTGTTGTTGTTGTTATTGTTGTTGTAGTGGTTTGTTGTAGTGGTTTCACTTTTCAATGATTAACAGGTCTAAAAGTACTGGAAGGTGATCTCATCTACGCGGATAAGACGCAGAAAAGCACAAAAGTGGTTGGCGCTGATGACGTTGAATCGACGTCGATAACGCAAGTGTTGATACCCGTACTCGGCGCCAGCACTCAGCTCACCGATAATTTCGGTTCGTTTCATCTTGTCTGAATTTAGTAGAATATGAATGGTTATAAAAAAATTACGTGACAGTTAGATGATAAAAGATACGATTTCTCAGCATGTAAGTGTGAATTATTATTTTTATTGTTGATGTAAGTGAGAATGTACCCGTACTGAGCACCAGCTCACCGATAATTTCGGTTCGTTTTACCGGGGGAGGGGGGATTGGCAGTTTTACCTACACCTTAAGGAACAAATCATACTTTCTGAAAACGCTCTAGAGGGGGGACTTCCATTTTTTCTCCCCTTCTCGTATTGAGTGTGATTCCCCTTTACGTATCAGTGAATGATTGTCATTTTGCAGTGAGCGACGAATACCGTAGTATGATGGCGGAAGATGTCATCAATCAGCAGTCATTTGAAGATATTGCCAGGTACACGTGTTTGCCATATTTTATTTAATATTGATTAAGAATAAGTTTATATGTTATTTTTCCGTGATGTGGAAAACTGTTATTGGTGCTCTTCTTCAGTGTTACATCTTAGTCAGGCCTCATTGATCAGCTATGATGAATATTTTTCATTTATTTGTAGCCGAAAACGCACTGTTGTTTCAAAAAGGTGCGTGACTTCTTTATGAACGTCCTAATAATTAAAAATGGTAATTTTTATTATCATTTTACTGACGATGTATTCACCATTAAAAATCAGAAAATTTAAATAATCCGAACTTTTATCGAGAATTCACGCACCTTTTTGAAACACGAATTCGTTTTCGACTTAATCGTCTTCACTTGCAGACAGTTTGCCGTACCCGGTGACTACCGGTTTATGGTCGGATCGGTCGGTGAGTGTGAATGGGTGCTGAAACGATACAACGATGTACAACAGTCTTTAGTGTGCAATGACGTTCAGTTGATGTATGAGGGCAGACAGAACGAGCCGAGAACCGTTGGTCATGTTGTTGTTGTTATTTTTATTGTTGTTGTTGTTGTTGTTGTTGTTGTTGTTGTTGTTGTTGTTGTTGTTGTTGTTGTGGTTGTTGTAGTTGTTGTGGGTTGTTTTTGTTAAGGTTGTTGGAACAGTAGTTGGTATTCTATTCCTTGTAAAATTTCTGGGAACTTGAATCAACAGAACACTCACTTGTCCGATGATTTAAGTTTGTAGCTCTAAATTTGCAATAAGTTAGATTAATAAATAAAACGATTATATCTGTTTATGTGATATGATCATTATTTGTTTCGTTTCAGTTAAGCAAGCTGCTGACGGATGCAGCCGTTGACGATGGTGAACATCAGGCGCTTGTGCTCAAGTTTCGTCTGAACGCCTCACATTACGCTACCATGGCGTTGCGAGAGTTGACCAGACAGGTTGTTGTTGTTGTTGTTGTTGTTGTGTTGTGATGTTTGCTGTTGTTGTTGCTGGTGTTATTGTTGTTGTTATGGTTGTTGTGGCAAAGTCATAATTTCAGGACATGAGCAAGCGTCACCAGGCCAGTTTGAACGAATACGGTGATGCTCGGACCAATGGTGATACCAACAAAGCCACCAAAGAAGAGGTCGATGACACCGGAGAGCGAAACGAACAAGCGGATCAACCTGATGCGGAAAAACCGGTGAGTAAGGGTTTTACGCATGTGAGTTGAATATGTGACCTAAAAAGTATAATCCTGCAATTCAGTTTTTTGTTTGTATATAATAAAATTTGCGTTTCCTGGGTTTTTCTCGCTACTAATTACTGACCATAAATGTGTGCGCCGCGATGGGTTTACTTGCTTGTTCATAGTATCAAAGTGGGTTGCAAATTGGCGTTCGTGTTGCAGTGCGACAACAACAACAACAACATCAACAACAACAACAAGAACTGCATCATCACCATCAGAACCACAAATACAACGGCCAACAATGTTGCTTCTGCTTCGACACCATCATCATTAGCATCCGATGCAGCATCTTCAGCTCAAACCACAAAGCCTGGATTAACAGGAGCAACATCGATGAGATCAACAAGATCAATGTCAAGGAAATCAATGGCATCAATAGCAAAAAAATCATTATCATCAACCACGTCATTGAAATCAACACCAACATCGATCAGATCCTCAGCATCATCAACAACACCAACATGTACAAAACCAGTAATCAGTTCATCGTCATCATCATTATCAACAACACCAACATCCACAAAACCAGTGATCAGTTCATCGTCATCATCATTATCAACAACACCAACATCCACAAAACCAGTAATCAGTTCATCATCATCATCATTATCAACAACACCAACATCCACAAAACCAGTAATCAGTTTATCGTCATCATCATTATCAACAACACCAACATCCACAAAACCAGTAATCAGTTCATCATCATCATTATCAACAACACCAACATCCACAAAACCAGTAATCAGTTCATCATCATCATCATTATCAACAACACCAACATCCACAAAACCAGTAATCAGTTTATCGTCATCATCATTATCAACAACACCAACATCCACAAAACCAGTAATCAGTTCATCATCATCATTATCAACAACACCAACATCCACAAAACCAGTAATCAGTTCATCGTCATCATCATTATCAACAACACCAACATCCACAAAACCAGTAATCAGTTCATCATCATCATTATCAACAACACCAACATCCACAAAACCAGTAATCAGTTCATCGTCATCATCATTATCAACAACACCAACATCCACAAAACCAGTAATCAGTTCATCATCATCATCGTTATCAACAACACCAACATCCACAAAACCAGTAATCAGTTTATCGTCATCATCATTATCAACAACACCAACATCCACAAAACCAGTAATCAGTTCATCATCATCATTATCAACAACACCAACATCCACAAAACCAGTAATCAGTTCATCATCATCATCATTATCAACAACACCAACATCCACAAAACCAGTAATCAGTTCATCATCATCATCATTATCAACAACACCAACATCCACAAAACCAGTAATCAGTTCATCATCATCATTATCAACAACACCAACATCCACAAAACCAGTAATCAGTTCATCATCATCATTATCAACAACACCAACATCCACAAAACCAGTAATCAGTTCATCATCATCATTATCAACAACACCAACATCAACAAAACCAGTAATCAGTTCATCATCATCATCATTATCAACAACACCAACATCCACAAAACCAGTCATCAGTTCACCGTCATCATCATCAACCGCAACCCATGCAAAGCTCAGTATCTTCTCTGATTTGCACTGCAGTACTATTTCATTAAGTTCCTGCACATATCTCAGTCCAATCGGACGTTATGAACTGGTGGCTTGTAGGAACGGTCTCCATTCGGTGAGGTTCCTGGATTCGAGTCGGCTCTCCGTGTTCAAGTTATCTGAATCTGGACAGCAAACGGCGGTGACCTCGTCTTTGAGTTTGAGAGAAGTGTTGATGACTGATGAGCACGGTCGTTTCCAAATACAAGTGTGTTTTGATGGACGACCAGTGTCGTTTACGGGGTTGGTTGGGAGCGGATATCTTAGTAACACTAGCGGACGACCCAAACCTCCAAAGGGAGGAGAATGATACCGAAGAGGGGGGAGGGAATTATCAGAAACTAGCCCATTTTACCTACATCTTGGATAACAAACTCTACTTTTGGAAAACCGCCAAAGTGGGGGTCAATCATTGTTCTCACCCCTTCTCGTCCGCTAGTGCTAGTGCTTAGTAGAATAAGTAAGTGATCAAATAACTGATTCGTTTTCTAGAGTATAGGTTGTGTTGGGTGACATTTATGAGTGTCGTATATAAAGCAATCCGGTATTAATATTTTAAGCTATTAGTAGTTTGGCTAATTTGCCACGTTTTTCGTACAAATGATATAAAAATATTAAAACCAGTCTTTTATCATCAACCGAATAGTAAAATGTGCAATAGCGTAACGCTATAACAATAGATAAGTATGGTAGAGGCAATTATAGTGTGTTTGTTTGATTAATAGGTCATCAGCGAATAACGCGTTTGCTGTTCCTGACCACCCGATTCTCGCCATCTGCACCCAATGGCTGCAACGTTACTTCTATTCGGAATCAACAACTTGTGTGGATCACAATCAGAATGCCAATCAAGACGATAACAAACAACTGCTGGAAGCCGACAAAAATACATTTTTCGTTGTAAAACCAGAAAAAGTGCAGCAAGGCGTCAGCAAACCTGCAGAGAGCGAGGAACTCAACATTGATGAACAGATTAAGGAGGAACAGAACAAAGATGAGGATCATGGCTTGGAGCGTCCAGCAGTATGTGGACGGGTGTTGAGCACACAGTTCATAACGCACTGCATGAGGGCGCTTACTGAGAACGTCCTGGAGGGATCGTTGTGCAGCTATGCCACGCTCGCACAGTTCATGCGTGCGTTTCTTTGTTTTTATGTTGTTTAATGGTGGTCTGATAATGTTAATAAGATGTGTTTCAAACTCGGAGTTTTGATCCCATATTATATCATTGACTGACTGACTGAATGACGAATTGACTGACCTACTAATTGTTTGACGGTTTGACTGACTGATTGGTTGACTGATTGACTGACTGACTGACTGACTGACTAACTGACTTTCAGAGCGCAGTCGTGGCATCGCCCGAGCCGTCGGCCAAGCCCTGAGTCGGAATCCAGTACCCGTAGTTGTTCCATGCCATCGGGTGACCAGTAGTAAACAGAATTTGGGTTGGTTGGTTGTTGTTGTTGTTGTTGTTGCTGTTGTTGTTGTTGTTGTTGTTGTTGTTGTTGTTGTTGTTGTTGTTGTTGTTGATGTTTTTGTCGTGATAGTTTTTGTTATTGATGGTGTTGTTGTTGTTGCTTTTGTTGCTGCTGTGCTGTTGGTTGTTGATTTTGTGGTTGTGGTTTTTTGTTTCAGTTTTTTGTGAAAATTACTTGACTTGGTTAGTAGATTCTCTGATTCCATTTCAGGTGGTTACGGATCGAAGCTCAACAGCCCGATCAAAATCTATCTGCTTCAGCTGGAATCTCGACGTCATGGTACTTTGAATAATCTTGAATATTTATGTAAAGATTGAAGTGCGTCGTAACAGAGACAGTTGTTATTTTCCTACTGTTCAATTATATTTCTTACTAACTATTGGATGTGAGTGATATTTTAAATTTATTTCTATGAAGTTTGCGTTATTAATTGTCCTATTTGTTAAACCATTTTTGTTATCATCCATACATTATTGACAATTTTCCGGTGAATGTTTTTATATTCTTATTGTTAGTGCAGTGCAGTTATTATTTGCTCGTTTCTTCGGTGATTTACGTTATACTATTTTTTCGTTTCCTTTCCGTTTT
The DNA here is from genome assembly GCA_964036265.1 of Daptonema setosum. NCBI lineage: Eukaryota > Metazoa > Nematoda > Chromadorea > Monhysterida > Xyalidae > Daptonema > Daptonema setosum. The sequence goes on from OZ038444.1 coordinate 20,940,965, forward strand.
TCTCCCTTTTACTTAATATCACACAAGCATTTATCCAGAGAAACATAACAAAGCTATACCCTTCATGTTGGTTTCATTGCCAGTTTGGTAAAATGTAATTAGTATGCAAACAGGTAATATAATGGTGATGAAACATGAATTTGACCGTTAAATTGACATGGAAAAGCACCATTTCGCATTGAGATTTTAAATCTATCCTAACGTATGAATAGAAAAGAAACCGTAGAATAGCTCAAATGCTTTGATGAAGAAAATAATTCCCTAATGAGCCACTTCTACATCACAAATCTCAAACAAAACTATTTATGATATCAGAGACTTTGTTTGAAAAGAAATACGTCGTTGTTACTACGAAGTTCTACCCCTATTAACTCAAACAATCGATCGTGCTTTGATCATCTCAACTCATGTATGTAATTAACTTGATTTTTGCCGTAATGAATCACAATAATTGATATAGATTTCTGTTATGAATTATGAGATGAGTGATGTCAAGTATGAATGACATTATTGAAGTCGGCCAGTCCATTGCTGCGATGCGGTTTGGCCTTGTCGTAGCACCACTGGCCGTCAACCACAAACCTGTACTCGTGATGGTCATTGGTCTGAAACAAATAATATATAACATAAGTACATACATATATACAAATCTAAAAAAATATAAATGACATAGCATCTCAATTTTTTATAGGTTCAGTGCAATTTAGTTCTTACAGGCTCCTTTTGACCAAACTCAACAATTACAACTACCGTATTTTGTTTCACATTATACACTGATAATAATCATTATGTAGTATGGTTGACTTAAGCTTAGCTCATCATCAAGCATCTACATTAAAATCTAAGATCCTTGAAGTTACAACAATCTACACCAAACGGAAATGGTATTACGGTAAGTGCAACCTGTACGTCTGTTCTGATGACATGATGGTATCCGTCCCAGTGCATTGGCTGCGTGAAACTCCAGTTCCACCAGGATGCGGCCAGATGTACCTGAGAAAAGACGGGCGCCATTCATTCATTCGCTGATTCACTCGCCCACGCCCACTGATTCACTCGTCCACTGATTCACTCGCCCACTGATTCACTCATTCACTCGTCCACTGATTCGCTGTTTCACTCGTTTACTGATTTACCAATTCACGGATTCACTAAGTTAATTTTCATGGGAATCTCATATGTACTTCGACTCATCTATATTTCAATCACTTTACTCACATCGTTTTTATGGGTAGAGTACGGCCATATGATTGTGATACGAGTGGTTTGCATGTGTGGACAGTGTTGACATGCTGAAACACCGATTAAGTTCCCTTCTGGGAATCAAAAAATCTAATCAAGTACGTCACTCAGTGAATCAACAAACAGTGAATGAGTCTGGCAATCAACAGGTTACATATATGGAGCAAAGAAAGTCCATTACGATGAATGATTATGAACGAAAGATGATGATTAGTCAGCGAGTCATTGAAAATTACTACTGGGACTTCTTCATTACTGAAGCCCTCATGGCACCCTGATACCAGATCAGAACGGCGTTTTCGTAGTGGCCAGAGAGTTTGAACAAACCATCAGGTCAATGGTGGAAACCTCAAAGCAACCCATCAGAATCTGTGTCTCAAGTCAGGTTTTTAACCAGGATCACCAGTTTTTGTGGCTGGTTCCCTATGCACTAGACTAGACATGCGAAAATCAATAAACGATTTGTAACCAATAAAATCTCCATTAGTGGTTCTGGCCACCCGTCTGCCTGAATCGGGGTCGATCGGACTGGGCACCGGACGTTGGACGCTGCTCAGCACATCGGCGTTATCAGGTGATGCCATCCGGTGATTGGAACCGATCTGTGGCCGTGATAGGTCTTGCAGCACCATGTATTGCTCTGATCTGCGATCCGACATGATTTTATTTCATTGTTTACTGGTATTTGTTTCGTATGACTGGTATGAGTGCGTTGAAAGTTTGAAGTAGTTGGTGGCTAGGTAAGACTGATGTGACGGAGCTAGGCCACCGGAACAATGTGTCAAGCCCAAATCCGTCAAAACACATTGGTTTCGACTCTACCATCCTACCACTTTTGAAATGAATGATTCGCACAATTCCCTCTTTTTAACGATACCACTTTTTCTCGAGTTTCTCAAGAAAACAGTTTTTGGCTTATTTATATGGACATCGTTATCTACACTGAACGAGATTTTTCAAATCATGAGCAGTTGCTATATGTAAAATCTTTAGTGATAGCAGAAACGGAATGAGACTCAACGGAATCATAAACCACCAACTTTGAGAGATGTAGTGACGAGGGTGTCTTGAGTGTCGAGTTCATGCCGCACATTATCAATGGCTGGTCGGTTGGTTTCCAAGAAACACTTGGATAATAAACTGCCAAACCAAATTATTTCTGTGCAAATGTAGTTTCAGTTTATTGAAGCATATAATATACCACGGTTGGTGAATGGTTTGCCAGATTTATCGGGAATTCAAAGTTGAGTTAACGTGCTTCTGCGATTCATGGACTTTTGAATACACAGGGTGGTGATGAAAGTATGTTGAGTTGAGTTCTCATTACGGCCAACATGGAATAATTGATTGAGATACTTTAAGTGAACTTTGGAAGGGTCAATCCCGATATGAAGTTTCAAGAACCCGGTGTTTCAAAATCAAGTTCTCATCATTTGGTGGACAAAAAATCTAGTGACCCATGTTTTGCTGTAGTCTAACTTCGAGTTTATATTTGTTAGCTCACATGAGATCACACAAGGACAAGAGTAATCCCATGAGCATTTGTTTTTTATTATCATCCCTAATCCGTTAAACTCTACCAATTTAAAAAGTTTTTTTGTACGTTTTATTGTCACCTAAACGTCATAAGCAAATGTAAACGTTCAGCGTATATCGATTACAAAAACGCAATGTCATGTAAAAAATTATATTTTTTTAATAATAATAAATATTGTAGCTATTTAAAATAAGATTTGACTAGCATTTTGCTTGCTGGTTGGACTAAAAAGCGAGAAGGTAAAAAGTGTTTTAATGATGATTTATAAAGCGATTAGTCAGCAATGAGTGATCGCACAAAAAATTCCTACGGTAAATAAATAATTTTTTAAAATTGGATCACGATAATAAATGGCATTAGAATACATTTAATAATGTTTTTTTCTAAATAAGGTCATTTAAGGGCCTTATCATATTTGAAGCATGAAACTATGTTGAATAAAAGTTTTCTTCAGCCAGATAAAGAATAAATATGGAACCCAAAGACTGCGATAGTTGCACGATTCGTGTAATATATGGTAGCACCAATTTGTATAGTGAAAAATTAAAATACGTGTTGTAAAACTGTAGATACAACAGTAAGTCTCAATTTATAACTCGACTACGAAAATAATTTAGTTAACTGATATTAAAATTCTGTATTAAAGCCATTGCACATAGATTTCATCATAGTGAAAAAAGTATAAATACATACATAAAACTCTGGCAGCACACGCAAATTTAATAAAATGTTTTTGCAAGGTTTGGGAAGCCAAATTGCAGCCACAGTGCAGCACGGACAAGGACAATCATAAATAATAATAGGTTTAGAATATGTATATAAAAACGTTGGCAGTAGAAAGTCAGACCATCATGTTTCACAAAAAATAAAAGACTTTCTTACCGCCAGTTGAAAATAAAAGTAAATAATGATAGAAAAAATGCGAATCTGAATGGCATACATAAATGGTGTGTAAATTCATCCAGTTTCGCATATTGATTCAATCAAATGTAGATCAGAATCTCCAAACCAGTAATAACCGCATTTTGCACAGTTTTTAAAACTCACACAATTTATACTCAATATAATATTTGTGCCAAATACGGTTATTTCAGAGAAGTTTACACTCACAATTGATCATAAAACTGAAGTTGAATGCACGGCCTTTTTACAGGGCTTGTGAACTTTGATGTGAACACAGTTGTCTACGCAAGTATAACGCACGGGCACACTTGCCACATAATCAAAAACTGCCGTCAAATGCAACTTCAGTAGCCCAGTCTTGCAGATTCAATGTAAATGTGAATTAAAAACACAGGTGCCCTCCTAAGCCTAAGCCAGTGCCTAAGCCTCGCCGAGTGCCTTCTTCAAGGGGGTGACGTAGTTGCCGGGGAACGTACCGAACTGGCCGTTCCGGAGCAGAACTCCAATAAACCAGCCGTCATCGCACTTCTCCACGACGTCAACATAGTCGTTCTCGCGCAGGTCCAGCTCATCGGTGTTGCGTGGCGTGTATGCAAACATGGCACGGTATCTGCAGTCAGTCAGTCAGTCAGTCAGTCAGTCAGTCAGTCAGTCAGTCAGTCAGTCAGTCAGTCAGTCAGTCAGTCAGTCAGCCAGTCATTGAACCAACCGTTCCATGGGTTTATTGGCGGCTGCGCTAGGTAGTGAGTGGTTGGGATGCCTCAACTGCCAGGCCTGCAAATAAGTAGCTGATTGACTGACTAAAGTGACTGACTGTAGTGACTGACTGACTGACTGACTGACTGATTGACTCTCTGACTGACTGACCTTCATATCTAAAGCATGATGACCGCCAGTCGTAGGAAGACCACCACCACCGCCAGTGTTTCCAGCAGCTCCGGAAGTTATGTTGGCAATATCGATCAGTTGCTGAGTATCGAATGGCTGAAGGTATGCATGTGACTGACTGACTGACTGACTGACTGACTGACTGACTGACTGACTGACTGACTGACTGACTGACTGACTGACTGACTGACTGACTGACTGACTGACTGACTGACTGACTGACTGACTGACTGACTGACTGACTGACTGACTGACTGACTGACTGATTGACTGACTGACTGACTGGCTGATTGACTGACGGACTGACTGACTGGCTGACTGACTGACTGACTGACTGACTGACTGACTGACTGACTGACTGACTGACTGACTGACTGACTGACTGACTGACCTGACTTGATGACTGTACACTCGAAGTGACTGTACGAGTGGTGGTAGTTGTCTTTGAGTTTTCGGCCCCCGAGCGTCCGGCTAAGGCATCAGCTCTCAGTGAGGACAGCATGTCTCTGTAGTCATAATCATACATTTAGGAAATGATCAAGTGGTAAATATTAAATGATTAAAAATGATCATTTTTATAAAGATTATAACACCAATGATTAAATGACTCATTTAAGCATGACACTTTTTCAAGTGTTGCATGCATAAAATATCACAATGTGTGTCTCGAACTTGTTATTTAATAGTTTTCACTGAATTTTTACTGCATTCCACCTGCGATTGTTGTTTTCCAGTTATGTTTACTTTTTTATTTTTTCTATATTTTCATATGCATACATGTTACACGATCATATAATTTTATTTGTTCAGTACATTTATTATGGAACAAAAATACATCTATTAGGCACATTTAATCACAATACGAGGTTAATCGGACCTCAAAAACAAGAAATGGTATTTTTTCAGTATCTAATGGTAATTTCATCATAATAATGGCACAACATTATATTTTTTGAAAACATTACTTTGGATGTTACTCAATATTATCCCATTCCTCTAAACTACTCAAGTTAATTTTCTTATCCGGTGACAGAGGGTTGTTATCAATTGGGATATTGTTATTTTTTATAATTTTATTATGGTTTATTGTATTATTAATAGTACTGTTGGTGTTATGGTGGTTTTTGATGGTGCTGCTACTGCCGCTGATTGTGCTGTTGTTGTTGTTGTTGTTGTTGTTGTTGTTGTTGTTGTTGCTGTTGTTGTTTTTGATGTTGTTGTTGTTGTTGCTGTTGTTGTTTTTGATGTTGTTGTTGGTGTTGTTGTTGTTGTTGTTGTTGTTGTTGTTGTTGTTGTTGTTGTTGTTGTTGTTGTTGTTGTTGTTGTTGTTGTTGTTGTTGTTGTTGTTGTTGTTGTTGTTGTTGTTGTTGTTGTTGGTGTTGTTGTTGTTGTTGTTGCTGCTGTTGTTGTTGTGGTTGTTGTTGTTGTTGTTGTGGTTGTTGATACTGTTGTTGTTGTTGTTGTTGTTTTTGTTTTTGTTGTTGTTATTGTTATCGGCCAGTATAACGTCATCCAATTTGATGACTGGCTTGGCTTTGGTCATTTTCGCCCGATTATCCGGCTCTATAATAAGGATAATCTCGGACTGGTCAGATCGCTGGTCCTCTTCACCATGTTTTTGGTCACTGGTCCGTCTCGTGGTCCAGTATTTTTTAAATGGGTTCAGTCGTGACGAAATTCTTGTCAACCACGAGTTGGAGAGTTCCACTTTGGCCGCTGCCCTTTGTAGGGTATCATTATTATTGGCATCCGTGACTGTCTGCACTCGCGGTGACGCCTGTCTATGCGTCCATCGATGCAGTGCCGTACGAGTACTCATTGACGACTGACTGCGTCGAATGGCACCACGAGAGCGACCATTACTCTGTGCCTCCCGCTGTATGCTCCTCATGCTCCTGCTCCTCTGCATCTGCTCACTGCGCACACTCGCGGCCACCGAATTTTCCGTATCGGAGGAACATCGTTCATTACCATCACCATCGTCATCTTCGTTCTCATAGATCGTAGGCATGGCCGTGCCAGACGTCACATTGGTGCCGCCAGCTGTACCAGTAGTGCCGGTTACCCCGTTATAACCATAGGCCTGTAAGGTTTCGTTCATATGCGCGGCAAGGAAACCGAGGGCAATGGACTCGGTGATGTTGGTGATGAGAAGGTGCCATAAAATGATGAGATTGGCATTGCGTACGGTGATGTGTGGTACAAGCGTGTCGAACACACCCGCCGAGAAGATCGTCCACCAGTCCGATTTCACCTGGAAAAGAGTATAAATTTTTTTATTTTTGTTTCAATTAGTTCTTCAGACAGGTCTCATCAGTCAAGCAAGAAATACCGGCGATTCGTTAACTTATAGGTACAAATAGGGTAATAGCGATTTATGGGTTGAGTTATTGTAAACGGTGAACAATAACTACGGACTATTCTAGGCGTGTAAACGTTTCTAGATGTGTCACATCCCGACTATTTTAGTTTACATGATATGTACGTTGAACACCTTCATGATCGCCTTATTCACAAATATAAGGTGATGTCCAACCTGTCTGACCCTGCCCAACAGGACGGTGGCATGTCTTCTACCGAGTCGGTGAGCCCGGTCGATCATCAGTTGTTGCTGGTTGTGCTCCAATAATGCCATCAGTTCCTATAACAACATAATACACTTAATGTTTCATCATTGCCACTCCTTACTGTACCTTTTCACTATAATCTGACTCGTTTCATCTAAATTTCATGACCATCACAAGTGACCCTAGCTTCCTACATACCTTAATTACTTCACCCATAAAGTCTTAAAATATAGAAGATTGTCATTTGTCTTACTATATATTTTCACCAGATTGAATTTCCCAAAAACATCTTCCAAAGATCACCACACCGACCATACAAAAATTCCAACCTGCATAAAGTCGACCATGGCAACAGCGTGTCGTCGGAATCTGGCATCCTTCTTAAGTAAGTTCCCGGATGGTACATTGCGGAAAGAAAACAAGTTCTTCAGTGGCGGTTCCCTCCTGAATATGGTAACGAGGGCATCGGACATTACCGTGACCGGGTCAGGTATATTGGCCCAGGACTTGACGAGTGCTTTACGATGGGATGCCGATTCAATGATCACAGTGTTGGTCTGTCTGAGGGCTTGAATTTGGGTTCCAAGTCCACGTGGTACCACCACAAAGCTGGGACCGTGAGTTGTACCATTGCTCGTGGTCGAGATACCGTTTGTATGGGTCGGCAGTAATTGGTGGGCCGACGAACAACACGCCGCCGTCACATGGTGTGCCTGACGGTGCCGTACGCGCATCACTGTTGTTGTTGTTGTTGTTGTTGTTGGTTTGGTGGTGGTGGTGATGATTAATAGTGGTTAATCTTCATGTTATTGCTGCAACATAAGCTTTATTTTATAAAATTGCTTCGCAGCAATATGAGGAACATGAATGGAAATGACTTGATACATGAGGATGCATTTGAAATGCACAATATATGTACCCACAAATTGAATCAGAAATAAAACGCTTCTGAAAACCGTTGAACACATTCCCATGGGAGCAACTAATTTCGAAACAGCAGAATCGTTTTGTTTCAATATAGCGAGTGTTATAATTTTCAGTTCGACAAAAGAATAGAGATTAATACGCTAGTTACCGTAAAAATCGGTTCTCCTGAGATTGTTCTCCAGTTCTCCAACAAATGTTTTTCCCTTGCTCCATGTCCACTCAATACATAAGCCTAGGCCGATTTACAGCGCCTGATGGCTTTCCAGACGTTCCGGTGCGTTTGTCATTTTGGTTGAGAACACTAAAGTTGCAGCTGAGTGACTGGATTAGGGAAAATACAAGAAGACAGAACATACAAAACACTCAAGATACCATGCAAGTGCTGTACATTAATGTTACAGAAATAATGGTTAGTTACAACTGAAATGTCATCTGTATAGTCTAGTGCGTAGGACGCCGGCTTCGAAAACCGGCGGTCCTTAGTTCAAAACCTGACTTGAGACACAGATCCTGACGCGTTGCTCTGGGGTTTCTGCCATTGCTCGTCAGTTTAATTACAGTAACTCTCCGGCCACTACGAAAACACCATTCTGATATGGTATTAGTGTGCTTCGATGGCTTCAGTTAATGAAGAAGTCCAAGAAATGGATTTATAAATTTAACTGAGAAAACAGGGCATGATTGGCATGTTTGGCATGGTTGAAATTTCTCGATGGCGAAAAGTTTTATACGAATTTTCATTATGTATCGCTTTTTGAAAGCTACATGCTGAGTAATCACATGACATAATAAACATAATAACATAATCAAGTGTGTCTAAGAAACTGAGAACTGGCACGTGATTGTGTGGGAAAACTGGTCAGCTATTGTGCCATTATTACCGTAATATACTAAACAACCCATATGGCATATCCGGTACGGTTTTTTCGTATCATGGAACTATAATATTCTACATACGTGACTGTGCTATTGCCTATCAAAAAAAAAATTCAGAACAAAGTGGGAGTAACAGGTGGTGTTTTTCTCACCCTCAGTGAACAAACTTCACATTCAACTAACAGATACCGAGGTGTTTCATTTCTTCATGTTCATATGTACCTCTATTTCCCGTCCGCTTTTGGTCAATGGTGACGCAATTGCACAGCCCACATGAGCTCAATTAAAATGTTTGAAGTTTTTAACTGATCAAAAAACCATATTGCAGCTAAATGTGAGTCATTCTCCAGTAACCCTTAATATAAAGAAGTCGTATGTACAATGCCAAATAAGAGCTATACTCTATGTATAAATAGCCTAATATCAAAAGCCTTTTTGCGTTTAGGAAATTGTCTCCTAAAATATCTACCACATTTAAGTACGCCATGGGAATGACTGAATTCCACGGAAAGGACGGAAACAATTATCTCAAATAACGTATACCACCATCGACCACCGTGATTAACGATCACGTTTTTCATGACCCTGGCAGTCAAGGCAACGACTCGTAGGATTGGGAATCTGAACGAAAAAAAGTGAACATAAAGGTACTCATATACGAAAATTCCTCTTCTAAATTCCCAATTTTCAATGTTCCAATGGTTCGAGTTCTCTTTGTCCTGCTGAAAAGGGTATGCAAACTCGGAAATACTGAAGTAACTATAGAAAGCGAGAACAATGGTGGGAACTTGGAACCAAGATTCTCATGCAATAATATACTTCCTCTAATATTCAATCGTTAACTTTGGAAATTCTCAGGTAACATAAAAAACTACTTCACCACCTTTGTCTTCGTTTTGTGAAATTTGAAGTCAGTGGTTGACTATACTATACCAACGTGAAATACAAAGTGATCGCTAACATTCCCGTTAAAATGAACCGACCAAAAAATCACATTTTTCAAAATGATGCACTTTCAATTTATCTTATGATTTTGACGATGAACCTGGTTCAGCAACCAACATTGTTCATCCACAAGACTCGATATCTGAATACTTACACATACCATGGCATACCGTGGCATACAAACTGCTGCTAGTTGCTAACATTTCCCGCCAAAATGACCCGACCAAAAACCTCGAGGTCCCTGGTTCTGATGGTATCGTGATCTCCTTACGGTGGCACATCCATTGGCCCGTAGTGTACCATTACACGATTTATATGTAAGTGGATACCATGCATAGCTCAGTAGTTCTTTTATCGACGGCAAGGAAAACTGTTTTCATCTAACAAAATCGAAGAATAAAGGTGGTGTCAGCAATATATGACCTGATATTCAATAAAAACTATTTTTTATGATACCAACGTTTTTCTCATTCGGTTATCAAATCGAGTAGATAAAAAGAGTTTCCATTGGTTAACAAGTTGATCCAGCATCTGTAGATAGTGGAATAGTGAATGCAGCCCAAAAGCGTTGTCGATGGTTTGTCGATGGGGTATCATCCTCCTGAGAGATTAGTGCCACTCCAGAGGGTCACACATAAACATAGACTCCCGTCCTGTGCAAACAGTTTATATATATCGACGGTTTTATAGTTGACTACATGGGCAATATAGCCGTGTCGTTAGCATATCACGCTGGTGGCGGAGAGATGGTGGTTCGAGACAAGACTGGTTCTGTTAGAATTTATTCCGAATACGTTGCCGAGTTACATGATTTCCTTCAGTTCAGTAAAAACGTCCATGACCAATTTTCATGAAAGCCAACTTCAAATGTACTGTAATTTGATATGCAAAACACTTGATGCGGAAAGTATGTACTACTTGTTTAGTGAAAGGTTTCTTTCGAAGAATTTATATGCATACGATTAATTCTACAATCTTCAGCCGTTTTCCAAGTTAAACGGTTTTCAGAGACATGCACATAGCTGAGGGTGTGATGTATAAGCATAAAAGTACATGTACTTGTTCAGAAAGCAATCAAGTATTCTACATTCATAAGAAGGGTTTCATGAAAACTACGATCAGTGAGGTGAAGCCAAGAATGAAAATAGAATAGGACTCGTCAAGTAAACAAGCATTTTCAACAAATATCCTATCATGATAAAACGGTAAAACGAAAAATCATGATAACAACGGTAAAAATACGATATGTAAATATGTAATCAAACATTTTTCATAAATATCTGTAAGTGAACAAAATGATTTGAAGATTGTATTTATGGATTCTCAAATTACATATAGGGTTTCCTTCAGTGTGGAACACTTACATACATTGTAAATACTTTTCACTGCTGGAACCCAACACTACCACATCTAAAAGGTATTTGAGCAGATGAAATGTGGAACAAAGCGTCACTTGACTCTGACGGAAATGATTATGCCAAATGAGAGATATGCCGAGTTTGACTACCATGCGGTACCCGTGGAACACATACGTTTCACTGAAACCAAACACTATCAACTGATGGTATTCAAGCGACGGCATGTATCGTGTGGTACAGTACTGGACCTGACTGGCTACTGCCCGTTTCACCAAACCACAACTCACCGACACATGCTCTTACCGTACAGCGGACGAGTAAATCCGACCAACAGAAGGGGAATTCCCCAAGATTGAACATATTTTGCAGTCACCACATCGTTTTTCTTCAACATTGTGGAACAAATCCCAAGTTTCAACGGTTAAAAAGAGGAGACATACGACTTTTCCGCCTTGTTCGTGCGCTTATTGGACTGGCGAACGAGTAAATCCGTCGAACAGAAGCAAAATTCCTTAAAATCAAGAGAATATGTAGTCAGAAAACCATTTAATGTCAATATTATGAAATGAATTTCATGTTTTAACACAGAACAGGAGAGGCAATGCCACTTTTCTGTAGTGTTCTAAACGACTACTGCATGCGATGTATACACAAGCACAACAAACGTCATTTTTCGTCTCCTGGGAAACCACCCGGATCCGGCAGACTCTCATTCACACGCACAAGTTGCTGAACAGTACCGAACACTATATTTGAACACTTCACTATTTCTGAACACTTATTCTGAACACTATTTCTGAACACTTATTCTGAACGCTATATTTCTGAACACTATCAGGACCTATTTTGGTACGGGCTTACTGAATTTCGATTGATTGAGGTTGTATTCGAAGTTGTTTTATGACAAGTCTAGTCCAATGAAACACTATTTTTCTTATATGTATGTATAATCTCTATTCACTCTTTTTTTTCACATATGTTTTTGAGAACATCTTTTGACGTCCGTAATAAAAAAACATTTATCAGCGTGGAACCGATTAACCAATTTGAACATGTTTTTATAATAGTTTTACTTCATTGATGAACATCAGGGATTATAAGTGGCGTATAACTTTTTTTCTGAACAGAAACACTGATCAAGTTGAGCCCATGATCTCAATTTCATCATTTGAATAACTAGTGAAAAATGAAATAAAAAATTAAAAAAATGATTTTCAATTACAAAAATAAGCGATGCAAGCAAGCCACAATGTGAACTTGACATGGAAATCGTTTCACTGGTGTGTGCGTCAGTGCGGTCAAGGCTGTGGTGGACGAGCCAAACCCCAAAAGGGAGGGAAATCTTTTGAAAGAGTGGGGAACCGACAGAAATTAGACCGTTTTACTAAAATCTTAAGAGTTTTACCAAACTCTACTTTTTGAAATTGCCAAAGAGGGGGAGAATTCCACTTTTAACTCTGCTTCTCTTCCGCTTGTGGCTCAAGGCATCTGTTGGTCAACGGTCTCAACGGAGTCATCCAGTCATGACCACTCGTTCAATCAGTCGGCTATCTCATGGCTCAACATACAATACTGTGATTTCAGAATTATGACAACGTCTTTTTCAAATTAATTTCCGACAAAGGGCTCCCTCTTCGTTACATCAACATACAAAACTTTAACTCCGGATTCATGACGACATTTGAAAATTAATTTTCTACATTTACTTCCTTTTCGTACACACATTTGACGTTATGGTGGACCAAATGGAAACGCTGCAGCATATATTTTTTTGGAGTTTATGTACAAACACAGTGAAACACAATACATGGAATAAATATTATATGCTTTTTTCTAAAAGTAGCACCATGCTTTTGTTTGTTTATTATCTCCAGTATTATGTATGTAAACACAACAAATTATATGTATTTATGTGAAAACTGAGCGAAAAGCGTCAGATTTCAGCCTGGAGATTAAGTCAAAACCACGTACTGTAAATATGAATACTTATTGTACCATAAAACTTGATACTGTTCCATAACAAGTTTATCATCCAATGATTCCATGTGATTTCCGTTACATTTAGCACCAGATCAGTCTGATGGAGATTATGTTACATAGACTACATCTGTATTGCCGTTAACAATCTAGGCAAGTAAACACGTTCACATCGTCTAGACCAAGAAATTTATTGCGAAAAAAAGCTTCGTGATAAACGTTTACTTACACATCAACTACATATAACATTTGAGTATTTCATGCAAACAAAGAAATTAATAAACGGGGTAGAACGTAAAAATATAGTATTTCATACATGTTCCTAAGATATTTTTTTTCTCTGGCATCCTGGAACTACCGGCTTTGAACTTACATTATGTGCCACTGAACGTGTGCCCGGCTCATTGGTTGCCCAGTATCGAAACACACCAAGGTATAAGCACATCGATCCTGTTCTATCAAGAATGGATTCGGTTATGTGATTTCGGATGAACAACCGAACCGGAAACAGTTCACAGTTTCATGAACTAATACATGTATGAAGTGTTTTTTCTGAATGGAAATCAGTTAGACACGACCAACAGCTGCAATCATTCCATTGCACGGACAGACGGTTCGAATGGTGTACCATACACTATCATAAAGAAAAATTACCATGGAAATCAACTCGTATTACCTTAGTATTCATAATAGAATAAGCAAGAAAAGAAACAAAACAGAGGAAACAACTTGAGGATACTATTTTTGTACCAGTTGCGCGCGTTCTTCATTTGTACCACAGATCATTATGGTGGCTGTAACTGCCAGTAAACCTACAGTAATCACGTGATGGTATGTCTTACCAGCATCATGGTTTATGGCTCTGGAAATTAGAACAGCCCTCTTACTGATGGGAACGAACGAGGAGAAGTACACCAGCTTTTGTCCTTGTAATTTGTGACATGTCGTATTTATGACATGTCATTAATGAATTTTACAACATACACGATGGTCAAAAATACAAAGTTATTTTTAGATTGTCTGCCGCTTTTTGTTCTGCCAGTGAACGGATAGCCATAAAATGTGAGCCAAACATATTTGTACAAAACGGTAACGAAGTTTTGCCGCCTGTATAGTCTAGTGGTTAGAGCGCCGAGCTTGCTACCCGGATGTTCCAAGTTCGAAACCTGGCAGCTGACACATATACTGACGTGGTTCACTGGAGTTTCCACCATTGGCCGTCCGTTTATTCCATGGGTATCCATGTTTATTCATACAGTATGCTACATTAGTACATACGGAACATACGGAATTACTGTAGTGCGCCTTGTTGGCTGCTGCAGTACTGAAGAAATCCCAACAAAAAACACATTTTTTTAGTAATGAATCCAGCAATAACATTGATGTGTTTATACATTATATTATATTATACATATATTTATATCGTTGTAATTGTATATTCGTACAATTTCCAACTCTGATCGCATAATTAATTCCGTACCACCGCTGGGTACAGAATCTGCCATTACTGATGATCACTGGCGGACGAAGAGAAGGGAATTTCGCCAAAGAGAGGGAATTGCGATTTTCCTGAGCATTTTACCTTCACTTTAGGGAATAAATTCTATCTTTTAAATAAACACCAAAGGGGGGGGGGGATTTCACTTTTCCACCTCCAGTGCCTGTTCTACATGATTTACATGCATACAGTACATTATTTTTTTGCTACCGAGAACATACAGTTGTGTTACACCATATCTCGGCCTTCTACGGCGTAACTAAAATACCAGTGGGAAACAACTAACGAACAAGTAACTAAGAAACAATACTGGCTTACAAAGTGGGACTTTTTAATCAAGGCATCTTGCCTCATGTAATCATGGTCTCACATGATGTTCATCATGACACGTACATATGTATCTGCACTGGCTGACGATCCATTCCATTCCGAGAGAAAAGAACTTTCTAACAGGGGGAAATCAGCAGTTTTGAGGCCATTTCATCTATACCTTGGAACGAGTTCAACTTCTCGAAACTGCCATAGAAAGGGGTATTCCACTTTCTCATTGTTCCATCGTCCGCTAGTGCGTATGTTTGTACATACATAAATATTATATGTTTGTACCAAGACGTCTTCCGTCGGATCATGGTTGCGTTAACCTGGTATTTCATGCTTTCAATAACATGGTATACATATGTTCGTTATAAGTCAGACACCAGCTTGTTTTATGACCGAACATACCATTACTGATACCGGCGCATAACACCAAGATGACAACGGGGTAGCAACAGAAAAAAATAAACTAAGGAAATTATTATTTTCCGCATAAATTAGCAACATCAGTTAGTGAGAAATCCTCCAAAGGCAGTTTTTCAAAGGTGAATTAACCATTGAGGTCATATTAACCATACATTAAGAAAAAAATACTACCTCTTAGAACTGCCAAAAAAGGGGACTTCCATTCTTCTATTCTTCTAAAGTCCACTATTGCTACCACTGAATGACTTGCTCATCCGCCCATGGATCTGTTTTACACCATCGAACACCGGAATCAGATGTGCGTGACCATCGGAGGTCGAACGATCGTTGCTGACTCGATTAGACGTCACAGCAGGCCAACGACTTCAGAGATACATAGACTCGTGGTAGACTTTGCCATGCAACACTGGCGGACGAGAAGGGGGGAAAAGTGGTATTTCCCTCTTTAATAAAATTGATTATGTTCCTTAGGTGTATGTGAAATGGCATGAATGCTGCTTATTCACCACTTTTAGCGAAATTCCGCTACCTTTATGGGGTCGGCTCATCCGCCAGTGCGATGCAACATATAATGCGAAACGGAAGCTTCGGCTGCAGTTCATCAGACGGAATACAAGAAACATCTAGTTTATGACATAGACAGAATCAAAGTGACATAGGAAGTCATGGATTTGAATCATACCAGGAACTTGATTTGGCTAGAGGGATATTAAGTTATCAATATGAAATATCAAATTATTGCAATATCCCAATATGTCCAAAGGACAGGGTGCGGAATGAAAAAAAAACAGATGGAAACCCGTAAGAATCCTGTTTTACCACCAATCATGAATGTAAATACTAGTATGGAAATCCAGATCTACATACCAGTTTTACTACGAGTTTTCGCAGGTCGCATTGTTTACATTGACGGTATGTACCATGTACAGTGGCGGTCATTGAAATAGGGACACCTTGAAATTTCATGTTTTTCATGTTTTTTGTTCTCGTGTTGTGTTATTTCGGTCGGAAAACGTTTCAATTAGTGCAAATTGTTGTCGATCAATTGTTGCAAAACGTGTGATCTTCATTAATACACGGAATCCCATAGTCGGGAGGCGGAAAGGGGTATCGGCGCACGCGCAACCAAGGTCGTTTTTAGGGGTGTTCCGCTGTTTGTTTCTGTTATACCGTTCTTTATAAGAAGAGCAGTGGGTTAAGATGTTTGTGTGATGTTAGGGGAATGATAGACGTACCAATATTTTTTAGATCCTAGCATATCACGGCTTGACAGCCCGGCTCATACCGCCAACTGTCATCGGCGATTTTGCTCAATATTGAATGCCTTTTATCAGGGGAGCGAATAATGTCGGTTAAACAATGCAATCAACAGTTTATCGTGATAAACGTAACCCATAAGCACCAGAGCAGGTAGACCACCATTTACATTGCTATAACAAACGTTCACATTGGAATGGCCAGTCATTTTATCACGAACGACGGTTGCAGTCAAACTCCGGTTATGTAACGATGACCGTTCTCGTTGTCAGGTGGCGAGTAGAAGACGATTAGGGATCGGGTGGTGTTGTATAACAATCCCTGGTTTGTGAAGTTGAACTGACATAACAATAGAGTAATAAAAGTGCTTGAACAGTCTGCAATCACACGAAACGTAGCGCCGACACGGCGCCGTGCAAGCACCGGCCCGCGGAGCTCGGGGCTAATGGACGCTTCCCTACCGAATTAAAGCTTGTTTACGGCTTTAAAGCTTGCAAACAACCACTTGCAAACTAACTGGAGTATCCTAATCAAATTCAAAGAGATTTAAATGACTGCATAAAGGTTAACGACGCTGGTGACCGGAGATCATCCGATCGTGAACGATGGTGTTCAGAACATGCTTGTTTGATGAATAATAAACTGCAAAAACTAGGCCGAACCATATTAAAAGACTTTAATCTTACTTGAAGAATCTCACACCTGTTAATGACACCCCTATAATCACAAACAACTGGTGTACCGCCAAAGCGACCTTGGTGGTACGTGCGCCGATACCCCTGTAAAAGACCACCCGCTGCGATTAGCCGTTTATTTTTAGGCTGCATGAAATGCAACAAGTGGGCAGTAGCTTTGGATATAAACTGAGAGGGTGTACAGTTAATTAGGCGTTACAGAAAAACACAAAACATGAGAAAACCGAAAAAATTTGGGTGTCCCTATTTCAATGACCGCCACTGTACGTAGGATGTACTCGTACCGGTGCTAGATAGAATATCTAGAAAGGGATAAGCACGTAGTTAGTTAGCTAAATCATGATATCACGGTACTAAATTTTTAAAGAAACTCTCTTATCAATGCATGAGCTATGAAAACTACATAACTTTTTTATTTTTCACAAACTTCAATACGCGCGTAGTTTCCTGACATTCAAAAGTTTTACAAACGTGTTCTTCGCAACAAAAACTTCTGACTTCTCAATGACGTCAAATAACAATCACTAGGTCCAATATTAATGATGAGTAATCAATCAAGTTGGAAGACTCCGCGTCTTTGAACCTGTTGACGTTCCCAAGTGATTCCTACGATTCCAAGTTGACGTTTCACGTCGATCATGGGCGGATTATGCTATTTTTACCAAAAGAAGGGGAAATTCCAAAATAACAATGACAACTTCTAGAACGCATCCAAAAGAGGGGAGTTTCATGGATTTTGAGTTGGCCTACATCGATGAGTGTATCCTCCCATTCTCCCAACCAGTGTCCAGAATCTCCTGTCAAACTATTCCGGTGGTACTAGTGGTTTGGTTTGAAACAGGGCTTTGATTTGTGGTCTGATTTGATCCCAGACACTAGCGGACGAGAAGGAGTGGGAAAAGTGGAATTCACCCCTCGTTGATGCTTTCAAAGAGTAAAGGTGTATGTAAAATGGCCTGAAAACTGTCAATTCCCCCTTTTTGATAAAATTCCCTCCCCCATGGAGGTTTAGCTCGTCCGCCAGTGATCCCAGAAGAAAAGGGATAGTTTTGGTTTGCACGCATGATAGATGAGTTTGTTTTCGTGGTGAGGGAAGTTGCTTTTATAAAATGAGAGGCGATGATTTGAAGAAGTGTGTCAAATTGTTGTAACACAATCCCCATATACAGTAGTGTTAGACAACATACAAATAAACGGTGCGGTGAAGCAAAATCCGATGGGAACAAACATAAATCAAAAGAATTTCACTTAAAAAACCAAACCTTTGCCACAACAAACATTTTCAGTTCTCAATCGCAGACTCTTGAATACCATCACAATCACGGGCAACTTCTCATGTAAGCCATGACCAACAAAGTCAAGAAAGCCAATTTCACTGTAAATGTGTCACGTATGTGTGCCAAGCCAAGCTATGGCCAGGAGGGCCCGCGGTGTCCGAGCCGCGCGACACTAATTCAATAATGTGCCAAGTCGATCAAACAATCAGCTTTACTGCCGTGTTTCAACGAGATCTCGCGGAGGTCACGGACCATCGAAGTCTGTGCCACGGAATCTGTGCCATCAGAAATCATGGCTGCCGTGCCGTGACTCGTGAGTGGAGGAGATGCTCCACTGATTTCAGATTCTGGCAGATTCCGGATGCAGCCCCGGAGAGAAGGATATTCGTTCATTTGATTTACGATTTTTTGTATAAAGGGCATTTGCAAGCTCTCACGTATGTTTGTATACGGTTCGTGTTATGCCAAAAATCAAAGCCGACTTGTTAACACAGCGTTGTTGGTCAAGACAACCAGACGTCCAGAGATGTCTGGCAAAACAATAAAAACCACCGATTTGCGCCCGTTGTTTGGCCAACAAGATGGTTGACATCTGAGTGGATCGAGTTTTGCAGATTGTTTTTGGTGTGTCATGACCACCACTTGGCCAACGAGTCAACCGGAAAGCCATGAGAATTTCCCCAACAAAAACCCCAGATATTATCAAACAAATTTTCTCACGATGCTAACAAGCCCCACTTTGGATATGTAAATTCCCATAGAAGGGATATGTGCCATTCAGTTCCGTTCTCGTCCGCTTCTGGCACCGACGAACCACTTGGACGTGACAAATGTACTGGTACATATCGCGGTCGTTGTCGGGTGTCAATGAAACAATGCCATGGTGCCACCATGCAATGGCATATGTATATCCTGCTTTTTGATGTGGCATCGTTTGGTTCTGAGACATCCAAATGTGCCACGGTTTTATGTCTTTGACTACATACAAATTGGCATAGGGTAGAGATGTTTCTACAAGCGAGGTTTGTGGCCTGTCTAGTCTAGTGCGTAGGACGCCAGCCTCGAAAACTCGCGTCTCCTGTCTAGTCTCATGGTCCGAAGTTCGAAATCTGAAACGCGTCGCTCCGGGTGTCTTCTGCCATTGCCCGTAAGTTTATTAAAAACTGGCTAATACGAAAACACCCTTTTGATAAGGTACACATTAGTGTGCGTTGATGGCATTAGTAATGAAAGAGTCCATATGAAACAAGATTTGAAAAACATGTTGCGAGTGGTCGAACGACACCGTATTTATACTGACCGACTGGCAAATCAGACGCGTACGTGCCGTGACTTTCCGCCCACGTGTGATATTTGGAGATTCATCGTGGATTAAGAGGGTACCTAATGATACATGTCTGGTTCTCATTCACTAGAGGATTACCAAGCAAGATTTTTTGGATCAACTAAGTTGGATAGATTTCAATTTCACGTGTTTTCCTATTATTCATTATTTTTAATAATGATAGTTATGGACGAATAAGTTCAATGAGAACGTGAGTGTCACAACCCAAGCACTTCATAGTCAATGTGAAATACTACCACATGAAGCCCGATTTCTGGTCAACCTGTCATCTGAACTTATACACTCATCTGTCACTCATCTGTACGTAACACTTAGCGGACATCTCTAGCAAAATATTCAAATTGAATTGAAAATTTATATAAATTGGAAACCAAACGTTGGGCAGATATTTAGCTGGGTTAAAAAGAGACCATCATAATTTCCGAATTATCTAGATGCGTCATTTTCAACGATACCACAAAAACATGTAGCACTTCATCATGCAGACACATGAAACTTGTTGTTTACTGGATTATGCTGGATCATGAGTACATACAGTACCGTACCGTAAGTACACATGTATACCGGATGTAAGTACATACCCCAACTGGATTGGATCAGATCCTACGTAGTTCTACACACAGGTTCATTCCAGCACAAGCGGACGAGCTAATAATCCAAAGGGAGGGATTTTTCCAATAAGGGGGGGATTAGTGGGAAGCTTTGAGGCCATATCACCTACACCTCGAGGAACTGCTGGACTGCCAAAGGGGCCGAGTTCCACTTTTTCGTTGTTCCCTCGTCCGCTAATGCATGCCAGTATAGCAACTCGTGTATTACGATATGAAACATGATACTACGGCATTGGGTAGAGATGCCGGCGGTAGAACCAATCGTCCCAACGGTGAGAATCACTCGAAACAGAGGGGAAAAGTCCATTCATCCAAGAACATCGAAATCCCCTCTAAAAAAACTAATTTTACCTTGAAAACTGTTAAATTAAGGGAGATTCGCACATTTGCCTGCTATTCGGGTGGGGTGGTTTATTGGGGTCGCTGGGATGGCAATGGGCAAACAACCACGATGGATTTCAACGATATACGAGCCATGACAAATTGCATCGTCCAGATAGGACGGAATGCCACCGAATTAGAATACTGGGAATCCGTAATCGGCCACCATCAAAGTACACATACCAGCAGATTTCGTAACTCTTTCACGAAGAATATTATGGACTGAAAGGCTAAATGTCGCCAGTGTAGTCTAGTGTGTAGAGTACCTCCCCCGAAAACTGATAGTCCTGGTTTGAGACCTGACCTGACCCAGATGACGCGTTGATCTGGGATTTCTGCCACTGGCCTTTTGTTTATTCAACTTCTCTGGCCGAAAACTACTAAACACCTTTTGTTTGATATGCTATTAATGTGCCTTGATGGCTTCCGTGTTGGTATTGGAGAAGTCCAGGTCCCAGTAGGAGGGTCCAGTAGAAAAAATTTGCATTGAGAAAGTGGGGTGAGGGATTGTTACAAATGCAAGTATAGTATGTAAAACATAATAACAGCGTTTCAGAGATACACAAGTTACTAGCTAACAAATGATGAGTAAATTTCATCTCCGCACTCAGATGATCAAATATTGAATGGCATAATGAATGATTGACTCAACCAGTTTCTCCAATGCTGAAGCAATGCAGTCTGCATTTTAAAGTGGGTTGTTGAGTGGTGTGCACTGGAGTCAAAGATGCAACAGTGTTACAGACAATTCAGTTTATAAATACCTTAAAATCTGACATAAAAATGTTAAATATTTGTTTTTTTTTGATAAAAAATCGTTCTGATTGTATGTTCAATGACGAATAAACAAGTATTTTAATAGGGAACAGGTTTGGTTTGTTCATTTCTTTGTACGTACTGTAGTTATTTACGAGTTTAATGGCTGAGGAATGTCAGCTTTATTGCGTAGACCAACCAATAAATAAAGATATACATTAGATGTTATTCCAACTGTTTGCAGAAATGTGAAGAATGTTTACGTAATGAATGGCGTCTCAAATCAAATGTCTCCACATCTCAGATATCAGTTGAGTCTTGGGTGTCTCGATTTAATTTTGGATAAACCTAATCATATAATCACATTTTTCAAAAACTGAAAGAGTTTCTAAATAAAAGACACGAACTTTGTTTGCCAATCGTAAATATGACTGTTCTGGTAAATACCACCATTTTGCTAGGAAACAGTTTCAGTTACAGTTTGTAGGGTCACGTATCGTGCTAGGTTGGTCTGGACCTTAATTAAAACGAGTGTTCCGATACGACTTCCATACCATCAAGTACAAGGCAAGGCATACCATGTTCCAGTGCCATCCAGGGTGTTCGGAGCAGATGCTCATGAATAACGAAGAAACATATGAAATGGTATATTTACCATGGTACTATGGTACTTAATGGGTTTCATCGTATGAATGCGTGAATATAAAATATTTGTAGTTACTTTGGAGTTGCGGAACTGAAAGGTATTTTCAAAATAAAGAATGGTCAGTGCAACTGCAACATGAAAGCCAAATACTCATAATTACCGATAACATTAGTGAAAAACTAAATACTGTATAGAAAAATTGAAACAATCAATGAACCTATTTTTATATCAGTCTAACCTACATACATACATACATAGGATCTTTGTAGTAAAGAAACGTACACAAACTCTGTTAAATGATATATGATGGACTGAGAAAACGTTGGGTTCAGCAACAAAAGGATACATAGCTTATGAAGGAAGACTGGTGTCTTCTGTCTGACCGACAACATTGCAAATGAAGTGGTGCTTTGGGAACAGTATGGTCAGGGCATCATAGTGGGACCAGGCTCGCTGAGACTCTATTACATTTACATACATACGTAATTTGTTAGTTCCTGTTCGGAAAAACACTCCAAGTTAGTCATACATGTATATACTGTATCTCAAAATTACGTTGTTTTGAGATACTGTAAGTAGAATATAAAAATTACTTACACAGTAATTCAATAACAAAGAGAAGAAAATATTAGTGTTTTGTTGATCTCAAATATGAATTTCCTTTTAATTTCGTATTGTTTTTTATCCTTGATAACTTGCGAAATTTGTTAAAACTAGATGTGATTACTGCAGCATCTGTTGTAATGCCAAACCAGCTGTTTCGGTATCCCATCAAGCATGAATGGGAAAGTGCCTGTTTCGTTCAAGATAACGTTTAATTTTCTGTTTACTGTAGAAGACAAAAGTTTTGATGTTACTGTTTTGGCCTACATGTTCAAAAAATGTATTGTAGGATTTTCAATTTAAAAACATTAATTTCGAGACCCACATTGCGAATTGTAAAGAATAACAAAAACATGAACAAAAATGAACACGAAGACAAAATCTATGATAGAACAAACCTTTTAGACTGTGATTGACCAGACGAAACACCGGAGTCGCCACTGGGTACTGGCGAGAAATCATTCGAATACTCTGAATAAATTTTTTGTAGTTAGTCAGTCAGTAAGTCAGTTAGTCAGTCAGTCAGTCTGTCGGTCAGTCAGTCAGTCAGTCAGTCAGTCAGTTAGTCAGTCAGTCAGTCAGTCAGTAAGCTAGCCAGTCATAGGCAGTCAGTGAGTTAGTCAGTCAGTCAGTCACCAACTTCTAGCCCGCATAGTCGGTTCCTTGATCATGTTGACATAAATTGAGGGGAAAATGCCCTTACGTCCATCCGCGTTTCTTCCCTCCAACCAGTTGGCATCGACGATCTTTGTGACTGTGACGAATTCACCCTAAAATGTATGCTCACTCACTCACTCACTCACTCACTCACTCACTCACTCACCTCACTCACTCACTCACTCACTCACTCACTCACTCACTCACTCACTCACTCACTCACTCACTCACTCACTCACTCACTTACTAACTCACTCACTCACTAAATCACTCACCTTTCTCAGCTGGCACTCCTTGGAATTCCTGGGCTCAAAGTTGTAAAGGGCCTTGGCCTGACCGTCCGCTGTTTCTTCAACTTCGGTGAATTGAAGTCCCTGATCAGGTTTGGCGACGGCAGCAAGCTGAAAAGTCAATCAATGATTCAGTCAGTCAGTCATTCAGTCAGTCAGTCCGTCACTCAGTCAGCCACTCAGTCAGTCAGTCAGTCTGTCAGTCAGTCAGTCAGTCAGTCAGTTAGTCAGTCAGTCAGTCAGTCAGTCAGTCAGTCAGTCAGTCAGTCAGTCAGTCAGTCAGTCAGTCAGTCAGTCAGTCAGTCATTCAGTCAGTCAGGCAGTCATGCAGTAACCTCAACATAGTTGACCGGACAGATACCAATCTTCCCCCTCAGTTCGCCCTCATACCAGTTGGCATCGATCATACGACGAATTCGAATCAGATCACCCCGTTTAAACGACAACTCTCTGCAAGTAAGAACATTATTTGTTGTTGTTGTTGTTGGTTTTGTTTTTATTGTTGTTGAATTGATTGCTATGCAACTATTCGAACCTTTGATTGTGGGAATTGAAGTTGTACAGGGCTTTTGCGATACCGCGTAGTTCGACACCCATCGGTGATCTGAATCAAAAGTGAGTGAGTAAGTGAGTGAGTGAGTGAGGAAGTGAGTGAGTGAGTGAGTGAGTGAGTGAGTGAGTGAGTGAGTGAGTGAGTGAGTGAGTGAGTGAGTGAGTGAGTGAGTGAGTGAGTAAGTGAGTGAGTGAGTGAGGAAGTGAGTGAGTGAGTGAGTGAG
Organism: Daptonema setosum; assembly: GCA_964036265.1. NCBI lineage: Eukaryota > Metazoa > Nematoda > Chromadorea > Monhysterida > Xyalidae > Daptonema > Daptonema setosum. Next base: position 20,965,718 of record OZ038444.1, read on the forward strand.
TGAGTGAGTGAGTGAGTGAGTGAGTGAGTGAGTGAGTGAGTGAGTGAGTGAGTGAGTGAGTGAGTGAGTGAGTGAGTGAGTGAGTGAGTGAGTGAGTGAGTGAGTGAGTGAGTGAGTGAGTGAGTGAGTGAGTGAGTGAGTGAGTGAGTGAGTGAGTGAGTGAGTGAGTGAGTGAGTGAGTGAGTGAGTGAGTGAGTGAGTGAGTGAGTGAGTGAGTGGTCCATACCTTCCACGTGTCAGCGACATCTGACTGCTACTGGTGGCACCGAATTCATCATGTAGTACACGGTCAAACCGATCGGGCGTATAACCTTTGGGTGCTTCGCTGGGACTAGAAAGTAAATTGTTGGAAGGCTTACTAATTTAATTCTGCAAAGTTTTTTACTCTGAAATTTTCATGAATAAATACTTTGTACACACCCAGCAAATTTGGGTCACCTTTTCAGTTTGAATTTACAGTTGACACTTTACATTCCGTTTGAAACACATTTATCACATAATTACTTACATATGCGGTCTAAGCTGGCAGAATTTAGTAGGTTTAATCAGAAACAAACATAACTGCGCTATATAATCACTTGTGGTATGATAGTTTTCAATAAAATTTTTTTTTGTTTACTCAAGGCATAACAAAACGAGTGTTTAGTGAAAGAAATCATGTATTCATTGTAAAAAAACATTAAACGACGTTCAAAATGCTTGGAAACAAGGATTACTGACGGATAAAAGGCACCACAATTTGAGCAATTTGTTGACTCAGTGTCTATTTACCCAAAATGATCAATAGTCAGACATCGTTTCGTGATCAGTTCCACTCGAATTGAGCTAATGCAAAACATGACGTGATTCTGCAGACCAGCAAAATATCTGCATGGATTGTAAAACTGGTTTGTATTCAGATGGTGATTCTGCATGATTTAGTTTCAGTATATTACAAGCCAAAATGGACGGACGTGCTCCATTGAGCACAATACTGTAGTCAGTGAATGCAAATAATTTTATTTATAGATTCCAGCACTAGTCACAAGGTTAACAAGCACTCTGCTTATGAACTTATTGTAGTACTTTTTCAGAAACTTAGTAATTTTAACATAAGTTTGTTAATATTAGCATGTAAACTTGATGATTTTGGCATAAACATGGTAATGTTAGCATAAACTTGGTAATTTTACCATAAACGTAGGACTGCCCAAAAGACATCTGTTACTGCCGAGAAAAATTCACGTTGAGACCATTTACTTTGAAGACAAGAATAACTGGTTTAGTCGGGTTCTTTCTATATAAACAAGCTGAAATAACGTTTAGCCCAAAAGCAACGGAACTGAGTTGGATCAATGATGAATTGGTGGTTTGACATGATTGATTATGGAGCAGTTGAATTGGAACTCTGCTCCATAATCTATAGTAGTTTTCAGTTCAAGTTCCACCTTTAAAGTGAACAACTCAAAACTAGTGAATACAATAGAAGTTTATTCAGATATGTTACTGCAGCTATTCCGCTATTTTCTTGAAACAAGTTCGTTTTATGTTTTTTGAGAACGATTTTCCGCTTTTAACCGAACGACAAGCGTTCTCCTCCCTTTCGCTCATTGAAGTGGAAATTTGAAGGAGACTGCTCTTAATATCAATCATGGCTTCACATTGAAATGAAATGTTCTTCCCATTTTATAGGAATTCACTTCTCAAATGACATACTTATAATGTATTAGTATGCATTGTTGGCTTCAGGCTTCAGTAGGTCCCAGAAGAAAATTCTTTCAAACCAGTCTGTAAAAGTCGCTCATACTTTGGGGGATTTCTTTACAACCCATGCAAAATCTGCTCAGTTACATAGTTTGGTAATTTACATACTAGATTTATCTATGCAACATATGACGGCTAAACCACAAAACCTCTAACAAGTAAAATCTCAATCTAGCCAAACACAAATAGAAATGATAGTTTGTTAATACTAGTCAGGCAGGGTGCCCTCATAGTCAAATTGCAACCAATTTCTGAACGTTTCAGGACTTCCGAAATGTTTCAGATCTTAGACACGGAAGAAAATCTCGAAACGAAAAGGTTCGAACAACACTTAAAGTTCCGAAAACCTTCGACTATAAAGTCACCCTTTGAGAGTTATTGTTTGCGTTAATGGTCAGCCCCACGGCACACTCACTTGTACTGGTGTCGTCTACTGTTTGCATCGACCAACTCTTGTTGGGCCCGTCGACGTCGCTGCTCCTCGAACACACGATCCACCGTCGAACGGTCCACTGATCCTTCGTTCCATGTGGACGGCGAACCTGCAGCAAGGAAACATTATGTATGCACAAAGGCGCGTGTTGTAGCATATTTGTGTGATTTGAAACATTAGGTTGTGACATATGGGTGTAGTTTGAAACATTAATTACTGAGAGAAATACGTGTTGTGGCATATAATCGCAAAACTTGCTAATTATGTTTGAAACATTTGGTGACCGATACTCATGTTACAAACGGACGGACAGACACAGAGGTTAAGCGTTTAACTGAGATAACAAACGGTTAATGGTTGGAGGGGTTCATACTTCAACAGACATTCTTATAAACCACTGAGTTTTTGGCTTGATTTATTCTTGAAACATAAATTTGAGATGAGTTAATCATGCTTGTTAGCTAACCGACACCTTTGTAGTATGTGTTAGTAGCACCATCATTGTTTCGGTTGCTGTTGTTGTGATTAGTAGACCTCAACCTCGCCGACAGGATTGCATTCAGATCATCGACAATACTGGTCGACCCATTGACACCACGAGTCGTACCAATGCGACATGCCGGATACCTCGTAGTTGATTTGTCGTAATTGTTAGTATCACTTGCCGCTTGTGGGTCACATTTATTTTTATACAGATAAGACCCATAACCATGCAGATTAAGGCACATTGAATTGGAACTCATCCGGGCCGCCAGTTGTTCTGGTGCCGAGTCGGACCGTTTATGACCGTTAGTATTAGCGTTAGTGACCACATGACTGGTACAGTTCGCGGCATTACGTCGGGCACTACGAGCCGCACCATTCGACGTGGTAGGCGATGCTTCATTACTGGCACTAAGGGAGGACGACTCACTATTGCTGAAGGATGCCCGTCTGAGTCGAGGTTGACCTGTGCCATGTCCGAGGCCAAGTTTCATTTCCGTTCTGGCTAGTGGAGTCGGCTTGTTGATCCGTTTATACCTGTACTGCCAGAAAGTACCATCAGAAGCAGGTTGTTCTGGCGATATAGAGAGATCTCCAGATGATACCGAAGTCTTCATGGCATCGGCGGTGGCATCAAATTGATTGTCCGGTCTGGGTGGTGGCGGTCGTCGACGCAACACCGGGTGTTTGAAGGTCCGTGGTTTGGCCATCTTCTCCGAATGGTCGATCTCGGCATAAAGATCAGTCCATGACACGCTGGGTCGCATGGTGCTACTGCTATATTGGTTGTTGTTGAATTTGGTGCCTATCAATCTGCCGGTATTGGCGGCGCATTCCGTCATCGTTTCAATCGATTTGTTCGTGGCGATCTTCATGTTCTCGTAGATTGGTTGATGGTCGTCCTCAGTTGGAGTCTGGTCGTTGTCGGGATGACACGATTTATTGGGCGTTGATGGTGTGGAGAGTTGAGGACGGGGCGACAAGGATTTGATTTGGTGAGATTTACTGATAGCGGAGGTAAGTCGCAAATCGGTGGCTGACTGCGAGCGAGTCATTGAACGAGGCTCATCTTCGTCGAGAAGCGCTGATACTCGTGACTGCGTCAGGCTAGAACAATATGGGGTGAGCAGAAAAATTTGAAAGTTCAGCATCAACGTTAAAATTGATAAAATAAACTATAACCAGGTGAGACTCCACAAAGGAATATTTTACGAACGCTCTAAAAACGTTCTATATTCGTGCTGATGAACTAAGTAAAACAACTTTTTTATAAACAAGCGGCATCTTTTGTGTATCTAATTGAAAACATGTGGTGATGTACCTCATAAACTACGTACATGACCCATCAATGTATACCAGATTTCAACAAAACACATATATTTGTTGGCTACAGCGTTTGGTGGCACCAGCCTACTCGTATTATGGCAAGTGTAACACGACTGAGCGCCATTACAGAACTCTGCAAACTACTACGTTCCAAAACTTCATTCGTATTCCTACCACATAAACTTGAAAATCTCAGACTTCTGGACGCCACCAGCGTCAAAATAGCTAAAACTTTTCGATTCAAATGTCATCCTTATGGCCACTCCTTGAGAAAATTTCACTAGCGTTAAACCAGTTGAAAACGTTTTTTTTCGCAGATACATTCAAAATAAGCCACTTTGAAAACGAACTTTGATCGTGTGCTTAAAAACAGGACGTGTGTTGTTGGAAAAAGGGGGGCGTACATCCCGCCCGTTTCAGACTCTGTTACGTACATAAGTGGCATCACTTCGCTTACTTTCAACTAGACTCCCAAAGTTACCCGCGAAACGAGTCGCGCGCCACAAATAATTGATGATTCCCGACTGTTCTACATCAATATGCCACATATATTACATACGATATAAATATGCCAGCGCCACTATTTTTCACAATTGGTTTCGCGAAAAAAAGTGCCCTAGCGTAAGCAGAGTATGTAATAAATATCTGACCGATTGGCGGGCATATTTGGTTTTTGACCCGTCTACCACTGAGACAATAGGGGCCATGGGCTCTGAATCCAGCTGTATTTCAGCTGATATGAGTGAAATATGCCATGTATTAAACCATGGATAAATATTGAGGATTTCTCTTAGTTTAGCACTTTTTGTGTTGACAATTTGACCTTATACTGGTTTATTTCGACCAAACGGATGGTAAAGTTTATGAACCGCCATAAATTTCTCTGTTGGTTCGGCGTCAGTAGCGGCCGACTAGAAAATTTTCAGATAATTTGGTTCCGCTGGCATTCGGATAATTTGGTTTTGGGTTTTAGTGCTGCTGACTGAAATTGAGTTGTGGTGCCACTGGAATGTGCATTCGAGTTATCTATGTTGTGAAAAGTTTATTGTGGCTATCGGGCGCTCAGATCAGCAGGGATCGAAAAATGAAAACTCGTAACTCGATGGTTGGTGAAGCATCTGGATTTTTAGAGAACCGTGTTTGGGTTTCACTAAACACGATTGATTCTTAACTTGTTAAAATCAAGTCCACAATGATCAATATGGCCGTTTTGTGAGAAACTCGAACGATGCAATGTCATGTTTGGCTAGGTATTCACTCGTTCATGCCAACATTTTTCGTAAAGCCCTCACTTTATGCTATCTACAAAATTAAACGTTTTCCACATCCGAATAAAGCTCTTTTGACTCTACCTCCAAAAGAAACGCGAACCTGGTCTCACAACTGGACACTTCATCGATCTGCGGCAGACTGCTGGCCCGCTGAAGGTGATAGCCGCCTCCACAACCTGACGTACCGAGTCCAATACCGCCACTTATACCCGCGAAACTGCCAGTTCCCCCGCTGTACCCCAATAACGTCGGTGTCCGAAGTTTATTCAAGCTGTGATGGTGTGCCCCTGACGATTGAGCCAAATTTACACTTGCCGCCACTGGTCGGGTGTAAAACGTGCCGGCGCACATAGTTAATGCGGCCGAAGAATCACTGGTTGAAGTGCCAGTGGCTGACATACTTGTTTTTAACCGTTGTTTTTGTTGTTGTGGTTGTTGTTCATTTCGCGGTTGTTGTGCAAATGTTGTTGATGTGCTGGGTTGTTGACGCAGGGAAGATACCCGATGTTTGTCACCATTATCAGTGTCACTGTACGATTGCAATCTATATCTTGAATCAGATATCAACGAGTCTATTTCTTTGCAGGCATTGAGCAGCTGCTGACATGCCCGATCATACTGCACATCGGCTGCACTGCGACGTCGTTGGTCCTTCTGGCTCAGGTAGGTCGATAGCTCGTTGAGCCACGCAAACGAACTCGGTTCATGATCACCCTCTCTTGGTTGGTTCGAACAACCAGGCCGTCCTGATGTCGTATTTAAATAAGCATGTTCGTGTTCATTGAGTAGTTGCAGAAAGGTGTCGGTGCGTTGGTCAAGTTTGGTGGAACAGATCTGGCATTGACACAGATGCCAATGTTGATGGGCCGCATTGGCACCTGGCGTGGAACAGGTTGATTGAACACCATTGATGGTGCTTTGATTGCGGTAAGGTGGCACATGGAAACCCTGAACCTTGGCTCGCTCTTGGGCGTACATACCCGTGTAGGAGGCTGGCACCTTCCGGACAGGACTGGCATGCCCCGATTGAGACAGACGTGAAGTTGTGGGTGCCGAAGAAGTGGAAGGTTGATCCGGTCTGAGTAAAGTTGGAGTTGCCACCTTAAGCGGTTGTGCGTTTTGGTTACCGTACGGACCCGTGCTGAATGAACGACTTCTAAACGTGGGATTGGTAGTTATGGTGTGTGAATAGTTGGCAAATGGTCGGTCATTTCCGAAAGATCGTAGCCAGTATTCTCGGTAGCCAAGACGACTGGTCATTTGATCCCACTGACTGTCTCTTATGTTAGTGCTCATGTTAGAATCTGGTAATCGGGGTGATGGTTGTGAACTGCTCGGTCGTGAGTTAACATGACATCGGTCGTGTTTTTGGGATGACATCAAATGTTGTTGCTGTTGACGTAGCAATGCGGTCCGTAAGAACGAATCTACAATAAGCATGTTAGTGAAAACATGAGATTTGTTACTGTGTACATAAAGTTAGATAAAGCAGGCTGTGAGATCTTTTGTTATTACAAACTTTGGGTATCATTAATCACAAAACTGAACACATGCATGGGAGTGGAATATGGGAGGTTGAAAGTAATAATGGGATGAACAAAGGGATCCATGATTTTTAACTAATCTTGAAGATAGCATTAGCCGCCGTTTGCAAATAGTATGTTTCAACAACTAAAGTTTTTTCATTCTTTTTTAATGCTGTCTTCACCCATGATGAAATTCACCTCCCAAATACAACTACAACATGTGCATGTCTCCAGCTTCATGTTTTAGCTAAACATAAACGTATTAGCAAGCCGGTGTGAGATCGTAACAATGTGAGACCAAACAATTTTTTGAAACGAAAAAATAAATAAAAATAAAGTTGTTACTTACCAGCTCTGTCGGGCGCCTGTTGACGAAGACCACCGAAAGGAACCTCACCACCAGTCTGTACCTGACGATACCACTCGTGTACCTGAGTGAGTGAATGAGTGAGTAAGTGAGTAAATGAGTGAGTGAGTGACTGAGTGAAAAGAGTAAGTGAGTGAGTGAGTTAGCCAATGGTCGACGGCTGACCTGTTGGCGACTCGGCGATGGGAAAGAACCACGATTGGCAACGTTTGCTGAGGTGTCGATTCCAAGGAATCTACAATATTAATTGAACTAGTAAATAAATTATTCGATGAAACAGAAAAGAAATTGTTTTCTCGTTTAACTTGACTTTTTATTGATAAGGTTGTTAATTAACAACATATTTGACTACAATGAACCAACTTGTCTTTGTCTGATTCGTTGTAAAAGTCTAACAGACCACTGCGTGCCGGCACTGAACTCTGACGAACGCGCTGCAAATAATCATGATTAAATAAATACGATATAAACTGTTTTATACGAAACTTGTTTGTTTAATAATTAAACTTCACAAGCTATGTTCATATTCGCATATATTTTAAATACAACCGAAGAATGCCTTACTGATACCACACAAAGAGATGCTTCATTAAATGAATTTGATCCCTACAAATGGCCTAAACCAACTCATCTATTTGACACCATGAATTTGAACTACGTGGCCAAGGTAAAACAAAAATTAACAAAAGCAAGCCAAAAATAACTCAAAGTTTTTAAACAAACAACGTACATAACGTTAAACATACCTATGTAACAACATGCCCTTTCAATCACTCATTCGTTCACTCACTGACTCACTCACTGACTCACTCACTGACTCACTCACTCACTCAATCACTCACTCAGTCACTCACTCACTCACTCACTCACTCACTCACTCACTCACTCACTCACTCACTCACTCACTCACTCACTCACTCACTCACTCACTCACTCACTCACTCACTCACTCACTCACTCACTCACTCACTCACTCACTCACTCACTCACTCACTCACTCACTCACTCACTCACTCACTCACTCACTCACTCACTCACTCACTCACTCACTTACTCATTCACTCGCTCACTCACATACCGGATCACTCTTCCACCGCTGGAGACATTCAATCTGGGACTTGGATCGTGGTCTCATTGCACATGCAGGACAATCAAAGACGGCACAGTTACGGAAGATGGAAAACTCGTTAATACTTGGTGCGGACTTCATCAAATTATGACTACAATTTCCATGGGCTGTACGATGGCACTCTAAACTGGTCACTGATCGAGATTTCCGTTTCTCCTGCATTTGTGGATCTCTGGGCAGATTCTGACTTCGGTGTCGTTGATTGTCGTTTCTCAGAGCCGCCAACTTCTGAGTCCACTGTCCGACAATATCTTCGTCGACATCAGACTCTGCCACGGCACCTACCTGGTGACGATTCACTGATACATTATCATACACCGACTTTCTTCGCGGCCAAGTCATGGTTGAGTAGTCGGTGGTCTCGGACATGCTCAAATAATTACCGTAATCATCGAGGGCATTGAAGTTAAGTGGTCGAGCTGGAATCGGAGGTGGCAGCTCAGGTACCGTGGTTGTGGTAGGTTTTAATTGAATCCCTGGTGTAGGCGGTCGACTTAGGACTGACTTTAATTCAGGCATCGTGCCTGGTGCGGGGGAAACGTTGTAAACTCGTGGTGGTTCTGCTGTCAATTGAACCTGACTCGTCTGTCTGAGGTATTGACGTTCTACCTGTAGGCTATCAGGCACTATCGGCTTACTGTAGTCGGTGATCATGATGTCAGCCAGAGCTCGTAGATCAGGCGTTTGGGATCGTGTGCCATCGTAGTCCAATTGTGCCGTAAACGTGAACGGAGCATCCTTGAGCGAATGTCGTGAACCAGTCACTGTTTCTATGCCAATCAGACTATGATCCGGGATTCGGCAATGCGGCACAGAAACTTTGGATCTGGAGTTGGTAGCAGTCAGATTTCTGAAATCCGGAGTTTGCGGACGATGTTTAGCGGGTACTTTGTTATAATTTGGAGTTTTCGCTCGTGGCAGAGAATGGTACTGATCCACGCTTCGTGGCGTAGCTGCCCAGGTACCGTACTTTGTTGGTTCACGAATCTTTGTTTCATTTCTAGATGGTCGGTTTCCATCACCAGCCATGTTAAATCCTCTAAAGGGTGTAGTAATCTCGGATTTAATGGTATTGGTCAACGATATCGGGTATCTGAATTCAGGTGTCTGCTGTCGTTGTCGTTCTGAAATTCTACGATAATCCGGAGTCTTCGATCGTGGCAGGGAATGGTACAGATCTGTGCTTCTTGGTATCGTTGCCCAGCTACCTCGACCAATCGAATCGTATCCATTTATGGTAGGTCTTGTATCAGTATTCCAAACTTCCATAGCGAGCAAACTCTCCTTCGGAATCTGACAATCTGGCACAGAAATCACCGATCTGTTGACATTCGTGGAAGACAGAGTTCTGAAATCTGGTGTCTGCGGCCGATGTTTGGCTGGAATCTTACGATAATCCGGTGTCTTGGAGCGGGGGAGAGAGTGGGATAGATAAGAATATTTCACGGCACCAGGTGTTGCCGATCGTTGAAGTGACCGGGAACTTCGGACGTTTGACGTCAGTTCGGATAGCAGTTTCAGAGGTTGTGTATGATCAGCACCTCTTTCAGGAGTGAAAGTACGATTTCTGGGGAAAGTTTGCGGATTTTCCACCATGGTAGGATATCCTCGCTTACGATCCAGACAAATCGGACAGTTCAAACAGGGATTCTCGTCCTCCGGCACGTTGTCGTACGTTTCGGATGACTGGAAATTAAACGAAACAACATAAAACAAAACGGAGCAAAAAACTCAACGAAATAAAAACAACAAAACCGAACGAAACGAAACATAAACCGAGCGGAAACTCTTTCGGACGACGGACACGAGTGGGAAAGGGTAGTGAAGTGGGAGGGTTAAAGAGAGAGTTTAAGATTGGAAACAATAAGAACAGCTATTTTGTTTTTAGTGGAAACTAGAAACAAGGCATTACCACTAAATGTGTGAACGATAGGCCTAATGTACCAATATATGGACATCGGCACAGTTCAATGTTGAAGAACATGGGTTATAAGGCAGAATGGGTATCTAAATGGTCGATATGTGATACCCGAATGTCCCGATTTGGCATTGTCTCCGATTGTACCCAGGGGATCGGATCGGTGTAGGAGGGAGAGCATACAGGAACTGTTTGGATTACCAAATCAAACCATGCGTTCGGTAAGTTTTCTATTTGGGTGAATTGAGAGTTGACAGCCTCTTCGATATAGTATCTAAACAACAAAACTTTTGGCTTCATACCGCAAGAGAAGGATCTCGACTATACGTTCCACTTCTCATCCGCTAGTACATGCAATAGGAGTGTGCCGGATTGGAGTCATACACACACTAGTGGAACCACGCTTTATTTATGGCGTTATACGTATCTCAGATGACTTTATCAGATGATAAAGCAATGTTGATACATGTATGTACATTCCTATACTACTTGTTTGCATATGTAGTAGTTGTTTATGGTTTTTGGTTTATATTACAGTGTATAAGATCTACTAGTTTTGGGTGTTTACATCCTGTTTCGACATTCTGTTGGACCAGGGAAATGATGATACGACAAAAAGTCGGGTCGCGCTCTAAGTTAAACTTTACATATTTATTCAAATCTGAAGATAAAAAAACTTCCCAAAAAAAACGAAAAACCCTAATTTATTAACCTGTCGCGGAGAGAATGTGACAACGAGTACATTTTCCATGGATCGGCTCGCGGTCCCACTCATATTGGAATCGTTATTATTATTATTGATGGAATGGGCCGGTGACGGTGGGATGGAAGGACATGGCGATTCACCCGCGTCGAGGCGTGGAAGTCGCATTTTTTGTTATTTAGAACTTTTCCTATTTTAATTACTCAATTAAAATAATTTTTTAAATACTCAATTCATCGATTATTTCTTCACAAATCTACCAACTCATTATGAATAGGAATTCATTTGTGCAAATAAAAGGATGTATGATTAAACTCAAAACCGCTAAGTTAAACTTTGTAATGAAACAGGTGTAAAACAATTTTTTATATGGATTAACTGGGAACAGGAAGTCACTACACTACTATAAAACTGTATTCTATTCAGCTTTCCCACGGTTATACCAGCGGTACATGATGAAAACATGAAGCACATTTACGTGATTCACACACACAATTTATAGTAAAACGGTCTATTTCATTTGCTATAATACCGTTATAGTAAACAGGATAAAGAAATACAAAACCGTGTTTTGTCAGGCTGAATTGGATCAGTTTCATTTCAGTTGTGACGCCGAACCAACGAGTCACGGAAACAAAATAAACATACAAAATCCAGATCGACTTTTGTTTGTGTAAATTATCATTTCATAGAAAAAGTCAATTATCCTTCATTCATCGCTGAATGAAAATTTCAAGAATCTTCATTCGGGAATGATAGTGGAACTGGATTATTCATATAAAAACGTATCATATACCACAATAAACAACTGTTCGGTTCTTATAAACAAAGCCAGAGCGTATATTCGTGACTGGTATGTGTTTGTTTGTTAGTGTTTGTATTGGGTATAATATGAATGTCATCATAACTGGGTACACTCGCAAAGCGGCTTAAGTATACTTACATACAAATAGCAAAGTACATTCAAACTTGCGTATTTTCTTCCTCATGTATCGTGGTTTTTTCAAACACGGGTAAGCCTGACCCAGAGATATATGGGCCGGAAATAAAGACAAATGGTTCGTTTCATGGGACGCAGATGCAATGAAGATGTACCCTCAGAGGATTTCAATCCTTTTTTTCGGCAGGATTAAACTATTCTTTATATTTTCGCGATAACAACTTTCATACTTTTCGCCATAATCACTGATGTCTATAGATAAAAAAATCCACTTTTAAGTGTTATCAAACTTAGTAGAGTAACCCTCACCTACATAGATCGCATAAAAATAAGCCGTAATGGTGCGTTTTCAGTGGACCCAAAGACTGAAACCAACTGTCACCCAGTCAGTTTTTTCTTTGAAAATGTACTTACTCAAAGTACTCCACTTTTTGAGAAATCAATTCAATTGCTTATTGGTTATCTAACATGAATTTTCATTCATTACTCAAAGTCGATTATTCTATGAAACATTAGTTAGCTGTCATATGAAATCCAGTCTCCCTAACTGTGAGGCTTATCAAGAACCAGTGGCCATGAATGATAGTCAATCGGAACATGCGCCGTATTGTGCCAGTTAAAATGGAATAGATACCATCTTATCACCGTGCGTGCATCTTGACACCCTGCAGCTTGGATAGCGCAATTGTTAAGCGCGTCAACTGTGGCACACAATCTTGTGGGGGTTCGACTCCCAACGGGCGGGAACACCGAGGGTGCTAAGCTCATGGAACAATCGGTAATTCACCGAAATCGACTATATGGCTAAAGCTCGCCGGGGTTTCGAACTTCAGGGGAACATGTGAAACGGTTCAGGGATACGCCTAATCAGGGGTCGTGTGTTCAGGGCACTAGCGGACGAGAAGGGGAGGGAAAATTGAAATTCCCTCTCTTTGGAGCTTTTCTTAAAGTTGAGTTTGTTCCCTAAGGTGTAAGTAAAATGGCCTGAAAACTGCCAATTCCATATCTTTGAAAAACTCCCCTTCTTTGGTAAACCAGGTCGTCCGCCAGTGGCTGGTACTTCTCAAAGTGGGTGAGGGGTTGGGCGCCCACAAGGGGTTAATCAGGGGTCTAGTGGGGCCAGGGGCCTTATTTCATGCAATGTGCCAGTCACTTATGCCAGTCAACTAGGCTCATGTTCATTGGCAACCCGGACTAACTGATTTCATATTGTGTCCAATAATGCGTATGGTTATGGTCATTGGAAGGGCAGAGACGGAAATTAGATTCGGGGTTAGTAACTTGGGATAAATAAGATCGTTGTTATGAATGAAAGGAAAGTAAGAAAGAAATGAATGGAAATAAAAACCAAGATGTGAGATAATAAAGTTAATAGTCGCACATGACGAGTTAAAAATAGTGTGAAACTAATCATGCATTAATCCACCAGATTGATAACTACTCTACAAGTTGAATCAGGTGTCAAAGCGATAGGTTTTGGTCACGTCTGTCTTATTTAATCTTCATTTACGGAGTAAAACTAAAAAAATAATACAACTTCTTTTTATTTATCAACATTACAAACGTAAACCCACCTCGACTTGTTCCTGATAGCGGGTTACGGTCGACTCGCCCGGTACGTAGTTTTCGATACGGTTCGGTTGCACCTGAAACATGAAAAATTTACCATAAAAATTATATAATTAATAGAAAGATGAATGAATTAAATTTATTTCAAGTTTTTATTACTCACCGTATCATGTCCCATCGGCAATCGACTCAGATAATAGGACAACATTATCAACTTGTGAAATATTTAATTTACCAATTTATACATTCCATTTGATGCTGAAACTTCTGAACATGTGGGAATGGGTTCCAGCAAATTCAATTTAACTATTCTATTATCTCTTGATTGAGTTTGTATTATCTATTCTAGTCAGTCTATGTAGGTGTCGGCTATTTATATATTCATTGCTATCTTAGTATGCCAAACTACCTTCTTGGCAAACGCATCTTACGCAAGTGCTATTAATAATCCATTAGGCTTCTTCTACCAGTGGAACATTACTTACTGTAGTTATCAATGAACATCTCCATAGTTATGTGTCTGTTATCGAGCCTCAAAGTAAAAAGTATTGATAGTAAAGAAATAACAACAACAACAACAACAACAACAACAACAACAACAACAACAACAACAACAACAACAACAACAACAACAACAACAACAACAACAACAACAACAACAACAACAACAACAACAACAACAACAACAACAACAACAACAACAACAACAACAACAACAACAACAACAACAACCTTGTATTGTCCTGGCCGTGGTTTCTCGCTTCTGACGATTTCATGACCGCTGGGGGTGACGAAAACCGGAGGCGAATGTGTCACGGGCATCTCGTAACGACCGGCCGATTTTGAGCGAAGCTGCCTTGCCGATGCAGCTGCAAATTTAATTATCTTGATAATTAGAAAATAATTTTTTTAGTTGATTTATATATTATTTATGAAAACTTATTTTTGGATTTTCAAAAATAAATAGTAGGCAGATAATGCTGAACATAATGGAAGCGGGTTGGAACCAAAAAAAATTAAATAAGTATTGCAGGCCATGTGCTTTTCACTTTCAGGGCACATGATCTGTAGATAAGGAGAAGTCATTTAAACATTTTACATTTACATATGTAACAGTGCTGCCATAATGTACCGTAGCTAAAATAAATATCCAAGTGCAGAAAACGGAACTTTGTAACAAGGCCATCATGCATGAGATCTTTGCATACACAAATCTTACACATACACTAATCTTACTCTGATTAAAGGCAACGCTTCAGATGATTGAAATAACTATAAAAATAGTTAGTTAAAAATAAATTTGGCTTTTTCACTTTGAACGTCAATGAAAAAACATTTGGCTAATTTATTAGATTTAATCGACCAAGCTTTACTTCTATATTTTACTGTACTTTCTATAAATCGGGCAATTCTCAGTTCTTATGTGACCTGTGGATTTAATTATAATAAAAAATGGTAGACAAGTGAACCGAAAAACTAAAAAAATTGTTTTAGTACTCAAATTCAAAGATAAATTGTTATCCCAGTTCTCACAACTCAATCAAGCGCCCAACGGAATTCCGGTACAGAAAACAGCTGAGTGTATCTCTGTCTGTCTGTCTGTCTGTATTAGGGGTCTGGAACCCCTGGTATATGTGCCATATAAACCCCGGGCACTTGTGGGGCTCAGGGGAGTTCGGGTCTTGGCACCACTAGTGGACGGTAAGGGGTGGAAAAGTGGAATTCCACCATCTTTAGCTTTGTTAAAAAGTGAATTTTTTTCCCTAAGGTGTCGGTAAAATGATCAAAACGGGCTGTTCCCATTTTTTGTCAAAAATACCCCAAGCGAGGGTGAACTCGTCCGCTAGTGCTTGACCCGCCAGTTATGTAAATGAACCATTCGTGTCAACTTAAAAATCTAAATCATATGAGATGTGAGATTTTTCTGTAATGAAATCTCTATATGAGTAAAATCCTCGAGCTGATATATCCTATTATGCTACGGCACATGTAGACGCCCCAGAGGATTCAATTCTTGGCACGCCAACATTGATGCCAAAAAAGATAAAGAAACATTGACGAAGACTATCTTCGTTTTGGTAGATACAATGGCAGAAAGTTGATATACGCAATTTATGTATGTAGATGATTCTCGTCTAGTAGAGGCTTCGTGGAGTAGCACTTTTCCAAAAAAAACATGCAAACTTAGAGAAAATACATGTTGTTTCAAAGATTTCAATTGAAAAGTGGGGGTGGGTGGTGTGGTGATGTCAGAGACAAGAAAGTTATTTCAACTTAACTTATGGTGTGTCGGACTTGCATACTCTACTTGCTACATATAAAACGCTAGTTGATATGTATGGTCAAGAGTGTTTTTTTATTCCCGACAGTTATGAAGTGAAAAGTATCGAGTATATTGCAGAAAAAGTTTATTCGAGGGCAGTTTCCATTTTCCTCCGCGTCCAACAATAGTGGATTAGGAAATCACTCTGGGAAAAGTGCCATTTCCGGCTGTGCAACAATGAACCAAAGGATCGAATCACTGGCGGTGAAGAAAAGTATTCAGAGGCCATGAATAAGTTTTCAGAGATGGAAATGATTGAATATAGTTTTGTATTCATATTCAGATTGAATTTTCTCTCTTCGAAATTTCTGAAGAGAGGGAGATTTCCTATTCCTCCGTTTTCCATCCGCCATTGGACTCAACCGAGTGTCGGCACTTGGGTCGGGAACAATTGCTTTGATCTCGTCACCGTATCAATCTTACGATCAGAAACCAGTGGCGGACGAGCCAAACCTCCAAAGGGAGGGGAATTTTGCCAAAGAGGAGAGAATCGGCATTTTTGAGACCATTTTACTCAAACCTTAACTAACCAAATACCCTTTTTAAACAACCAAAGAGGGGGGATTTCACTGTTCCCTCACCTTCTCATTCGCCCGTGTGAAAAACGTACCATGTAAATGGTCGCTGGGGAAAGTAATACGCCAGCAAAAACATGCCATGATCGTTCATACATACTTGGCACTAGCGGACGGCGGACAAACGAGAAGTGGAGTTCCCCCTTCTCGGTAATTTCAAATAGTAGATTTGTTCCTTAAGCGGTCGATAAATGGAATCAAAGTCGCTAACTCCCTCTCTTAGAGAAAATTCCCTTCTCATTGGTGGTTTGGCTTGTCCGCCGGTGATATAATACTTGGTGTCTGGCCGAAAACATTGTTCCAAATGCTCCATCTTCAGAGAAATCCTCTCTATATATTCTAGGAAGTAGTCATGTTTATAGCCGGTTGTGCACTTTCAATTCTGGTAACAAATTGAGAATGGTGCCAAATTGTGCAAAAATCATCCTAATAACAATAAGATATAAAAGAAACTAGTCAGAGATATGAAGAATACACTTTTTTACTCATATACAGAGGCGTACTTTTTTGTTTCAACAAAGAGAGAAGTTATTTTAATGTATTAAAGAAAATGCATAAGTTACATAAATAAACCCGTTTATAAACGCAGGTCAGTGCGAAACGGCTGTTCGGAACTAAAACTTGTTCTCTGATTGACAGCACAAACTCATCTGATTCAATACAATATTCAATAATCAACCATCGTTCCCTACCTGGAAACAACCTTTAACATCTACCGCCGATTTATTCACTTACAGAAATGAGATTCTTGCAGATGTAGATACATAACCCATCCAACTGTGCAATTTGCATGCTACAATTTGCATCAATAAGAACACATGTATGTACATACATCAAGTATATTGAAAAGTAAAACAAAGCCGCCGATACATGTTCCAGAACACGAGCGAACGAGAAGGGGTGGGAAAAACTGAATTCCCCCTTCTTGGGCATTTCTAAAAAGTATAGTTTGTTCCCTAAGGCGTAAGTCTAAGCAATTCTCCCCTTTTTGACAAAATTCCCCTCCTTTTGAGATGTACCCTCGTCCGCCAGTGCTTCAGAGTACAGAAACCCTTTCGACTGGAACACCGCTGCCGTTCTTTGGAAGTATTGGTGAACTAACCAATCTTCCAATGGGATGGGAACTTCTTCAAAAAGATGGGGAATAAGCCATGAGCCAACAATAAATGTTTTTTTTATCATTTTACCTACACTTTAAGTGAAAATTATACTTGGGATTCTACTTTTCCGTTCTTCATTTGTACGCTAGTGATTGGAAGGCAATGGAATGGAAAGAAGTGACTGACAAGTCTGCTATTATACTGCCATTGCATCAGACATCATCACATCACTGGTGTGGCAGATCAGATATGTAAGGAGTGGTAGGTTCCCAATCTTCTGAAAATTTTCAAGAATGAAAACTGTCTTTTACAGAAGCTACATAAGCTGGCGATCTTTCTTTTAGAGAATATTTCAAGCAAAGCTTTTTAGATGATTTCCGTGTTTGACATGAGCAGAGGAATGAACATTGGACGGAGTATCAGATACATTCCGCTACATTAGAAGACATCATCATGCCTGCAGGCACCTAATAATGTGCTGAGAGTATTCATAATACTGTGTAAGATACACATAATCAAGTATAAGCAGAAAGAACTACTGCATGGTAATGTAAGAACATGGAGTGGCAGAATACATTCGGGTGGCATGAAAAGGAGTTCGATCTACAATAACCTCAATGAAAAATTGCAGGCCAGCCTCTGATCACTCGGATAAACATATTTCTGTAAAAACTATTGTGCTTTTATTCTGACGTTTGCATCCAAAACAATAACCAAGTTCTGATAAACAACGTATCTACATACTTCAATATCCGAAAAAAATTCCGAGCCAAACATCAACTTGAGTTTCGGCAGTCACCACCACTGGCAGATTACCTAACATTACAAAGGGAGGGGAATTCCGCCAAAGAGAGGGGAATTGACAGTTTTCAAACCATTTTCATTTACCTGAATAAACAAAGTAAATAAATAACCATTGAGAGGGGAATTTCCCCTATTCCACCTTTTCTCGCCCGCTGGTGAAACCCACCCAAACCACCGGCTGGATGTGAGACCGTTCGGATATGCCGACTTGAAGCTGAAACTGTGTCCCACTGCGACTGTCGGATAAAAGCGGTCGAAAATAAGAACTTTGTAACTGTGGAAATGTTTTTCAACAATCGGTTTCAACAATTATGATTTTTTATTCTTACCATGCTGATGAAGAAATACTGATTCGTCTTCCAAGGGAAACAATCTCTGTCTTTGTTCGTTTTTGCTCATCCGCCATCGCGTCAGATCAGGATCAGATGCGGATGGATGGCAGTTTGCCACATCACTGTAATAAAATCAGAAGAACGAATTCTTGAATCGCATGTGAAAGTTCTTCTCAACTCCCTGAGCTCGATCCTATCATTTGACAGTCAGTCTGTCAAATTCAAGGAAAATATCCCTGCTGTTCAGGTTCAGCGGCAACAACAACAGTCAGTCAGTCAGTCAGTCAGTCAGTCAGTCAGTCAGTTGGTTCAGCGAGAACTTGAGTGACTGTTTTTTGGGTGTTAGTGCACTCGTAATATGATGCACTGTTATTCCGTTAGCTACCGGTTGGCTGTGCTCTAGCATGTTGACTGACTGACTGAGTGACTGAGTGACTGACTGACTGACTGACTGACTGACGGATGGACTGACTGACTGATTGACTGACTGACGAACTTTTGGATTCGTGTTACTATGAATCGACCGTATCGAGACATGTTAATTTTTGATGAACCCAAAAAAACGTTGATGAAAACATTGGATGACTGACTGACAGACTGCTGACAGACAGACTGACTGATTGAGTGACAGACAGACTGATGTGAAACAACTTAAAAAAAGAGAAATTTGGCTGATAACGTTCAAATCGTGATAGTATGAGGTATGAACAGTCATTACACTACGTAATCTATGTAGGTTGACTGTATGGAATGACTGACTGGAGAAACTGAACTGACTGACTGTTTGACTGACTGACAGATTTCGGACGGATAGTCTGATTGACTGACTGATGCAAAGTTACAGACAAAAATGTCAAATTTAGCTGACCAGCGTTCAAGTCGTGTTAATAGGAGCAATCATTGCACCACTAATCTATGAAACAGGTTGTTTGACTGTACGCTATGACTGACTGACTGATTTTGGCTGCAGAAACCCGTTCGAGTGACTGACGAGCAATGGAATTTGAATAAAAAACAACACGATCTACCGGTTGATACTGACATATTTATCTTGCTTGTTTTTATAGGACTTACTTAAGCGGTTTATATCCATTATTTCACTCCTCTGAAATGGAATTTCTCTTTGCTATTATGGCGAAGATTCTAAATAAATTTGAACTAGAATATGTACTTGAAACTTCTTTTAAATTCAGAACATACGACTCTTTACTGAGTTAAGAAATGAATATCCTAAACCAAAAAAAATATGAAAAATGCAAGTTGGATCAACTATAAACATGAAGTATTATTCTGGTAATAAAACAGGTTTGGATGGATTCGAATGGATGACCTGAATTCCCTGTGGTCTATATATTCTCAGTTTGTTACACCTTCCGAATACGCAATTCATGAACTGACGGACGGACGATCCCATCATTCAGAGAAAATGGAATTCGCAGTTTTGAGGTCATTTCACATTAATCTCGAGGAATCTAATAAAAATTTATGTAATAGCCAAAAATGGGGGAATTCCCCTTTTCGTTTTTCTCTCGTCCGAACAAGTACATATGTAGGCACATGAACACGATCAGATCATGAATCATGTTGTACAACAGGCCGGGGTAATGAATAACTGTACCGGGTCAGTGATTTCAATGTGAATTGAATGTGTGTTCATGAGAAATAAAAAATGTTATTTTGTCTCAACAACATTCTCAGATCTTATACATCTTGTATGTATCCGATGAAAATACATAACATATAAAGGCGGGAAACATTCACAAACGATCGGTAAAAACGATGTTGGAGAAAATTGTATTCTTGCAACTTGCAAAGAAAAACACTCAATAAAGCTTACATTGGCTGCACCACAAATGTCAAACCGGATCTACCCATTTACCAAATTACAATATGAATAAATTTTTATTCCTGTCTTGAAAAAAATATCGCAGGCCGAAAAGGAAAAATTCTACATATTAGAAATTTACTCGTCGCTCATACAACTTTACTTCGGATGCTTTCAGAGTTCATAAGAAAGTAAATAAGAATAGATAAATTTAGAAACCTGATTGTGTCCATGGCACTCTACAAACGGAAACCGCAGTGTTTTCTTAGCAAACTTGGCTACACGCAGAAAAAGAAACTGGTGTTCCCAGCGCCGGGCATATTTCTATTGATTACGGGCATTTGTGCTGGTTTGTTTGCGTTTGTCATTGGCTGCCAAAAATAATGCGCATAAGCTCGCGTGTACTTGGTCGTTACTTCATTCTGGGAAGTTGAAAAATGCTGAAACACATTTCACTAGCGAACGGGGGAAGAACGAAAAAGATTACCTCCCGTTTGAGAGTTCCAAAAATTTGAATTTTTTTCTTAAAAAAGCCGTAAGTAAAATGGCCCCTACCTAACTCTTTGATGAAATTCCCTTTCTTTTGTAGGATTGGATCTTCTGCATGTGCTTCATATAACGGAATGCATTTATCTACAATAACGGAAAGATTCTATCAAAGGAAATACGTAGCAACTGAAAATCTGAAGCCACAAAGGATAGTTAGTATTATTATCTGTGAGGTTGAAGATTGAGAAAGTTTGAGAACTAAGGTTGAGATACAATTTTACTACAATAAGTAGACCTACCGTATGCGTCAAGCGTTAGTACTAAATAGTGAACCCAAATTTCAAAAGTGTTTCTTAAGGTGTTTGTTAGATGAAGCATAAGTACATTTCACCACTGATTTATTGAAAACGTTGCTCGATAAACTTCAACTTTCTCACATTGTGAGCAGACAGCAGTGAAACTCCCGGAAGTATTTTTCATGCGGGTAAACAGCTATTATATGAAAAGTGAAATGTTAAGGGTACGTTCATAGTCTTCCCTGTACTTTCCCTGGACTTTCCCAGGAAACAGTTGTCATCAGCAGCGACCAAAGCGTGTTAAATTGTGAAACATCACGTTTCCCGGGAAAGTCCAGGGAAAACCATAAACGTACCCTAATGGAATACAGTAAGACATACAGTACCTGCAATGTCGAGTTCAGGTAGATTGGGAGCGGTGTACGGCTGGGGAAACCAGCTTCGTTCGTATATGGCTAAAGGTTTACAAAAATTTAGCTAAACATTGTTTTTTAACTAATTTTTTTCTGGCATCTTTAAGTTTTTTTTTGGTTTTTTTAGAGCACTGTTTTATAATTTTAGACCAGATAACCAAACTCAGTTTATAAGGACTTCACTGAACGGAACTCCGCATTACACGTGTACATGTAAATTTTTTGTTCTAGATTTTTTTTGTTCAGTCAAAAACTTTGCAGTAATCAAGTTTGTAAAGTAGTAGTTCGACAGAGAAAGTAAGCCACAGTAAGTCATGGGGAGTCCCTTAAAATATTAGAAGAAAACCACAGTGAAAGTTTGGTAATTGTTTCACACATCCCACATTTACAGGTCAGATTAGGAGGAGTTCTGTGGTGCTGTTACACACAAATGCTAGTTTGAAAAAAAAATTGTTTCAAGGAAAATCAACAAGTACGGAAAAAAACAAATTTTAATTCAGATAAAAATGTACCCACCTAAATCATCCAGACTGTCGTGTCGTTGTGGCATCGGCGAAATCTGCCGTTGCACCGAATTTTCGTAATTCACTGAAAATAGAAGAAATTATCCGAAATAAAATATATGTATTTTCTTATTTTGAAAAATATGTTTACTTAAAATTAGAGTAATAAGTGAGACTAAGTATGAGCCTAAGACTCCTAACCTTGTTCCAACAGAGAACGCGTTTTTCCGCCTTGATCGATGCGGGGTGACGGCAGTGGGGATCGCGAGGCGCGCATCTGATAGCGCATTGGTGAGTCGGCTGAAACACAGCCATTGATTGACTGACTCACTCACTCACTCACTCACTCACTGACTGACTGACTGATTGATTGACTGACTGACTGACTGACTGACTGACTGACTGACTGACTGACTGACTGACTGACTGACTGACTGACTGACTGACTGACTGACTGACTGACTGACTGACTGACTGACTGACTGACTGACTGACTGATTGACTGACTGACTGACTATACGATAAAATCATTCCTGTTTATGACAAACCTTCGGGGTTCTCAAGCGTGTGCAACTTTTTATACATGGCCCTGTACCAGTTATGCTGATCGAGTCCGTCATTTACGTGCTGGAATGCGTCAGTCAGTCAGTCAGTCAGTCATTCAGTCAGTCAGTCAGTCAGTCAGTCAGTCAGTCAGTCAGTCAGTCAGTCAGTCAGTCAGTCAGTCAGTCAACCTTGCGGAGTCCAGTGGGCACGCCACTGTCATTGTCAATTGGACCAATTCCCTGATATTTCCAGTCCCCTTTCTTGTGCGTAATCGTTCTCTTGGTTTCCTGCTGAAAATGTTGACTAACTGACTGACTGACTGACTGACTGACTGACTGACTGACTGACTGACTGACTGACTGACTGACTGACTGACTGACTGACTGACTGACTGACTGACTGACTGACTGACTGACTGACTGACTGACTGACTGACTGACTGACTGACTGACTGACTGACTGACTGACTGACTGACTGACTAACTGACTGACCCACTGACTGACAAAACTAACAGTTGTTGGCAATGCATACCAGCTCTCCGTGTGCACTTTGTCGCCGTCCACAGACGATTTACGTTCGACCAATCGTGATCCAATAGGTGGTGACATTTGCGTAACTGGTACACTGCCGCCTAGAAAACCACAACGGAGGGTTCGATTCTTGTAGTGAGTTTGTTGAATCAAATAAGCCCTTTCGGTGAACATCGGGTTTGAATATGTATTTGGATGAATTTTTTCCCAGCTTTTTGTTAATTTTTTTAAACTGGTTAATGCTGACAAACCCCTATAAGCCGCCTGATTTCGTTCATATGAGCCATAATAGGCCGTGCTAGGCGGTGAGGGTCGGGCGGGCGGCATCGACTAATCGGACCTACAATTACTCATTCAACTCACTCACTCACTCACTCACTCACTCACTCACTCACTCACTCACTCACTCACTCACTCACTCACTCACTCACTCACTCACTCACTCACTCACTCACTCACTCACTCACTCACTCACTCACTCACTCACTCACTCACTCACTCACTCACTCACTCACTCACTCACTCACTCACTCACTCACTCACTCACTCACTCACTCACTCACTCACTCACTCACTCACTCACTCACTCACTCACTCACTCACTCACTCACTCACTCACTCACTCACTCACTCACTCACTCACTCACTCACTCACTCACCCGACGTCACGCCGGATATGTCCGAGTACTGGGTATCAGGTCGGGCAAGCAGGTTGGCCAGTTCAGACTTGGGTGGCGGATCAAAGTTGTACGTTTGACTCTGCAAAAATTAAAAGTTTTATAGTAAAAATTTACTCGAATTTAAAAAAAGCTTTTGAAAATACAGTCTTAGGAATTAAGGAACGTAAGGAAGCTTACCTTGAAAATAGATGTGGTGGAACCCTTCTCCTTCTGTGGTACGTTGGCCAGCGATGGATACGGGGACTTGGAACGAAGACCACCCGATGTTGGAAGCGGACCTACGATTTATTCATAACAACAATTACAATTGTTTTTACTTTTTACTTTTTGCAAAATTTCCATTACCAAGTAAAAATTTTAGTTCATAATAACGAAAAAATATACCCAACTCAATTCATTTGTTAAAATACCGGATTTCAGTTTGATGACAATACACAACTCTAATAATCCCAATATATTTTCACCGTTGAAAACAAACGGCCTTTGGAATGCGATTAAGAGACAAAACATTTAAAATCGCTGACTTTCACCCTAATTTTTGCTTGTTTACCACGCGACCGGAAGTCATAAAATAATGGAGTCTTTTTTAAAACAAAGTTATCTACGTACACCAAAACACACTGATTTTCTGGAATTTTCAATGACTGACGTACATATGAAGAGTAAAAATAGTATGACGTGTAGCCCAGCTGTCGTCTAGAGTTAAGGCAGAACTATTTTTCTGTCAGGTCATTTCCAAGCAAGGGGATAGACTGTTTTCGAATACTTTAGCCGTCACAGCAGATCAGTTTCACTTTACTGTCCTGGAGATATAAGACAATGTAGTTGTAATTTCATTAATCTGATTAATAATTTTTACCATTTTATAAAGCTGCGTGATAAAAACAACAACATAATAATAAATGACAAAAGAAAAAAGACAAGAAATAAACAAACTTGCGCCAAAGTGTTTCTGTCCAAGGGCTGCTGTCAAATCGCTGGTTACGTTAGTCACATCCTTGTCCTCCTCTTTGGGTTGGATGGTCAGGGTGGAAAGCGTCTGCAGTGAGTGAGTGAGTGAGTGAGTGAGTGAGTGAGTGAGTGAGTGAGTGAGTGAGTGAGTGAGTGAGTGAGTGAGTGAGTGAGTGAGTGAGTGAGTGAGTGAGTGAGTGAGTGAGTGAGTGAGTGAGTGAGTGAGTGAGTGAGTGAGTGAGTGAGTGAACAATTAACCCGGTGTCCTTCACTGCCGTAATCGTTGGATGCCGAATAGGACGAAGTGGTTGTGTTGGTAATACGACGTTGCCCCACGTTCGATGTAACACGATTCTCTATCTGTGATCGCAGTGACGATACCGACTGAGTTTCTGGTACCTGTTCATGGGTGAAACATTATTCACTTTGAAACATCATGTTTGTGAGCAATTATGGCCGGAATATAGAAATTATGTGGACAAGTATGAAATGTAGGAGTGTTTAGCCGGTTATATATGTAGATGGTGTTCAGAAAAAATGAAAACATCTCCTAATCCTTTCTTTTCAAACAATTTCCATACTTTCTTTACCTCAATTACAACTGTTCTTCGGACGGTACGTCGTTCCTCCCATCTGATATACGTTTGCATCGGACGTATTGAATGGCGCATGTTTTTATTTTATTTCATTTTTAGACGTGCAAACTTCATAAAAAATGGTGGAATTTAAATTTATTCTCATCATTTCGACTGTGCTTATCTGACGAGATTAACGTGATCCTACATGCTTACATACATACAAGCATCCATACATGATGTTCATGTACGTACGTTCGGCTAATCGGGTAGATTTTGCCCGTTTCGAAAGCGAACGTTCCAAAATGATATTTCAACGTGAAACTACATGGTTTTACCACCAGTAAACCCACAATTTCACTACTGATGCTCCGGATTTCGTAATATCAGATGGGAAAAACACAGTACCGATAAACTTCTGACATGAAAAGAATAAATAAAACATAAACATTTTCATTAAAAAACATTTTTAACATAAAAAAATTTCAACGTTGAATGAATTCACATGTTATCATCAACACAACAGTGCACATAGAGCGTTTAGAGCCGTGTCTACGCTAGTTTTATTCAACTTATTTCACATTCCGGCAGCCGCCCAAAATTCATTATTATTTTTTTATAGAACAGTGATTTAGCGAAATTTAAATGATTTTTTTTTGTTAAACCCTTCAGTTCTTTGGTCTACAAGAATAAACCGATTGCATGGATATTTGCAACAAAACAGTATTTTCCTGCTGTCAATGAAACCAACAAAAATAATTCAGTATAAGTATGATTTTCACTCAGCGATTTCACACAATTCACTCTATTCGACTGGATTTCCGGTTCAAAACACATTCACATCGTTTTTTGCCTTCCATCAGAACCGTGTTTGTTTGGGTTCGTTTGGTGAATCATTCCATATAATATTTTCATATTACACAGTTGTTCATTGCTAGTAGCTGGGAATTTACTGGCCAGTATATGGAATTTACAGACTATGCTACTGTTGTGTTGATGCTTCCATGGAAAACATTCAATGTAATTTTATGAGCTACTTACAAAAATATATGCATCAAAAACGCCCAACACTTATCGAAAACCATGCCGTTATGTGAGGGTGCGTTAACATCAAGGCAACACATACATAGTAATTCTCTAACACCTATCGTGTTAACTACAAGAACACTATGCATAAACGTGTCTGAGATTCATACTACTGTAATTAAAACTATTTTTATGAATGTTGAATGCTCGATAAAATTATCAAACGAAGTTGAAACCGTTAGTGAAAAAAACTATTTTACCTCGATTTCACTGCGCTGCTCTGCGATTGCTCGCGAGAACCAGTCGGGTCCGGTCATGTTATTAGGTGGATCTCGGTCCTCGAGCTGGTGCAATGAGCGCCCGCTATTCTGGGTGATGATTTGGTGTTGATGGTGTTGTTGTTGTTGTTGTTGTTGTTGTTGTTGTTGTTGTTGTTGTTGTTGTTGTTGTTGTTGTTGTTGTTGTTGTTGTTGTTGTTGTTGTTGAGTATGATGCTGTTGGTGTTGTTGTTGTTGTTGTTGTTGTTGTTGTTGTTGTTGTTGAGTATGATGCTGTTGGTGTTGTTGTTGTTGTTGTTGTTGCGAATTAGTTGTAAAACTGTTCCCGGTATAAAGTGGCGATTCGTCCGGCACTTCAGCGTAGATGGGCTATAGATTAGTATATTGAAAGTTAGTACAATGATTGACGAACATTCACGTTTACGGTTGCTTTCAAAGTATGGACAAACTATTTACTATCGCCTCAATCGAGAAAAGAAGAATTTCACTTGTAACATTATAGAGCTGTGTGCACATGTCAATTTTTACTTATTATGTCAAACATTATTTCCATCGGAAAATCAGAAAACAAGAAAGAAAATGTCTGAAAAACGTATTTTAACATCTGGTAGCAACTATGCAGCAAAGCAACACCAATGTATAAATATACCACCAATATCGGCCGTTCCATCTGCAACTGCAACGTTGCAACATAACAATGTAAAAGCAGTTTCCGCAACATTTTTCTATTTTTTGCCGTAACAAAACTTATTAATATTCTATTAACATCTTTCTGCATGCATTCTTAAGTGAATTGTATGATGACGATAGAACGTTTACGGTATACTCAGCGCCCTCTACAGCATAAATGCAAATTTAAAATTGAAATCCAAAATTTTTGATTAGACTTTTGTTGAAGGTGGAAATTGAAAATTTTCTAATCTACAGGTCTTTCAGAATAGGTGCATTTGGCAGTAAGATTAAAGTGAAATAATATACAAATAACAGTGGGAAGAACACCTAACGTTCTCTATACAACCCAAAAAAATGTGCCATTGTGTCAGATGGCCAGAATTGGTTCATAGTTCATAGTGGTAAAGATTGCCACGGTGTTAATCGTTGTGCCACATTTCCCGTGTCGTGGCAACGAATTTGACGGCACCCGGGGTATCTCGGATTACGTGAATGTCATTGTGGCACAAAGTATGAGAACCATTCCCATACTTGGTCACATCGGCCAGCAACGACATACCGACATCAGACTAAGGTATCTAACAAGACAAACCAGTTCCGCTCGCTGCGGCAGACTTTCGATCACTGGCGGACGACCATTCTCCAAGGGAGAGGAATTTCTTCAAAGAAGGGGAGTCAGCAGTTTTGATATCTACACCTTATGGAACGATTTCTAAGTTTTGGAACTGCCAAAGAGAGGGATATTTCACTTTTGTGTATTCCCCTCGTCCGGTGGTCCTATCGATTCAGTCTAGACTTTTTTAAAGCGAAAGAGACAGACGGTTACTATGGACATCTTTGTCTTAGATTTCATTCCAGGTATTATTTTGCTTTTTAGCTTAACTTGAAGCTTATCTTAAATATGCGAGAGATACCTCAATTCAGTTCGCTCTAACTTGTGCCTTGTGCTACCTAAAATTTTGGGAAAGCATCTTGGATAAAGTCAATATGGTCTTTGCACCTCAGCAAGGTAACATACTTGCAAGAAACAATTTTACCTAAACAAAAATGATGGCCTCATATTATAGAGTTGTACTTGAATGTGCCATTGTTATAACTCAGTGATTCAGTGAGTACCAACGTTACGTTAGTCACCCCGGTCATTCACCAATTTTTTACTAGTTCGCTTAGCAGAATGGAAACGATTTTGCTACATGGATATCAAATCGCAAAACGGCAACAACGTGAACATTGTTATGAAGTTCCTCACGGAGAATGATACGTATGTAGTTCACCCAACGTATTAATTTTCACAATCGGATGATAAAAAATTTAAAGAAGAAAAAGTCTGATCCGCCACTTAAAGACGACCTGGGTGTCAGTCAGTTTGTCTGCCTGGGTAGCACACATTTGGGTAACATTAGGGTAACAACACCATTATTTGCCGTTTTCGCCTCTACCAGCGGCACCTGGGTAACGTACATAAACTTTACACTGTTTTTCGAGGTGTTGACCGAGTTGTATACACGAATATGAAAAACAAACTTTTTGGGCGAATTTCAACCATTTCATTTTGTGTTAAAAACATTAAAGTCCAATGAATTTACCACATTGTAACCTCAGTTATCCAACTTTACACAATGCAAGTTGTCACAAATGTTGCAGTGGAAACAGCCGAATTAGCCGAGTGTTGCTTTTTGCGAGTCAGTGATTCTAATCGTTGTGATTTTTTCGAAAATGATGAATACCAAAGGGTTTTTTCGAACGGCGGGAACTGCGAGTGAGGGACAACTTTTTGTAGTGAACTGAGTGGTACGAACGTCCTGCTTACGCTATGAAAAATAAAAAATAAACATTATACCATTAGAAATACCCAAGCAAACTACAGTGCCTTCTAGGAAATAAAATCGGCTATGCAACAACTATTCTACAAATAAAAACACACACTTCACATTCATATCCACGACACTCTAAATCCGATATACAAAACACGGAGGTGAAGTTTCACGGCGACATTGAGGTGATTTGCAACACATATCAAGCTGAAATACTTAATACAGGGTAGCTAATGTGAACTGAGTTTCAGACCATATTAGCAACCATGTGTCTAAGCAAAGCGTAACCTTGGGTGCCTGCACCTGATTACCAGGCGATCGTAAGGCACTGGCAAACATGGTGGGTGTGTGCTGCTGACTCGGATCCTTGTGGTAGGGTGAAGCACTGCGGTTATAAGTACCCACATTAATGGGACTTAACGGTGACTTAGCCAATGGCAGGGGACTAAGCACGGGGGTAGCGGGGGCAAATGGGGGTGGTGGCGGTGGTGGTGCAGCGAGTGGGGTCGGAGGTAGATGGTTCTGGTATGGTATAGCTCGTGGTCTAACAGTTTCGGGCGCCGGCTCCGGTGTCTTGGCCATGTCGAACAATGGTGTAGCTGGAGCGGCCGGCAACGAATTGGTGGTGTTGATGCTGGATGAACTTGACATATTACTGTACGTTTGGCTGTAACCACCACTAATCGGTGGAGCGAGGCCGTGAGCTAATCCATTCGATTGACTGTGTTGATTGAACGTGGCCGTGTGGCGCTTGGAGGCCAGATCCTCATCGTCATCGACCAGCAACGATTTGGGTGTCCAGATGGCTATAGTGAGTGAGTGAGTGAGTGAGTGAGTGAAAGAGTGAGTGAGTGAGTGAGTGAGTGAGTGAGTGAGTGAGTGAGTGAGTGAGTGAGTGAGTGAGTGAGTGAGTGAGTGAGTGAGTGAGTGAGTGAGTGAGTGAGTGAGTGCGTGAGTGAGTGAGTGAGTGAGTGAGTGAGTGAGTGAGTGAGTGAGTGAGTGAGTGAGTGAGTGAGTGAGTGAGTGAGTGAGTGAGTGAGTGAGTGAGTGAGTGAGTGAGTGAGTGAGTGAGTGAGTGAGTGAGTGAGTGAGTGAGTGAGTGAGTGAGTGAGTGAGTGAGTGAGTGAGTGAGTGAGTGAGTGAGTGAGTGAGTGAGTGAGTGAGTGAGTGGGTGAGTGAGTGAGTGAGAGAGCTACCTGGTCGCTGTCTGTATGATACGGTGGTGGAGTTTCTGGCCACCAGCTCCTGCTGCTTTCTCGTGCGCTCCAACGAATCCATCTCCTCGACCAGCTGCTGTGTGGCGGTCGGTTCTTTCTCCTCTGAAACATCATGTTAGGATTACATTATGAAGTATGTTGAAAAAAAATGGTTTCGTATGGTGGATGAAATTCGAGGGAGAATAATAAAAAACATTTTATTAACGTAACGACAACTAGATGAACATGTTATGAAATGTTATAAACATGTCATACGCGGAAACAAATTGTTGAATACGATGGTTGAATCCAATACTATGCTGGCTAAAATGTGGTTTTTTCTTGCATAAACCTACCCCTACATGAAATGAGAAACAAATACATAAACACACGACAATCTAAAAGGTTAAACAAAAGTGAAAGAATAACAATCCTAACATTTATTAAATCTTGCGCAAAAAACTCACACAGATGTTTGGGAATATGAGAGAGAACTGATTGATTTTGCCACATTTCTATGGCAAAATGAAATGTGCCGTTTATTCTGATATGCCATGTCTGTACCACAGGGAGACAACTTATCTGTGGGACACGCAAAAGGTCCTCATGGAATACTTGAGTTCTCTGCCCAACAAACAAGCGGAACATGATTTATGAGCGAAATGAGTTTGAGAGAAACCAGTGGAAGATAATAAATATTGATATAAATGATATGGAAAAAAACTTGCTGGTCACTATGGCAGGTATTTTTTACTAACTGAGTGAAAAAGGTAAAAGACAAACAGGAATTTGATTATGAACGCATGTATGTACATAGATGAGTTACATGAGTGAAATAATAGCCTAAGTTATGACTGAATTAAGTGAGTTGATTGAGTTATTGGTTAGTCATGGCGTTTATAAGTTAGTCAACCAATCAATCTAAAGTAAACCACAATGATTCAATCAATCCTGTACTCGATACTCATGCAACCAACCGAAATTGATGATGGGTGATCCGCTATTAAATCCATTCGTCTGCAGCTTCTCCTTGTACGTGTCATCTTGAAGCAGAATAAAAACAATTTTGGGCAAAAACGTTTACAAAAAACTATAAAATTACATAATTGTCTATTTATTAGATATTTTTGTTCTCAAAAGAAAATTTCCGTAACTTTTTCATTTTGCATTAAAATTTTATTTATCAAAATATCTAAACTTACCGAAAATCGTGGGCAGACCCTGATTATTCAGGTTCTTCTTTGCCACGCCGACTATTCGATCAGATTCGTAGATTTTCGAGGGGAATTTCATTTTTATAGAAAAAATAACACAATAAAAATTGTTGTCGTGATTTCGTTAAAAAGTCGTATTTTATTTTCAATTATTCATTTATCGAATAAAGATGATTTTCGGCTTCTCACTTTCTTTCCCACCAACAACTAATTTAGTCACCAGCCTACTATTCGTCATCAACAGATCGAATATCAAGATTAGTTTTCTATAGCCGTCATAAAAGTTACTTCTGGTAGATCCTAACTTGTCATTCTACATCTCATTGTCTCGACTACTCATCTCATTCTTTATGGGAAGTTACCAAAAAATGATTCCTAATGAAAAAGCATACATCATTCATAATTATTCAGGGAACTGGAATTACCCGCTCAGAAGACGCCCAAAAGCTTTTTTCCCAATATCCGATCGATATATTTCAATGGTGAACTTAACCCTAAAAACTCAATTTAGCCAACTGATCTCAAAATTTAATCCATGTAAAAGTCAGAAAACAGAAAAAATGGAGCGATTGCAATTTTAGTCAGCTAATAAATTGTGAATGTTATAGGTTGGAATGCACCAAAGGGTCGTTTTGAACGATTACTCACTTTTGGTTGTAATCGTAAAAAATACTACACTTCCACAACCGGGGTGATACTGACAAACAGAAGCACTTGTTATAAATGTAGTTGTTACACCCGGTGCCAAAACATAAGTAGGTGACGATTCGTAATATCTGATTCTGATTGTAATGTAACAAAGAACGCAGGATTCACTTCCATCGCTGGGGTTTTTATGCTGACTTTAGTCATCTAGGTTAACACTAATATAAACTTCAGAAATGCCTTTTATATCCACGGTACTTTGCTGATAGAGATAGAGAACAGACCAGGTAGTTAATTTCATCAACCTCATTCAACAAATCTGAAACACTAATCATTTTTGAAGTGTTGGAATTCGTCAGCTCTACAGGAAAATTAAGATCAGCAGACCAATTAAAGAAAACCATTGTTTGATCAACCGTTTAACGAAATATTTCAGGCTTTTCACTTTACTGCAACTAAGTTCAGGATATTCAAGTGAGCCATTAACCTCAACGAAAGGTTCTATTCAGTTAGGCATTGTTCGATCCACAATGGCTTACACATCCGTTGCAGGCAGATGATTCACCCATAATAAGCATCCAATTATAGGGCCACTAGTAGTAACCATAATAATTGGCATGATCACCAACGGATATCATCCCAAGATGTGGTCAAAATAGAAAAACAATCTTTTTATGAAATGGGATACATTTATTTTGTTTTGGAAAAATCTATAGATTATAATTCTCTTGTTAAACTATTAATCAAAAGCTTAGTTTCCCCATGTTCCATCCGCTATTCGATGTGCAATTTAGACTCTTTGATCAATGCCGCCTCTTATGTGGAATAGTACCGTGGTATGTAAAAATGTAATCAAAACAAAACACGATTGTAATAACATCACTCATCGACAACCTCATAAATACGATAAATCTAATCATTCTGAGTTCCTAGCTGCTAAACTGTTTCGTTCGATCTAACATTCTTGAATGGAAAGATTCTTTATAATAAAAGTTAGTGACCCATAATAACCTGTTTATCGGGGGTCACTGAATCCGTAGTATTATGCCTAAATAAGGTGCTGCTGTAATCCAATATGCCGATAACAATGAAGAATGCTCGTAATTTGATGATGTCGTAAAAACCGGTGGTGATGGGTAATAATCTTATGCGATCAAGTCCCAAGTTGGTTATTGGTCAGTCCGTTTGTCGGTTTAGTAGAAAATTAAGTCAAACTTTCAGATTTTTTGCTCGGATGTAAGCTGATCAGCCAGTCAAATTTTGGTTAACTCTGTTAGTCTCAGTTAGTTGTTTAATTAAATGGTTAGTTTATGTAGTTGAAATTGTTTAGTAAACTTCAATCACTTAATTTTTTTATAGTATTCGTTGTGCGTTTACTTTCTTTTAGATAGAAGTTTACGAAGACGTTGTTATCCAATAAAAGACAGCTGAGTGATTTATATTTTTATGCTTTTATAAGAACATAGAATTTACACAAGGTCAGTTAAGAAGCTTCAAGCAAACTAATCGTAGCAACATCGAGATGATATGATCTAAACATAACTATGGCAATCTCATGTGGGATGAATAGTCCGTT
Source organism: Daptonema setosum (assembly GCA_964036265.1). Classification (NCBI taxonomy): domain Eukaryota; kingdom Metazoa; phylum Nematoda; class Chromadorea; order Monhysterida; family Xyalidae; genus Daptonema; species Daptonema setosum. The sequence goes on from OZ038444.1 coordinate 20,999,490, forward strand.
AATTTCATTTTTAAAATCAAAAGTTCTTTTCAATTATTTCAACATTGAAAGGTTCTAATTCTATGACAATATATAGTTTATACAGAAAAAAACATATAAAAAAATCAATAAAGAGTTACTCCTAACTAAATGAAGATGCTATACACATCTGTTGGTTGTTAATATCGTAGCAAGTTATTTACACCAGCTGATTTACCAGACATACTGATTGTAGCGGTACACCAGCTGTGATATCATTGCTAGTAAACGGTGAGTCAATAGCAGGAATCCAAGAACAAGTACAAACGATTTATGTATCTGTTTAAAAATCCTTCAGAAGTCAGAAGTACTCGTTACTCTGATACAGCTTTTATTTAGCTTGAAAAAAGTTTGTTGTGAGTACAATTTAAACTGTGTAACATTCTTTTTGTATGCAGAACAGGGATTCTACATAGCTAGAACCAAGCTTTGAATTCACGTATCTGAAATATGACACTTCTTTTTGTAAATTGTGGTACGGACATGTCACCAAATACTGGAACTCGTTTAGTTTTTTTTCTTCAAAAAAGTCCTTAACGACAAATTCTTACTTTATTTACTTCTTGTGCCACACCCGCTGAAGCTGTTTTTAATAGAGTAAGTGAGCCAACGTGAGTGTGAGAACACAAAACCAGTCTATCGGAATTCAGAGAGTGAAAGTGACACCGCAACGGTGGGAGAAACGGTAAACAAGAATGACGATTACAAACAAATAGACCAAAAAGCAGGCAACCAAGATGATACAAATTAAAATTAAACAATTGAAAGCGTGGATTTTTGTTTTATAACTTCATATTACAGCTTCCATAAAAGCAGTGGAATAACATGTGAAAATATCAAAATATTTAGGTGACTTTTAGTTCATCATATGAACAGTTACATGTGAGATTTGTGTGTTGTAGCCGAAGTGACTTTATTTGATCAATGCCAAAAATATTCCTGCAGCCACGATTTCGATGAGGTTTTTTAGTCAAGTATCCAAACCTGAATCCTTGTTAAATGATGATAATACTAAAAGTTTAGCGCGAAATGCTGGTTTTTTACGTAGCTTTTTATTATACAAACGATTGGCGCATTATCAGCACCGACTATAATCAGAAGTTCTTATCAAAAATACTCAACAATCTGTCTGCTAATGTTGGCCACTGTTATTATATGTTTATATAACTAATTTTAACTTTTAAACAGAAGCCTCAAAAGTACAAAGAATATTTTTCATTCCTAGGAGAAATACTTAAACGGCTTCAACGAGCTATAAAAAACTTATGATTTTCCAACTCGTCAATTGTAAACTTTTCTCAGCTTCTACGTTTCGTTAAAAACATAGTTTCGATATTTCGTTAGTCGAGAAACCGGAAACGACCACCGAGTTTTTATTATCGGCGCGGTAACCGATGTACTCGTAAGATACAAATGCCAACTGCAGGAAAAACTGAAACCGAAACTTCTTTCGAAGTTCGTGAAGGTATCTGTCAACTGATTTTGAACGTCGAGCTAAACATTTTTCTCTGAGTCACCGAATTTGTGCCAAAGTATAAAAAGCACTTGCAACAGTCGACAAAGCCACCAATATTAAAAATGATTACCAAAAGCAACGTTAATAAAAAACTGAGGAGTCGTTTAGCGCCACGGGGCGTTAAACCAAAACTTTTTGTACTGAAAGCGACAAACGACAAACGACACGTAAAAATCGGCGAAGGTAGAATCGAAGTCGTTAAATTTCAAAGATGTTGAGCGAAAACACACAAATATGTCAAAAGAACATTCGAAGACTTGCCGAGACAACGTGTTAAATAGTATGAAGTCTGAAACCAACAACGGAGCGTTACCGGCGGACTAGCAACTTGTTCGAAGAAAGGGAATTTTCCTAGCCAAAAAAATTTACCCGTCCAAGACCATCTATACCTTAAGAAACATGTCCTTTATTTGAAGTCCCAAAAAGGTAGGAAAATCCCCTGATTCCCATCGGATTCTCATCCGATAGTAGTGGGTGCTGCTCAACTCCATATGCGCCCGAGCCCGAACCATCGTGGAACAAAATGGGTGAAACTTTCTAGATAGTTGGTGACCTTCGTTTTCGTCCACGACGCTAACGATCGTCGTGCCGTGGCAGAGAAAGCGTAGATTCAACGCTCGATACGTTGTGCCATCGTCAACTCCGTTTTTCCCGCCGAGCGACATTTGGTGCGGTGAGTGGAGATGTGGTACAGGGTGCACTTCAAATCAAACAAGGTTTGGTCAACCGTATATGAGATATGTACGTAGGTATATACAGTTCCCCTTAAGGTAACTTACTTTAGTGACTTAATTTATTCACTGAGGCTGGTTAGGAGATCAGAAGTTTGAATGAGTTTTGTGAAAACTTGGGAGCGATTATGGATTGGTGTTGGGTACCGGTGTGAATCACAGTAATAAATTCTGATTCAGGCAATGTTGACTTGGAATTTGATGATGTGCCCGAGTTATATAGACCACCGTTAAAACGAGTGAAAGTTTTTCAGCAAACTCAACTCGATTTGAGAGAATTCAGAACCAACTCATTCAATTCGTTTAGAGTGAAAAGGATTAAAAAGTTTTTTATGGGCCCCAAGAACTACACCGTAGACTGCATGTGCGGTTGGTGTCTGTATTGAAGTATTGGATCCAAATTAAATCCGTTATAAAACAAATTAAATCCGTTGAAATCAAAATAATGAAACATAACTAATAATATCATTCTGATGCAAAAAAACATTCTAGTGAATGCTCAGTAATCCGTTGAACCAGCTCAAGTCATACATAATTTCTCACCACCCTGTACCACCCAATTGCAGCAAAACACAACAACAACTTTGTTCCAACTCGCCATCGAGACAAACTCCGCAACGAAGCCCGCAACCCGTAACGAAGCCGGGAAGGGGGCCAGTCATAACCCGAATCCGCACAAACCTTATTACATAGTGTGCCATACACAACTTCAAGCCCCCAAGTGTGCCATCGGTAGCGGATCGAAATTCCCATTTCCAAAGCCGCCAAACTGGTATAAAAATAATATTCTCTCAACTGATCACATCACAATTCTTAAAAAAAGAATGCGATTGATTTGTGAAATATGAAATTTATTTACGTATCATATATGTACACTGAACCGAAATTGGTTCGGTTCGCTATGCAACGATTTTCGGTTTGTTTCGCTGTTGCAACAAAGTGGGGTTACAAAGCCAAACATTTTACACAAATTCACGCGCGCGCGTTTGAAGAAATCATTACCACAGACGGAACGATTGGTGATGAGATGATTGACATACTGACTGACGTAGTGACTGAGTGAGTGAGTGACTGACTGACTGACTGACTGACTGACTGACTGACTGACTGACTGTCTGACTGACTGACTGACTGACTGACTGACTGACTGACTGACTGACTGACTGACTGACTGACTGACTGACTGACTGACTGACGGACTGACTGATTGACTGACTGACTGACAGACTGACTGAGTGAGAGACTGACCGACTGACTGACTGACTGAGTGCGTGACTGAGTGAGTGAGTGAGTGACTGACTGACTGACTGACTGACTGACTGACTGACTGACTGACTGGGTGACTGATTGAAAGAGTGACTGACTGACTGACTAACTGCATAACGGAGTTCTAATGTCTGTTTGACGTGAATCCGGCAGGCTATTGACTATACCATGTTAGAGTTATTGAATCGAAGATAGATCTGATGAAAAATATGCAGTATCGAGAAAACCATAAACATATTAGAAAAATACGAACTATTGAAAACCTAACTTAAGCTAACATGAACAATACAAATATGCGTTCAATGAAACCTGAGCGCAAGTTTAATGAACCATAGCGTAAAATGAGCTTAACCCAGTAGTTAGCTAATGACAGGCATGATTAATGACAGAACTGTAGAGCAGTGGGTCATAAATAGTAATTAGCAATACCTCATCTCGGTCGACAATTATTTTTGATATAATTTTAAATATTTGAAAAATCTATATTTACCGCGTGAAATTGGAAAAATTCATTACGTGCCAATAGGTGAATAACAAACTGCTTAGCTAACCAATCAAGGGACGGCCGCTAGGCCGTTCCCTTAATATGGTTCGATTAAGATAAGCTTTTTTGCGAGTATCTCGATCTAGCCTCCTCGTATCGACTTCTAGTCTGTTCCATTGGTTTTCTCGTGCGATTCTACAGCTTTTTGGCTATTTTTAACCCCGTAGGAATAAATTTCCATTTTTCAGGTCCGAAAATGATGAAAATGCGATTTTCCGTTTTTTTTTCCTCATCAAAAACGCTGTATGGGCACCTGGGTAAGACCTGTAAAGCTGAAAATTGGTACATAGGTCAACTTCCTGCGTAGAAGACGATTATCAAACTGTACCGGTGATCGAATGAATATTTTCACTATTTTTCGGGGATTTTATTAAAAAAATGTCAAAAATCGCAGGCAAAATGGAGAAAGAATTGTTGTATGAGCGATAGGGTGGTCCGATCAAACTGAAATTTTAACTGGGTGTGTAATACACATGTAGAAGTATGTTCCGCTAATCAATTTATCATTCTACTCAAAAACACAAAAAGCGCATAGGGTCATGTGAAGAAAATTTTTTTAGAAAATTTTCACAAAAGCTCAAGTGCTCGTGTTGAGGTCATCCAATCATTATGGTAAACAGCCTATCATTTGCGGAATCAAATTTCATTATGACCTCTCTTCGACACATTTTCCGATAAAATCATCGTACTTTGACTAAAACTTGAAGAAACTGATATAGAAAGTTTCAACGTTTTTGACGATTTTGCTCTTTCGAAAATTAAATTATCTCAAGATTTAAACCCTTGAGACACAATGTATTATCTGAATGTCTAGAATGACTGAAGCTGTATCGAATACAGAAAAGATGATTCTCTGCGTATTCTTAAAAAATATTTATGAGCCGCCAAAAACCAGTGAAAATTCAAATTCACTTGTTCACGCTGTTTCAGCCACATTTGATTCCAAAATTTTTATTTATACAGAAACAGGATAAACTTCATTTTAACAGGAGGTCTAGAGGGAGTAAAGTTCTAATAAAATATGTTTTTAAAACTTGATTAGTACTTATAAATAAATTTTTATGATCCGTCAAAATTTACAGAAATAAAGAAAATCAAGTCCAAAATTTGTTATAAATTTTTTCGAAGTACATTTTTTTCTTCGTTTCTAGATTTGTACCAATATTAATAAAACACCTCAAAACCGTTTTATAAGTGGTCTGGAAGTAAGAAAAAAAATCAAAAGTCACATGGTATATAGCGTTCGCTGTCAAGTCCAGCTCGGCGCTAACCTAATAATAGTCAAATTTTGAAGCTATTTTGCACTAGATATAATGATACGTTTATGATTTGAAACTAGGTTTGATGTAGCGTATAAACTTTTCAAATATTAGTCCTATATTTCGTCAAGTTAGTCAAGTGGATAGTGGGTTTGCAGGTTAAACGGGTGATGCAGGGTTCAAAAACTCTGAAAATCTAAAACAGTGAAAGTGTTAATTTGTTTTATTTTTGATTTTATATACTTCTCCCGAACTTCAACTGTCTATTTTAAATATAATAGGGCAGCTTTTAACTTACTATATTACCAATTCAGGGATTTTTTTCATCTTTATGTTTAGTTATGTAATGACTCCTTTTACAAAAAAAATTGAAGGGGGCTCGCAAACGATCACTGTTCACTCACAAATATTATTGTAATTCAATATTCGAAAATCGAAGTTATAGAAGGGCTAAAGTTCATTAATCTTATGAAAAAAATTTTAACTCATAAAGCATTTTTGTTACATTAGCACATATATGTATTTTACATACTGTACATGTGATTTGTTCACACATAAAAAAGTTTTAGACAAGCAACTAAAAATGCCCTGATGGCATGGGGAGTAACGAATATGGTTCGATCCTGGCTAGCCCAATCGTGAAAAAGTATGAGACAAGAAATTTTATTCTCATATTTTAAATAGTCTGATCGTGAAAAAGCAGGAAACAAGATTTGCGATGAATCACGAAAAAAAGTTTGTACTTCATTAAGTCAAGAATCATACCAAATTACACGAAACATATTTGGGACTTTTCGGTGAAAACCAAATCCCCTTTATTTCGTCTAGCTCGTTGTGAGCATGGATAATTTTACTTCGGTTTGTGTGACAAGTCTGCCACGAAATTTTTTGTTTCATTTTCACCCAAAAATAATTGGATTTCTTTAAGATACTTATGTTTCGAATTTGAATACCAGCATTTTGAATAAGGATAAATCTTATCACAACAATCGTGAAAAGTTCCAAATATGTTTCGTGTAATTTGGTATGATTCTTGACTTAATGAAGTACAAACTTTTTTTCGTGATTCATCGCAAATCTTGTTTCCTGCTTTTTCACGATCAGACTATTTAAAATATGAGAATAAAATTTCTTGTCTCATACTTTTTCACGATTGGGCTAGCCAGGATCGAACCATATTCGTTACTCCCCATGCCATCAGGGCATTTTTAGTTGCTTGTTAACTAATTAACTAACTAACTAACCATCATTTTCGCCCTGTGTCGCCAGCTCACGTTTCAGCTTCATTTCAAGTTCATGAGTCAGATCTCTTTGTGGTTCAGTGTTTCCACTCGATGTATAGGAGGTTTGCTCCTGACGAGTAATGGTCACGGATTGTGCGGATCTGTGATCCGGTACCGCAGGAGCTTGGGGTTCGGGTTGACGCTGGGGCTCGGGTTGAATTTGAGGCTCTGGCTGAGAAGTGACGGGAGCCTGATAACTCGGAGATAACAGAGCTCGGGGATAATGGGGCTCGGGTTGCGCATAGGCGGGCATGCTCAGCGCGCGGGAGCGGTCAGTCTGCGTGAGTGAGTGAGTGAGTGAGTGAGTGAGTGAGTGAGTGAGTGAGTGAGTGAGTGAGTGAGTGAGTGAGTGATTAGACTGACCTCTGAGACGCCAACGAAGCATGTTGGCTAGTCTGACTCCTGGATCTTGCATTGTCGTCAACGATAGTGCTACTCGTAAAACGCTCAGAGATGTACGTACTCGTGCCACCTGAATGGAAAAAATTCCTACTTCTGAGTCACTCAATAAGTGGAGGAAAGAAAGGGAAAACCCCCCAAAACTGATTTGTACTGTATTTTATTGAAAGCGAAAAGGGCATTGAACTGCAGGAATTGAAGGAACATCAAAGATTTTTCTGAACACCATCGGTAAAAAAACGATGATTTTTTGGATACTCCCTCAGTCAAGAATATATCATTAAAAAACAAAATCTTTTGAATGTTTGTAATTTCAATGGATATGTACCTGTAGGGAGCCATTGGGAAGTTCCCGAAGTGCTGCAAACACTGCTTTCGCGACTATCCATTACTTGACTGCGAGCTGAAATAATTGAACGGAGTGACTGATGTTCATAGAAATATTTAAAAAAAAACAACAACAACAACATTAAAAACAACAACAACAACAACAACAACAAAAACAACAACAACAACAACAACAACAACAACAACAACAACAACAACAAAAACAACAACAACAACAACAACAATAACAACAACAACAACAACAACAACAACAACAACAACAACAACAACAACAACAACAACAACAACAACAACAACAACAACAACAACGACAACAACAACAACAACAACAACAACAACAACAACAACAACAACAACAACAACAACAACAACAACAACAACAACAACAACAACAACAACAACAACAACAACAACAACAACAACAACAACAACAACAACAACAACAACAACAACAACAACAACAACAACAACAACAACAACAACAACAACAACAACAACAACAACAACAACAACAACAACAACAACAACAACAACAACAACAACAACAACAACAACAACAACAACAACAACAACAACAACAAACCTCGTCGTGGCTTAGGTGGCACTTTGGGCGGTTCCTTCTTGTTGAGTCTGTAGTCGACGGCGTGGAACAGTCTTTGTATGCCGGATGGTGTCGGTTGTGGCACAGGACTGCCGGCCTTCGGGGTGATACTGCCGTCTGAAATAACTAGTTGAATTAATTTTATTTCAAGTTAAATCAATTTCAAAGTTATTGTTTTCTTAGTTCAATTATTTGGTTTCATCAGGTTTGACATTTATCCCGCATACATTCAAATTATAACGAAGTTTAATATTGAACTGATGATTTACTTTCAGGGCAGCTTGTAGATAAAATATTCGCCATTTGAGAAAGGGTTATCACATTCGACTCTCAAAATCAGAAGCTAAAGGCCCATACATACTAGGGTACGGCCGTACCCCCGTAGCGCACCCAGGGTACGCCCGCACCGGTACGCGTAGTGGGTACGCGCACCTACTATGAATGCATCTTGTGTAAGAAAAATCTTACTGCATGTGTCCCGAAAAAAATTTGTCCAATTTCTGAAAAAAAATTAATAAAAAATTAAAAATTAATAAAAAAACGTCACGGAAGAAAAGCAACCACTGAAAGTGTTATGAAAAAAATCTGCGTTGAAAGTTCTATATATTGTTATCAATAGTTCTTGAATTGAAACACATAACGGGAAGAAAAACCTGCTTATTCGGCACTGATGGAAGCTGTCGCTGGGTTTTTCTTCTTAGACAACTTATTAATGCATAATTCTAGTTCAGATTCAATTATCGGTAATTCATTTAGTCTAATTCGGAGTCGGAGTTACCTGATTCTGAAGACTCGGAAGGTCGAAGCCGGCAGCATAATCAAAAGCGACCGTAACGAAGAAGAAAAGTCGTTAGTTTAACGAATTGAGGTTAGTGGGCTGATTATATGACTGATACACTAAAGCTGCGTTTTAATAGTTTGATTGTTTTTGTTTTCACGATTGACTGATGACATGGTGTGCTGTGACATTGTTTAAATGGTTGGTATTGATTTATTTGGGGGCACTGGCGGTGGCGGACAAGCTAACCCTCCGAAGTGAGGGTAATATTTCCAAAGAGGGGGGATTGGCAAACTTCAAGCCATTTTATCACAACCTTAGAAAGAAAATTCTACTTTTGGAAACATCAAAGAGAGGGGAATTCCACTTTTCCCTCCCCTTCTCGTCCGCAAGTGGTTGAGGGAAGGATAGGGTGAGTGATGCGCTGGCGAATAAGCCAACCTTCCGATGGAAAGACATTTAGCAGTCTTTTGAAAGAGAAGTTTTCACCTACGGTTTTGGGGATAATAGCTCCAAAAGTGCTGATTCCCACTTTTTTCCCGGACTTTGTAGGATTGTTTTTGCCGCCAGGCAAGTGGATATTATTGATATTAAATAAGAGGTTAGGTCACTCGCTAGGTTTTGGGTTCTCGGAGGAGGGGGAGGGGCAATAATGGGTGCTCACAATCACTGGCGGACGAGCGAAACCTCCACAGAGATGGGAATTTTTCTAAATAGGGGGGAATTGGCAAAATTTTGGTCATCCTGCCTACTCCTTAGGAAACAAAGTCCATATTTTCTTCTTCGTTATTGATCGATACCTAATTGTTGTTATAATTAAATAACTCGGCTTTACATCGAGGATAATTTATGCCTGACAGATATGAATAGGATAGAGGAGGAGCCGGGAGGGGAGGGGAATACAGGAAAAAAGGCGGCTATGTTCCCGCCACGCCCCACTCTCATATATATTTTGATTGATTGATTGATTGACCGAGACCGATTGATCGATTGACTGATTGATTTTACTGATTGGTTTACTGAAGTGATTTAGTTAGTATGTCATAAATAAATTAATATGGCTGGAATGGGAAAGGCGTCCTCGTCGCTCCAGCTGGGCATCCACACAGTCACTGAATGAGTAACTGTGCGGATGGCTGACTTTTCCCGATTTTGTATTGATAGAACGAGCTAAGTTTCAAATTAAGAACTTGAAGCTTTTTAAATTCTGAAACGAATCTCGTTGACTAACCCGTTTCATCAATACAAATCGAGAAAAGTACACCCAGACAAGCGGGCGATTAGGTCGCCATCTTTTTTCAGCTTTTATAAACACAAGGAGCGGTTTGAGGTAATTCCGTGTGCCCAAATACCTGCAGTCCGGTCTACTTACTACAAATGTGGATGGACTGTTTCGGTGCATTCTCGACCCTTCGGTTGTTGCTGTCGCTCTTTACTGGTGGACGAGGGAGGGAGAAGTGGAATTCCCCCTCTTTGGCGGTTTCAAAAAGTAGATTTTGTTCTTTGATGTTTAGGTAAAATGTTTCAGTTTCTGCTAACTAATTCCCTCTCTTTGACAAAATTCCCCTCCCTTTGGAGGTTTGGCTCGTCCGCCAGTGTCTCTGTTAATGTTATTATTATCGCAGTTGTTGTTTTGTTGTGGTTGTTGTTGCTGTTGTTGTTTTTGTGTGGTGTGCTTTTGCTTTGCTTGTTATAGCTATAAGGTCATAGATGAGAAGATTTATTTGTTCTGTATTGGTATGCATTTTTTGTCTATTTTTGCCTCTCAATTCATCGCCAAACTTATAAAAATAGTTTTTTTAGTTTAGTTATATTTGCTTTTTTATGATGCACATTCGAAATAAAATATACTATGCTCTTGGCCCGTCGTTTTGATTCTATCGCATTCACATGCGGACGAGCTAATCCTCCAAAGGGAGGGGAATTTCGTCAAAAAGGCAGTTTTCAGGCCATTAGAGAACAATATCTACTTTTTGAAAAGAAAAATAGGGGGATTGATTATTGGTAAATATCAAAAATATCGAAAGTGAGTAAAAAGTATCTGTTTCACAACAGATTGACTCAAGCCAGTTGAAAGATGGGAATGTTTTTTTGCACAAAAGAGCAGACTTTTTGTTAATTTATTCCAAACAACTTGTGTGTGAAATTTACTGCGATATTTTTTTAATTCTCTGTCTTGAACCATGGTACAATAAAGATAAAAGTTTGTGTTTATCAACCTTTCACTCTGGAGCAGATGATTATAAAAGAAAACTGAGTTATGTGACGACTAAAAACGAAAATGCTGGGAACCATTTGAAAATAATAGTGTATCCACTGAAAATCTCACAATTATTGATTGAAACTGGCGGATTTTCATTTATTTCACTCAGTACGGAGAAAAAGCTTTGATATAAGTTGATTTTAGTTTCGGTCAAAGAGTTTCAATTTCCCCAAATCCCACTGGGTACGCCATGGATTTCCAAAAATTTGGAAAACCCATCGTACCGAAGAAAAATGGGTGCGCGTACCCAAGGTACGCCACGTACCTGGTGCGCTGCGTAGCGCACCAAAGGTACGCCCGAAAGTATAAACACACAGCGTACCGGTACGCGCGCACCCTGGGTGCGCATGGGTACGCCACGCCCCGTACCCCTAGTATAGATGGGCCTTAATTTTCTCAATGTATGTCTAATGCTCTGTATAGAATTAACGGGTTCACAATTTATTAAAAGTTATATGATAACTCTCAAAAAGTTTGGGATTTTATATTAAAATGAAAAAAAGTTATGTAAACGTTAAAAAGTTTGGGTAATAGTTAAAAAGTTTGGGTAATAAAGTCGTTGTAGTTATAAAACAAGTAGCCAAGCTGCTGTATACTGATACTCACCGATGTTTTTTTTTGATAAACAACTCAACTGTTCAACGTTTGGAATTCTTATAAAACCCTCTCATATGTACTTCAGTAAATCATAGATCTAGATAAAGACTGGCATGTAACTTCTAGTAAATGTACAATTTCAAGAGGAAATTTGACTACAAATATTCAAAAACTACATTTTTGTAATCATTATAAAAAGAAACTATCAATATTGTTGGTCAAAATAAAACAAATACTATTCAATAAGCAGAATCTTCTTACTGTACCGAAATTCGTTCGGTTTTGGTGGAGTAAATTAATTTGCCTAAACCCTGATTCACATGTTTATTAATGGAAATAAAATAATTTTTTGGGGAAAGCAATTTTTTTGTAAATTTATATTTTAGCCAGTTAACTTAAATACAATGACTACGTGCTCAGAAGATCGATGTCATCCGAATATATTGTCTTAACTAAACATTTGCGAACACTTCAGTTTGTTTCTTTGACGTGCCGGTTGATCAGTGATACACTATGGAAGAAAATGGAAGAAAAACTGATTTACTGAGGAGGTCTTAGTTACAGTTTTCACGGAAATCACGTGGTGCTACTGATTTTCGTGGGAAAAATATAGTCAGTAAAAATAGTTGAACAAACTATACTTAGTAACAGACAGCCAATTTTTCCATTGTTTGGGAGGGTTAGCCATTGTTACAATATAGTTAGCACTGATTTTTTGGTATCAGGGATGTTACAAGAAAACATGAACTTCAGTCAGGATATAATAGTAATCAAGTCAAAGATTTTAACCATTTACTACATGAAAAAACATGCTGAAAATTTTCTGAAATTCCATTTCTGTAGTCCAAGTGACACTGTGTATAAATAGCTTGGTATACATAGGAATAGGATACAATGAATGAAGCGCAATTTTCGTTCGTATTATCCAAATTTCATGTTTTGAAAACATTTTAATATCGAAAATTTTTACGCGCGCCAAAACAAGTTTTGATTTCAAGTGCCAGAAACTTTTTCAGGGTAACGAGAAACTCATACTCACAAGAGCACAAGTAGCTCATACTGGTACTGGCACTGTGCCGTGGTACAATATGTATGTTCATACAGTATATATGTAGTTGCTTACTTATGTGTAGGGGTTAAAGTGAGTGTGACCCAACTCTGTAAATTGAATCATAAACTGTCGAAATCTTGCTGATCTTGGCATGGTGAGTCAGAGTTAGGCATAAATCTAATTATTATCGTTCGTCTCCGAACTTGATGAAACGAGCAACGCAACAAAAGGTATGAAAATTATAAACTTTATTTTATCTGTTTTGTTTCATCTTGACACATGAATCAACGATTATGCACTTGATACTTTTACGTTGATTTATCTCTCACTAAAAGGAACAGAGCTGAATAATAACATATCAGAATGGTGCTTTCGTGGTGGCCAGAGAGTTTGAATAAACTGACGGGCAACCCCAGAGCAACGCGTCAGGTACGGTCTCAAGTCAGGTTTCGAACTTACACTAGGACCATCAGTTTTTCAATACTGGCGCAGCTTACGCAGGCGACAAACTCGTTATGTACTATTATTGGAACACAATTCACATGCCCAAATCCCAGATGCATCATGCGTGTCATGTGGCACTGAGCCGAGAATTTGACGTATAGGGATCAAAATTCATAAAAGGGTTTCGAATCAAACAGTATTTGTGTGTGTAGTGTACGACGTCAAAGTTAATAAAATTGTTATGACTTGATTAAATTTCGGTTATAAAACGTGAATTTTATTAAAATATCATACTGGAGTGAATCATGCTTGACAGCAATGTCATTTGAATGAAAGATGTTTTACATCGTCACCGAATAAAATCCGGAATAAACAGTCAAAACACAAACTCAGGAACCCTAATAACCGTAAATAAAAACAATAATTAAACCATAAGCCGTAAACCGACCATAATAATCATAATCGATATCCTCGTAATCGGGTATCTCAACAACATGTAGCGCAATGTGCTGCGTGCACACGTTCAGTGCAATCGCCGCACTATTCCAATTGTACGAGAAGGCAAACTTTGATTGTGGCGGCGGGAAATTGATTCTTCGAGTAGTTAACTGCTGAATGGACAGCTGGGATCGACGTCTTCTCTCTTCCTCCGTTTCGACCACTCTTTCTTCCACGACCGTCGACAGTCGTCTGACTCGGACGTTCTTCACACAATACGCGAATTTGGTAGGTTGCGTTTCTCGGGTCTGTATTACGGTAGATACATGCGCCGATTGATAATCAGGTGGTACGTACTCGGATTGTTCCTGGATTCGGATGTCGACGACGACCACGAGTCGCCGGGCATAGATTCGTCCCACGATGCCGCATACCATCGATGGACTCGCTACCACGGCATTCAGTGTTGCCTGATTTATGGTGTCCTTCCTGGACAACGATGACGTTCGCGTAGACTCTGTGGTGCTTTCCTCCATGATAGCCATCCGTTGCTGTTTGTCCACTTCAGCTCGTGCTTGGCTCAGGTCGAACGATTTCAGCGGACGTTTGGGTGCGGAAAGATTGTAACTTTCAACCACTTGACGCCGGTACACTGAATCCTCGGCCATCCTAATAATCACATGAACGACGAATCGATTACTGTGGATCGTGGCAGTCTTACCAGCCGTCATATACATCGGATTTCGAATGTCAACGTTCAGATGGACGTTTCTTTCTGATGGTCCGGATGTGGGACCCCGATGGTATGGGATATCGGGTGGCGATCCAGGTGGCGTGGCTTCCGAAGACCTGATCTGGAACAATGGATACTGTAGAGTACCAGTAGTAGGCTTGACCACTTGACGCTGTTGACATGGTTCTTCGAGGGACAGGTTCTTCCTCGTAGATGTGGACGATATTTGTGTCTGGTGTACGTTTTGGGTCTGACGAGTCACGGCACTTGATGAGCTAGCAGTCGGTTTGAACGCGCTGAATTCCTTGCCAATCTGTGCCATATTTGAGTTATGCTTGGCTAGAAACTGTTGTTGTTGCTGATATCGATGGTAAGCGGTCTCCGATATCTCACTCTGTCTGATCGGTAATGGCTTGGATGGACCCATCCTCTTTATCGATGATACTCGTTCAGGTGGCAAAACCCGTTTCGAATAGAACGTTTCACCGTCATCATTCGATGACGAAGACCATGATGAAGAAGACGATATGTCGGGATATTTAGATTTAAATTGTTGTATTCGCTGTTGTTGTTGTAGTTGTTGCTGCTGGTGTGAATGTCTGAGTGCGGCGTCAATCTTTTGCGATGCCACTACCGATTTCTGTACTTTCATCAGCGGCTGCTGCTGTCGCCGACGAAGCGAACTCTGGTACAAGCTGTCGCGCAATCCATGTAGTTCCCTGTCCACATCTGACTCGTCAAACTGCGCCAAAAATGCCCGGTATTCTGGTGCATTGACAGAATCAGTGTCAGAGATTCTAGAAGACTTCCTTCCTCCAGTACCATAGCCATTGTCAACACCTGTGGGTCCTGATTCGTCGATGTCAGCGAACCCTTCAGGTCTTGGTGGTATAGGAGGCGGAGACTGGGAGGGAGCATGTTCTTCAGATTCCAAAGCGTGTTCCAGTGACGGCTTTTGACTGAGTTTCTTCAGCTCTAACGTTCTGTAGAACTCGGATTCTGACGAATCTTCGATGAACGGAATAAGAATTCCGTGAAGCAGGTCGATTTCACCTACTGTTTTCTGGACAACCGGAGTTTTGACGTTTTCTTCCATTGTGAGAAGAATGTTTTTCGGTGAAATTATCTTGAGGCCCGGATGGGTGGAAAAGTCAAGTTATTCTGGTGTTGTAAGTTTAGTGAATTTTGAAAATTCGGTACAAAGTGGTGATGGGATGTCGTCGGTGAAATTCGATTGTGCACATATGGTGATGTTTATTAAGAAGAACAATGTGACAAGATATTATTAGGCCGGTGTTGATGTTCTCAGTTTTAACCCTGCAAAGCTTGTGAACATAAAAAATGCGCTCTATTGAAGACACCCAAAAGTTGTCTGCGTTTCCGCTGTGAGATGTAATTTGATCTCCGAGAAGAATATATTTGAACTTTCAATTTGAAAATTCTCACATCTCCAGACCGTGACAAAGAGGAAGGATGATATGACCAAAAAAACTGACCACGTCTTGAAAAACTTTACGTAATAACGTTTTTGCGGTCACAAAATCAATCAAACCACACCCTCACGACTGTGGGTCAATGATGTTACATTACAAGCATCGGATCGATTACAACTAACTTTTTTCCTCGAGGCAAAACATATGAACTGCAGTTTTACACTTGAAAAAGTAATAATGCACGAAATAATGGTGAAAATCTATGTATGACCGAACAGAATCAACATAACATACTACGAGGTCTATCAATGAGACATTTTCCCGTCAAAAAAATCAATCAAGTCACACTTACGACAGCGAATGTTGCAAGCAATGATTGTTTTGAGAGACTCAGAGAGTTCAAAGAGTAGAATGATTGGTGTAACAACGAATGCATATAGTTCTCGCTAAAATCGGTCGCACAGAGAGACAATTCGTGTTACTTTTAGACGCCTCAAATTGATTTAGCGGAAAAAATTCGCAAACAGATTTTCTGTTACTTATATGAAGACCTCTTAAAGAATTTGAAAATAAAAGAACTTGAAGAATTTGAAGCAGCAGCAAGATGAAAGAGTTTTGGTGACTGTTGCTGTTACTGGACTGCTTCAATATCGATTGAGTGCCAAAACTTAGCGAAACGTTTTCTCGAAAACTCATTCATTTCATTGAGGTTCCACATCGTTTGCGGTACACCAAACACCAGGCGGCGTCGAAATTTTTGCCGTTTTAAAATTTCAACTGGTATTTTCAAAGGCACATAAGGTTTGAACCAAACTGGTTCTTTGAGTGATGACCTCTAAAAGTTTCTTTGCAGAAGTTTGGCTTTTATGAAAAAGACATGCAGTAACGTGCGAAATTTCGAACTCCAAGTTATTCGAAATGTCCCACTAGATTGAAGTCAGCTGCTCCATATGTTTTAAGGTTTCAGTTTTCAATCAGGTTCATAACCAATGTTCCAAGTCACAGAGTGAAGTAACTGACATTTTGAAAAAAAGGTGAGCGACGGTTTGTCAGTCGAAACGCTCGTAACCAAAGTATTAGACAGCAATCAAAACATTCCCAGACGTTCAATTCAAGATCGCCCTTGAAGGTCACCGGTGTCTCACAAAAAAAGTTGTTGAGACACATCAACATAACAACATTGGTTTTGAAATGGTTGTATCTCGGCGCGCGCGCGCACTCATTCGGAATTATTGGCTGATTGGCAGCCTATATAAGCCCGAACTGGGTAACGTCAGGTCTTCACAACGAACAACAATAGAGAATGAATTCCACAAGGTGCTACGAGTTGCGCTCAAAGTTGTCGCGCACCACCAGCGTTGACCGTCACAACGCAACGCGGTTATTTACAACAAAATAAGCGGACCAACGGGAGTGAAGTGGAAGAATAAATGGATGGGCTTATATACTGGTTACGGAGTTGGGACAAACGTGTACGTTATGGGTTATGGAACGCTGGGCGTTTAGTGACACCATTTGTTGTAGGTAATCAGATGTATTAGGCGAATGGTAAGGCGATGAAAGACGATAAAGTTACACGCAAATTTTTGAATTGAAGTAAAGAAAGCATAATAATACCATATCAGAAAGCGTTTTCATAGTCGCCTGAGTGGTTGAACAAACTAACGGGCAATGGCAGAATCCCCTGAGCAAAGCAACGCCTTAGGGTCTGTGTTTCAAGTCAGGTTTTGAACCAGGACCACCAGTTTTCAAGGCTGGGCCCTACGCACTAGACTAAAATAGACAGGCGACAAATGGGTTCCATGCTATTTTTTTATGAATAACCAAAATATTGATTGTTTACTACGGATGTAAAAGTGTGAAAGTCATGCTTAAAAGTTTTTGCAATGAAAAACAGACGTATGCACCATAAAATACTACAAAATAATTCAAATATATTGAAAAAATTAGGGTTTCAATCAATCCGGTTCTCGGAACCTCGATGAAAAAGGTAACTACTGAAACCAACTGATAAAAAACAATAAAAACCGAAACAACAATGAAAAAAATGGAATGTTAAAGTTAAGCCAACCGCTAGTCACACTCGCATTGCTGCTCAGGGCGCCACCAGGTGAATGCATACCTGAACTCAGGAACGTAATATTTACAAAAGGCCCATTATTTTATTTTTAATGTAATTTTTAACTGGTATAAAAACTGCTCACAAAAGGTAATGGTTACAAGTTATACTATTTAGCACATACGGATACAGGTTTTCCATAATATCTATCGAAAAACAGACAAAAAATTAAATTAGACAGATTAAAAATTCTACCTGCATATGATGTTGGTACTGAAGCAGAATATGGTTGGTGAGGCACAGAGGAGGCACGTTGTTGCGAGTTGAAGCTGGAAACATGCGTCAATCATTACGTAGGTATGTAACTTCTAGCTTTACTCATTGCCTCACTCACTCACTCACTCACTCACTCACTCACTCACTCACTCACTCACTCAATCACTCACTCACTCACTCACTCACTCACTCACTCACTCACTCACTCACTCACTCACTCACTCACTCACTCACTCACTCACTCACTCACTCACTCACTCACTCACTCACTCACTCACTCACTCACTAACCCACTGTACACATTTGACAGGCTCACTGATCCACCGGCTGTCGGGTTGAACATCACAGGTTTCCATCCCTTAACCGTACTCGAAGTAGATCCAGTCCATGGTGAAGACGAACGTTGACTGAACACGAGTGTGAGTGAGTGAGTGAGTGAGTGAGTGAGTGAGTGAGTGAGTGAGTGAGTGAGTGAGTGAGTGAGTGAGTGAGTGAGTGAGTGAGTGAGTGAGTGAGTGAGTGAGTGAGTGAGTGAGTGAGTGAGTGAGTGAGTGAGTGAGTGAGTGAGTGAGTGAGTGAGTGAGTGAGTGAGTGAGTGAGTGAGTGAGTGAGTGAGTGAAGGAGTGAGTGAGTAGGTGTGATAACCTCCTTGTATCACGTGAAACTGGTGTCGGGTGGTAGGCAACTGATCGTATGAGACAGCTGGTTTAGGCCGGCTCAGTCCCACTGGACCCAGAATACGGTTGCTCAATTCTGAAAAGGTTAATAAAAGTTGATGAACTATTGACTTGAGTACATCTTACAAAATAAGGAACTTCATATGCTAGTTATTTCCATCTGGTCAAATTATTTATTACATAGCATTGCGCACAAATTACATAGTCGGACTAACTAGAAAAAAAGATCCCGGTGTATCCTCGCCGGCATGTCTATGTACCTTTCTAAAATATCTTAGTTTTGTGATAAGAAGGCATTTGTTGAATAACGGTATATGCCATCTTATTTCCAAGGAAAAAAATGAAGGCTCACTAACCGGATAAGAAGGATCGTCGCTGTGACTGTGAAACGGTTGGTGTGATCGTGGGTGTCGGTGTGTCCGATACGCTGTTGGCCACGGCCATGTGCGGGTTGTTAACCATGTCTTGCAGCAGGTCCTGTAAGATTATACGGTAGACATCAAACAGTATAATCATCAAACAATATACAATATATAATATACAGTAATAAAGTAAAAAAGTCAACATTTTACTGATTAAAGTTTTTTAATCGCAGAGCTATTCAATAATGTTAATATTTAATACCTTTTTTTCATACAAAGTAGGTGTGACTAAGCACATGGTTAGAACATATGATCTGAGTTCCATGCAAGTTTGTGCCAACCTGTCTTTCAGGTTCCCTGTGAACAACGTATGGTCCCTCGGATTTGGCTTTCATCGAATGGCCGTTTGTCGTGTGCTCCCTTGAAACAAGAATGAGTGAGTGAGTGAGTGAGTGAGTGAGTGAGTGAGTGAGTGAGTGAGTGAGTGAGTGAGTGAGTGAGTGAGTGAGTGAGTGAGTGAGTGAGTGAGTGAGTGAGTGAGTGAGTGAGTGAGTGAGTGAGTGAGTGAGTGAGTGAGTGAGTGAGTGAGTGAGTGAGTGAGTGAGTGAGTGAGTGAGTGAGTGAGGGAGTGAGTGAGTGAGTGAGTGAGTAAGTGAGTGAGTGAGTGAGTGAGTGAGTGAGAGAATCATTTCGTTCTGCAATAATATTAAAATGGGAACCTGTTGATATAAAGTTTCTCTGCATCAATTCTATGTTTTATACAAAGTTTTTTATACATATAAAAATGTAAGTTAATATACCATGGTAACTAAGGTACGTAAGTTAACTTTCAGATCGCTTATGAAGCGAAATCTAACAAATTCAAACGAAGATTTTCGCGCCTAAACGTTGGCCCACTGGCGCATGAAGAAGATGACGAGGAATCTTCTTGAGAGAAATTCCAGCCGCCGAAAAAATGCCGACAAACGTGTACAGTCAGTAGGGTTACCATGATTTTGAAGATTATAATAAATTTTATTCTTTTATATATTTGCCATCTTTATTATATTTTGTTTGCAACGAAAGCGATTATGGTGCGTGTCTGAATAACGGTGGTCTAATTATTTTTTGTTTGACTGTTTGCATTTCGTTGCAACATGAACATGTGTTCCAAATCCACTTGTGCTTATTTCTGGTTGTGTTATTGGCTCACGTTTACTCTTGTTGTGAAAAATATCAAGAAATTTGTTTCAAAAAGATTTTTTTTAAATTAAATCTTCTACTTCTTGACTGTGATTGCCAGTTATGTATGTACTTTAACATATTAAATGTGAACGTTAAAGTAAAATTAGACAACACTGCTTAAAAGCGCACATGATAGAACATATTTTTTATCATACTTTTCTACTTACTTATCCAAGGCTTCTTTATCACTGACATTTCTTACTTTTACTAAGTTCATGTTGCATCGAACCAGGAGATTATAGTACGAAATTCGAGCTCAGATTTTTCCTGACATTTCTTACATGAACTAAAAATCTCACTGTGGTGATAAAAAGTTTCATGTTGCCATGATCTATGGGAAGACTATACGAAATTCGAGTGGTGAGGAACTGTCAAAGCCTTACTTACGAGATCTGACTATCAGATAAACTGTGCCCATAATTAAATCAACGTCCGGGACATGGCCTGCGGTATACTCGGCACAAAACATCGATATGTCATCACAGACAATTTATATTCTTTTACGTGGGGTAGTGGTTCGATTGTTTTCTAATTGAAGTTTACTTGATGTGAATACTGATGCTGGCGATTTAGGATTTGTGATTCAGATAAAATATTTACTTGGCATAAAACATAAGTCATCTCCGGCAATCGATACTGTTTTACTAAGGGTTGTGGTTGAACTGTTTTCGTAAGTCTATTGGAAGCGTGCTCAAATGGAAACAGTTACAGTTCTGTTCCATTTTACGATAAAGTCCCGCCAACCTTTCTATCCCAGCCGGCTGCTCTCCATTTCCTTTCTGCACATAAATCTTCAATTGACCGCTGCTGCGTTTGATGTTTCGTTGGGTTTCACTGGTGCCGGTGACTGGATAATCGTTGACTTTAGTAATCACATCACCGACACAGACGCCTTCTTGGTGAGCACGACCGATTTTACTGACCTGCAATGAGTGAGTGAGTGAGTGAGTGAGTGAGTGAGTGAGTGAGTGAGTGAGTGAGTGAGTGAGTAAGTGAGTGAGTGAGTGAGTGAGTGAGTGAGTGAGTGAGTGAGTGAGTGAGTGAGTGAGTGAGTGAGTGAGTGAGTGAGTGAGTGAGTGAGTGAGTGAGTGAGTGAGTGAGTGAGTGAGTGAGTGAGTGAGTGAGTGAGTGAGTGAGTGAGTGAGTGAGTGAGTGAGTGAGTGAGTGAGTGAGTGAGTGAGTGAGTGAGTGAGTGAGTGAGTGAGTGAGTGAGTGAGTGAGTGAGTGAGTGAGTGAGTGAGTGAGTGAGTGAGTGAGTGAGTGAGTGAGTGAGTGAGTGAGTGAGTGAGTGAGTGAGTGAGTGAGTGAGTGAGTGAGTGAGTGAGTGAGTGAGTGAGTGAGTGAGTGCAAGTTCTTTCGATCGTTTGTTCGTTCGTAAGTGAGAAAAATATCTAACCTGAGTCACCGTAGGTTTACCATTGATCTGTTCCACCCTGAATCCCCAAGGCGGGCCTCCGACCAGCGTGTGCACCTGCGCACTATCCCCATTCGATGAATCCCCGTCCAGGGCTACCATGATTTATTCTGTTTTATATTTTATTTATCAATATCGCTGATTGTTATATTTTTATATGGTATCGCTGAATTGTTATTGCCCACTATAAACCGTCGTTTTATGCTTCAAGCCCATTTCACTTGAATGTTGCCGTCAAACGTTCTGCGTCGCTGATATTCTATTGTTGGATCGAGGCTGAAACTATATCAGCTTCGTTTAAAAGATTACGAAAAGTAATTATGTTATAGAAATCAAGCTAAGACTTTAATTAGAAATTTTTTTGTACCCACAGGTATGAGCAGAAATTAAAAATGCGTATCAGATTCAAAATGTCTTTGAAGTGGTGAGTCAGTCAGCTTAGTGCTAAAATGAGAAGTTGACCAATGTATTGGCCGGTCCGAAGAAATTATGAACAATTAGTAAAGCAATCAAACGTTCTAGAAGGTTCACAGTGGTTCGTAACACAATTTTGTTTTCAATAAAATAACTTACAATGAGTCAGCGTCACTTGAAATGAAATCGTTCCAATTCACCTTTATGTACCCTATCAAATTTCACGATGTGGCTTTTTTGTACCAGTCTCGAAATCGGGAAGGGAGCGCCAAAAAGTTGTCGATACAGTTAGAATTTCACACTTTAATTAACATTAATGTCTGATTTAGAACCGAAGATTCTAAGCAAATAGCTATGTAAGAAAGTAAATCTGAACATTTTCTAACGACGACTACCAAAACGAAACGGCAGAATTTATTGCAAGTTTTGATGGGGTTGCGGACCCGAGATGTTTCGGGTGTTTTAGTTGTAGGGACAGAGGTTTTTAGGGTGGCTCACACTGGTGCTGGCGGAAGCTCAACAAATTTGGCTGGAGATTTTGATTATGACATTTTGGCAAGATGTTTGTTTATAACGTAATGCTAATACAAAAAAGTACAATATCATGGAGTAGACGTTAACAATTGGATCATTGTAACATATTTTAAAAAGACTGGCTCAATACTGACTATATGAAGAGATAAGTCGTTGTATCGTTAAAACGTGAGTTGAAGTTGATAAATAACTAGCTTTTGCCACTCGTTTCCAATTTGAAAAATCAGAACGGTTTGTTAAAAAAACTAAGAAGACAACAAACTTTGCTAACAACATTTAATAATGGTTTTATAGACCAACTGTTATGTACTCAAGTAAGTATTTTTATCGTATCGCATTTTGCGATTATCTGAAGCAGCGAAAGACTATTGGGAGAAAATGGCCTCCTGAAAGTATGTACGTCCATATCTACATTAAAAAAATCTGTTTTTGAATGAAAACAAATGACTGAGTGAACGAAACGACTACTATAGTCGAAGCACTAAACATATGGCATACAACTGGCAAAAAATCGAGAAAATGTGCCGCTGAGTCTACGGAATCAATATTTCTGCAAGAAAGAAAAAAAGGAGAAGAAAAAAATAAATCAATGCAAATCTCTGAGGATCAATAAATTAGACGAAATTTGTTGGGTGTTGATTATGGCAAAGTACAATCTATTAGCCGAAGCCTTGGTCTACACAGTGCTTTGATCTGGCACGTGCTAACCCTCGAATGATGTGTCTGAATGATTTACACATTCGTCTTTTACGACCAACAAAGTCGGATACGACTACGAGTCATTGGATTACAATTAACAACAAGAATTATACTTCTTTTTAATAAAAAGAACTAAAAGAAGAAAACAGCAATGGTTTATAACATTTTTAGTTTAAATGTCTAAATGGTAAAAAGCGATTCAAATCAGATTTAATTTATCTGAATATGAATGATTCACTCATTTGACTTTTACGATCAACAAATTACAATACGACTACGAGTGATTGGATTTCAAATTAACAGCTACAAATATTTTTTTATCTCGTCTCGTAGAGAATACCACTGGCTTACACAAGATACTCAAGACATTACTCAAGTGAGTAGAAATATTGATAGTAATCTACACTTTATTTTCGTAAATAACACAGCAGAGTTAACTAATATCATTCGTTAAATGTTAAATAATTTTTCTGAAGTGATTTAATGTTTTTCAGGACTAACCACACATTTTTATTACTTGTCACACCAAGTGGTATGCTTTTTTAGAGACTGAATGCGAATAACATGTTATTGGTGCGGCTGTGACCCACCGGCGGAAGGTAAATGGAATTACCTATCTTTGGCAGTATCGAAATGGTATACAGATAGAATAATTCAGTTAATTTCGTGATACAGATGTAATTCAGATTTTCTTTCATCTAATTATTTAAAGTTTTTGATAAAAGTAAATGACTATTGCACGGCATATTTTGCGCTTTTGAGAAGCAGATGTTCCGCAAAGCCGGGGGTCGTCAACATCATTGGCTCATCACCGTTTGGCACTTTTGCCAAAGTTTCGTATCTAGAGTTCTGACGGTGTCAGCATAACTGACGACAGAAATGAATTTTTCTAATTTATATAATATTTATATAATAATTTAATATTTATAATAAATTATATTTATCTTCCTCTAAAGTGTTTTACTACATTTATTTGTTTGTTTTTTTTTAGTAAAAAAACAATTTGTGTTTGTTTTAGGTGAATAACAGATAATAATAATGAAGTTGTCCTGACTATGAAACGTCTCCTTCTGAAATAAGAAATATGGTTATGATTGGTCAGGCAGTTTCGAACTGAGGACTATACAGATGTATACACGAATCCATGTATCCAGAAAAACGTCATTTTTTCAAAGTATACCAGAATTAAATGTTGCCGCCCATAAAAAAATAAAAAATCTGTTGCTTTCGAACCGCGAAATGGTCTTTACCGTGTTCGGAGTCGGAACACCTCGGATTGAAGTAAAATTCATGCTGAGAGAACTATGGTTACATAAAGTGAAAAAAACACTCACTGAAACATGGACATAAAAGATATCGGCGAACGTGGTCAGTGCTTTCGGAGTGTTCGTTCGTTATGAATTAAAAGGTGTGGAAAATATTTTGTAATCGAATCAACGATTGATCATGTATGTACGTCTATCTTTGTTCCTAAATATCGGACAAGTTGACAAATGAGGAACACCTTAGCTGAGGTATTCTGCTATTTACATTACGAAATTATAAAAAGTTTCTAATTTATTAATATTGGTAATTAATAATTCTGAAGGCTTCTAATTTCACTATGTTGTATAGACATCTGAAGCAGCAAACCCGCAATTCACCAAGGTTCCAATTGTATATAGATCGATTCAGTGAAACTAGCTAGCTAACCAAACTGGAAACCGAAAATACATATTACATGCATATTCTGTTACTGAACAGACACTTACAATACAACAGAAGTAAAAAAAGCTTTTAGTAAAATTTCAGAAGTAATAATTTCAGAAGTAAAAATTCGGGTGTCGAGTAAGACTTATGATACCGAAAATATATGACCTGATCTATATATGACATTGCCAGAAGCTACTGAAAATTCGATATCTTCACTATAAATAGGGGCATTCAAAGCGTACGAAACCCCTCATACACTCCATAAAATCGTCAACTAATTTAAAATTAATGTACACCAATATATATATTCTACAAAGGTAAACGATTTTCAGACATAATTTTCGTGGTTTAAATAGTATAAGGATCTTCTAATCAGATTTCAGAGTAAATGAGCTCCACACATTGAGGTATACATCTACGGACACACACACAATTTGTGGGCACATTTGTACCCCTCAGTATTAGGAACCCGCTGTTCTGGACATGGGGGCATTCCAGGTTGTGTTTTGTTGCAGACTCACTCGGTAGTGAACGAATATTATTACAACACAAGTTTTGGGGGGAAGCTTTGGTGATTCACTCGTTGGCGGGGGAGATGATGGAGTGAGTCTGAGGGGAATTTTTCCTGTCTTGAGGAATTTCGAGTAAAAATTGTTCCATGGAAGTAAGCTGGTTTTGGTAATAGTCTCAAATTTCTTACCCTGAAGGCCGGTCCACCACTGAAGAACTCACGAACCAATTTTCTTACGCGGAGTTCTAATAATTACTTTGTAGTGCCATATTAGAAGGTGCGCAGATACAAACTAGTGAGTGAATGTATTGATCTGATTGCAGTTGAAGCTGTCAGTTTTGTTATTGAAACATTCGGAAATGCTGTGTTTATCCGATTTGCTTGAAAATGTATGTAGAAGAAATGATCTGGTTGTGTTTATGGATTAGTCTATTTATCAGTCAACCGTCAGTCAGTCAGTCACTCAGTCAGTCAGTCAGTCAGTCAGTCAGTCAGGCAGTCAGTCAGTCAGTCAGTCAGTCAGTCAGTCAGTCAGTCAGTCAGTCAGTCAGTCAGTCCGTCCGTCAGTCAGTCAGTCCGTCAGTCAGTTAGTCAGTCAGTCAGTCAGTCAGTCAGTCAGTCAGTCAGTCAGTCAGTCAGTCAGTCAGTCAGTCAGTCAGTCAGTCAGTCAGTCAGTCAGTCAGTCAGTCAGTCAGTCAGTCAGTCAGTCAGCCAGTCAGTCAGTCAGTCAGTCAGTCAGTCAGTCAGTCAGTCAGTCCGTCAGTCAGTCAGTCCGTCAGTCAGTCAGTCAGTCAGTCAGCCAGCCAGTCAATCAGTCAGTAAGTCAGTCATTCATTCAGTCAGTCAGTGGGTCAGTCAAATCAAAAACCATCATTTTATGTTTTATTCTTTCATTATGGCGCAAACATGGAAACAAAATAATATTTACTTTTCATTTCATACCGGGAGCGAACTCTATCGTGGTTAACTTACATAAGTCCATTAGTTCCGTAACTTAAGAAACTTACAAAACGTTCATAATTTACATAACTTACATAAATCGCTTAACAGATTTATTAAATTTTTTTAATTCAGTTCGCCCTCGATATTCCTCTTATCCATTAACCGAATTTGGTGTATCACATCACGAGCCAGTCAACAATATTGTTAAACTGGTATACTTAATTGACAAAATGACAGTGAAGTTGAGATTGAGGCTATAATGAGTTATACTGTATAAAACAACAAAACATTTAAAATTTACATCTATAGCAGAAGCATATGCAAAGATAACAGTCGTTCGCAATTTAAAAAAAGAAATTTGTATTGAGTATCAACTGTTAAATGTTCGAGTAGGTTCACATCGTATGTCAATGATATTAATAAAGTTACGAAACTACTCAAACAGTTATTTAACTTCATAATTATGGTTAAAGGCAACATAATATACTGTACATAAAATCAATCACTAATTCAATTAATCATTCACTCAATCAATCAATATATCAATCAATCAATCATTCAACTTCGATTCATTAGCATTAATTGGATGTTCATTGAGTCCAATCTTCTGCTTCATAGCGAACTGGAATGAGCACGAGCCTTTGGTATTTAGTCTGACCATATTATTTTCTACCGTAAGCATAGCTTTCAGTGATTTCGAGCAGTTGCCCGACGACAGGATCTCCCTGTAAGTGAGTGAGTGAGTGAGTGAGTGAGTGAGTGAGTGAGTGAGTGAGTGAGTGAGTGAGTGAGTGAGTGAGTGAGTGAGTGAGTGAGTGAGTGAGTGAGTGAGTGAGTGAGTGAGTGAGTGAGTGAGTGAGTGAGTGAGTGAGTGAGTGAGTGAGTGAGTGAGTGAGTGAGTGAGTGAGTGAGTGAGTGAGTGAGTGAGTGAGTGAGTGAGTGAGTGAGTGAGTGAGTGAGTGAGTGAGTGAGTGAGTGAGTGAGTGAGTGAGTGAATGAGTGAATGAGTAAAGACGCACCTGAACATGGTAGCAATGTTAATACCAGCCATGGGCAGCACGAGCGCACCATCACGTCTTCTGACGATAGTGACTGTCACGTGACCTGCAATGAATATTCACCTAATTAGTCACTCACTCACTCACTCACTCACTCACTCACTCACTCACTCACTCACTCACTCACTCACTCACTCACTCACTCACTCACTCACTCACTCACTCACTCACTCACTCACTCACTCACTCACTCACTCACTCACTCACTCACTCACTCACTCACTCACTCACTCACTCACTCCTCACTAACCGTACATCTTACTCTTCAGATGGAAGCTACCGGAGTACTGCATCTCTTCGACGATCATCTCTGCCGTTGTCTGGTATTTTGCAGGTACAATAATATTACTGTCCACACCCCAGGTCAATATCTCGGCGATACTGTTCTCCGTGGCCTTGTTGAAATGAAGCTCATGCTTGAACCCGGCCTTGAACTCGAGGATCTCGCCTGTAGAATAATGATGATCAGTTGTTAGACATGTACAAAAGTTAGTTTCTAAATCTTTGGTAGAAATATAAAATTCGAACATTTAGATGACCTAGTGAACTATGTACATGTAAATGTGTTAGAAATCTGTTGTTTTATGTCGCGTATTCAGGGTGTGAAATAGAAACTGAGATAATAAACTACAGGTACACTGGATAATGTTCGTTGAAAACTTTTTTTTGATTAATACCAAAAGCTCATTTCGCATTCAATAGATAGCATATGTTTTTTATTATCTGTTACAACTAATCTCCATTGAAAGTCACGTATATTAGTTAAAATTTTTGTTCAATCTTCGGATTTTAACCAACGTGAATATGAACTTCTATAATAAATATAATGAATAATAAATCATACATATACTGCTCATGATTGATTATGCAAAAAATCCGAATCGAGTTTACAAGCAAAGAAAATTACAGGAGTAAGATTTTTCCTTCAGTGTCAGTTGCATACGAGATTTCAAGTTCTGGAAATGGCTCAAATAAAAGGATTTTTTTAATTCTTAAGTATTTTGATCTTCCTTATAATAATTACCCGTCATTCTAATATTTTTATGCATGTTTCTGAATTAATTACATGTGTTTTGCCTCGAAAAGATGAGCGCAGCCGATTTCCCCAGTAAGACTTTTCTCCTTCAACAATGATCGAAAGTGTTACAACGTATTGCATAATGAAACACGAGCAGTATATATTACTAAATTTAATAAACGAACATGGTGTCTTAAGTCCGAGTTCAGTCTCCATGCCCATGGTGTAGCCCTGTTCGCGGCAGATCAATGCCACCGACTCCGTGGTACGTTCCGTTTTGAACGAGTACTCCTACAAAAAAGGTTTTTAATCTACTGTGAATAAATTTTATTAAATTCCGATGAAACATGTTTGCATATGATGATTTTTCTAGCCGAGAATGGCCGTTTTCCATTTCAATGTGAATAATAATAATTGAAAGAGTTGAAGAGATTAAGGTAATTAAGATAACTTGTGTATAAATTTTTTTCTCCCAACAAACCGAAAAGCAGTTCGGAAACTTTGGCGTATCAACCAGAGTGAACATTCATGCAGGTATGGACAAAGGTTCAACTGACCATCTAATTATTATTTATTAATTTCCTTATTAACCTGATCTCTGTTCGTGTTGTTAGTAAACACGGTTTTGAAGAGTGTGTACGGTTTTGATCCGGTCGGGTTCAGGTTGGCATATTCAGGTTCTCCATGCTCAATAATCAATCGTTTGATGTTGATCTCGAAGCAAACATCATCTCGTTCCATGCCACGAAACTCGGATTTGACCTGAAGAAAAGTACGAGGATGTTCATAGGGTGACCGTTATACAATATTTGTGACTTTATTTGTGACATCTTTGCTACTGTGGCATACTAACTGAATAAACTAAATTCTACTTCAGTTTCATGAGCTTCGAAGAATAGAAGTTAATTACTTTTAAAAACATTGAAAGCGTCCTGAAAAAACCATGTTATTGACGAGTTAGGATGAACATAAATGTAACTATTTTTTTACTAACTGAATGACTATTCTCATGGTATTAATCATAAGGTAAGTTGTACTGCGTCTTTCTCAAGAAAAAGGAAAGAATTGACTACTGTACGTAAATATATGTCATTCCAGATAACATTCCAAATTAAACTTTTTTGATTAGTGGCTTTTTCAAAATTTAGACATGTATCTTAATATTATATCTGCATTTTTGGCTAACCTTTTTGATGGAATCCAGATCCTGGTAATGTGCCCAGGCATAGTCTTCAATGAGTTGATGCAGGTCGATCATGTTGGACGGACGCAGACCGTTCACTGACGGAGTGAAGTTCTGAAATAAGACGTTTGTTAATATTTATTTATTACTCACAGGTTTATACATAAACGTTTTATAATGTTTAGTTTATTATTCACAGGTTTACAAATGTACATCTTATCTTATAATGTTTAGTTTATTGTTTACGTATTTTTATATGTATGTACCTTTTATTATTTTCTCTCCATCGTTGAAACTATAGTTCACTCAATTTATCACAACTTCAGTATTTAGTTCAATATTGTCGACATTAAGCAGACATTGACAATTGGTCTAGGTCATTTAATGAGATGGTATTTAAAATATCACAATATTGGGTGCTCAAATTAAGAAGTTTCAGATCTGAAGATAAATCATATGAAATTCGAAGTTCATATTGGATACGGAATTCAAAAATCACCTCAGAATTGATTCTAAAGTTAATATCCCAACTAAACGACAATGTAATATGATGCTAAAGCACTGTTGAAGTCAAATTGTAAGATTTCATGCATTCAGTTTCCTGTATGACAATTTTTTTTCAATTGCTCGTTTGATTTGTATGTCCTGTTATGATTGATGTGTCACGGTGGGTGATTTGCTTTGTTGATCGTTTTTCACTCTTCAGAAAACCGCATTATAAATGTTTGTATCTGACTTCTGATATTCATTAAGATTTGTGGGTTCCCATATATCCCAGGATTTACGGGTTTCCATTATGAAGTCCAAGTTGTAACTAAAGTACGATACAAGCGTTTCTTGATCCATTTTGTAGAAGCGATCGGGATGCACGCAAGCACTTTACTGAAGCATGTATGAGCCAGGAAAACTTCTCCCATCAATTTTTTCGTATTCTAGATTTTGACTTCCATACTTTCACGATAGCATGAGCTGAAACGGAGAAATATCATATCAAAGTGAAAACAGCTTGCTGTACCTTCTCCTGACGTCCGGCTGGATCTTCCGGCTTTGGCAGATACTGATTTTCGCGTTCAGATTCCTGACCACGCGACGGACACGTGCCCATACAAACGATTCAGATGATACGTGGTACGGGTGAGGTGATCGTACGGTGATGGTAAGGTGATTAGACAATGGTCATCAATGAAGTTGATGCAGGTGATTGGGTGATGATTATCAATGAAGGTGATTCAGGGAGTCAGGTGATGTAAGTGACTCAAGCGATGGGGTGACTGACGGATAAACTGTCGACAGTAAGAAATGGGGTATTTGTACGATTGAGTACTATGGATAATAGTGGTAGCGATCTGCAAGCAAATAACACATGGCATAAGTACGATGAAAATACGTATAGTGGATTCGTGTGATTTGGACTCGTATGCATGGAAGAAGTTGACTAATTGTGTATATTGAGATTCAGTTTCATATTTTGCACCGAATTTGCGGATAATTGCAGTATTCTATGTTTGGAAACCCTGGTAAGTTCACAATAATAAAAGTACCTAAGTTGGTGCATCCACTGACAGGCATTTATGAAATGAATACTTCATCGAATCAATTGGGCAATAAATGATAGAAATGATGAAAGAAAGCTTTGTGGAATAAATACTCCGTACTGCGGATAAAAAAATATTACAACAATTTCCATTTTCTACAAATCAAAATGGCATTTTAGATGCATACATGTGTAAAAAAACAAACGGTGTGCAAAAACTCCTGAAATGTGGTTACTTCAAGTGATTCAAATAAAGTTTTTAAAGTGCGAATTGTAAGGCAGATAAGGAAGTTCCAAGTTTCAAGTTTTGAGTGTGACTCACCTGTGCGTGGTAACTGCCGCGATCAGGTTTCATCAGTGATTCAATGGTATTAGTAATGGCATAGTAAGGGTGTTAGTAAGACATTATATTAGTACATTTCATTGTGAGATATTTCCTGAATTGTGTAATGAAGATTTACCATTATGAATGTGTTTTAGCACAAAATTTACTACAAAATGTTCTTACACATCGAGGAAAGATTTTTTTGCTATAACGATACTTTTCTTGGGATGAGAAATTCAGACTTGACTTCGGCATACTGTAAGTCGGTCAACATTTAATGGTCACCTGAATAGTGGGAACATGACGGTATGATGGTATATAAATACATGGCCAATGTCGCATACTACCCATCAACATGGTTGACTCATCATATGCAATGCTCGGCTATCATTATTTTTTTCCGGAGCCAATTTTCCATAACAAAAATACAGAATGTTGGACCGAACGAACGATACATCAGAACACGGGTAACATCACACAAAAACATTAGCATCATTACACGAGCAGTATATGAATAATGTTACTGATAACAGGAACTGCGGGCCAAACAGCAAAACGCACATATTTTATGCTCTCCAGGTCAAACAAACAATCATAATGACTAATAGGAGATTTGTTGCTGCAACAGTCGTTGTCATCATAAGGTTATTAGAAAATGTATATAAAAACCTGATAAAACGTGGAGTTACGTAATCGTGCTTATCACAAAAATTGAGATCTTGAATCTGTTTTACAAGTCCCAATATTATTGGAATACTAACATCTAATTCAAATAAGACTTCGGTACTGTAAAGTCAGACTGGAAAAGGGATAAACTCCTATATCTGTTTCAAAGCCCTGTTCATCCCAACCACACTGTTTATCCATTGGCCAGCGTAATTCGCTAACCCAATAGCACTTGTATATAATGCTCGGGTGCAATGATGTTTTAGCGGAATTGCAATGGCACATTGTAGTAAGCCAAACAAGCCGTTGCACTCATTGGCACTTCCAGGGTGCAGCAAGTGCCACTGGCTTTGAGTGGAACCCAATGTGTCGTATATCTGAGGTGGTCTCGGGAAGGTGAAGGCAATTAATGAAATATTTGGTAGAAGATGTAATGGGAATCTGTTTGGAACCGACGATAAATCCGTAGCATACAACTTTATTTATTATATGGATAGATTCACAGATATCGAAGAATACTCGAAAGACATTTCATTGCCAGCATTTATGTAGCAGCACGGAAGTATTTTCTAGCATAAAAAGCATGGGAGAAGCCTTAATTGAAACGTTCGTGACGGAACCAACGTGTTTGGCAGTATTCAGGGACAACCAGATCAGATAAATGACCACATTCACACAATTTGCCAGTAATGATAAACAGATGTGGTTGGGATTCTCCAGTACCACACACTACGGTACTTGTCATTATTATGCCGTCAAATATAAACAATCGTGAAGACCGTGATTCTTTTTAGTGCATGTTTGTTGGTATATAGTGTCGAACTTTAACACAACTGTCGCATAACGGTTTGCGAGGACTTGTTAGATTCGGTTTCATGGTTTATGTGTGGGTCACTTTAACTCACCGAAAATGATCTCACCGAAAGCACATCACCGAAAAAAACTATCCGAAAGTCATGTAAGGTACGTACATTTTTGTACCATTTCCCATAATATAGCAAATAACCAAGAAGACCACAAGTTTCTTTGGTTTAGTTTTTGTTAAAGTTGAACTTTTACAACAGTGGCCGAACAATTTGCCCAATAACACGGCTTTTATTATTATGCGGCTGAGCTACATAAACTGAAACCCGACGTATTGACTCAACGACAGTCAGTCATTCCATCCTGATTTCGGCTCAGGTTACGTGGCACCCGATGTAATGTGCCCACATTGGTCAGTGTCAATGATTCGGATAATAATAGTCAAATGAACCGAAAATTGAAATTGTCCAATCAAAATTACGTCGAATTATGGAACGATAAGTGAAACTTCATTTCTGAGGTAGAACTTGAAGAGGGAACATTTATGGGGTACAGCTTATTCTTGGCGTTTGTACATCCATGCTTTTTTCACAAAGGTTATGAAGTCACAATAAGCAGTATAAACAACTTATATTCACAGAACAACTGGAAGGACTGACTGACTTACTGACTGACTGACTGACAGACTAAGACTGACTGACTGACTGACTGACTGACTGACTAACTGACTGACTGACTGACTAACTGACTGACTGACTGACTAACTGACTGACTGACTGACTGTCTGAACGGCTGTCTGACGGACGGGCAAACTGTTCAACTGACTGGCTGACAAATACTTAAGTCAACCAAGCAGGAACAGTTTCTAACTAAGCTTATGTGCATACGAAATACGAATGTATATCAGTCAAAACAGAACGACATACAGCTTTCTCCCAGTAGTCTCGTATCTGCATATCAACAGCAGCAGTTCACTGAACCGGAATAAGTGCCAGACTCAGTCTAATGTGGTCTTGGTATCCATGGACCTGCTGGTCTAATGTGCCTCTAACAAAGAAAGGCTCCACTACTGCTAGCCATAAAACGGGTCTGTTAGAGCAGTGAGTATTTTTGAAACAAAGTCACGAAGTAATCACCAAATGTATGTATCTCTACTGAGTATTCTCCTGGAAATTTGGAAAACTAAAGTACATACGATGAATTGAGATGAAAATACAGTATCACGCATGGAAATACCAACTATGAATCCAACTATTAACCACTGAACATGATAAACTCACATGAAGTTATACTTCAGTGAATACTAAGCTTAAGGTGAAATTTCTTGACAGACTTGTTACACCAACAGCCAAAAGCCCTGTAACAGCCGGCAGTACATGAAAGTACTGGCATATTGAGATCATGAATGCATGATATGAGGCGGCAGGGTACAGGCATACATGACCGTTGTTGTTGTCATGAGTGCTGATGAAACTCAGCCTCAGCTACCGTCGTAATGTGACTGGGGAATTAATGAAAGTCGAGAGCCGGAGAGATCAGAGCCTTATGTATGCATACGATGAACAGAGGATTATTAGTATTGAGTGAGTGAGTGAGTGAGTGAGTGAGTGAGTGAGTGAGTGAGTGAGTGAGTGAGTGAGTGAGTGAGTGAGTGAGTGAGTGAGTGAGTGAGTGAGTGAGTGAGTGAGTGAGTGAGTGAGTGAGTGAGTGAGTGAGTGAGTGAGTGAGTGAGTGAGTGAGTGAGGGAGTGAGTGAGTGAGTGAGTGAGTGAGTGAGTGAGTGAGTGAGTGAGTGAGTGAGTGAGTGAGTGAGTGAATGGTTTCAATGACTGGAAGACTGAGAAACTGACTGACGTATTGACTGATAAATTCACTGAGAACTTGAAGAGAATACTGCAATCCAAAGGTGGTTTACAAGAGAAGAGACAGACGCAAAGAATGACCTTTTTATTTAGAATTCATATTTGCAATAAACCAAATCAATGAGCCGGCAAATCGGAACGTCCAGAGTCAGTCTATGATCCATGATTGCAGTGTACACAAACGTACAATTGACTTGCAGACAAAAGCATGATAAATGGGATATCCAGTTCACCTATCCATTCGTTATGATTTACGTTACCAGTATACCTTACCAATATCTCATGTTAAACGAAAAAACTTAATGTTTTGTTTCGCTGTAAAAAATATGCGCTTGAATATACCAAATGGAAGGCATTTACCGCTTAGTATCCAATATGATTATAAGGAATAAAGCGATGATTTCACCTGCCACAGTTGGCACAATAATACTAAGTTATGGAAAATACTGCAGAAAGTGCTTCGTATACGCGAAGTTAAAAGAGTACATGACTTGTGGATTATAGATTTCCCGAAACGAACACTTCATCTCTTACCTTACTACTTCAGCGAGTGTTTCACGAAGATTACTCGACGAATTGGCACATGTAAGCCCCGTTACTTTTATGGCATAGAGCCCATACAAAGCTATACCGTTGGTAATGAATTATTTATGGGGCTTGCGGTCCGGGCTCCTTCAGTAGGTATTATAGAGTAGAGGAAAGTGTATTGACTTCACTTCGGTCTTAGTGAGAAGAGACGGCAAGTGGGTATATCAGATACATGTTAAAAAGTTCGAAGTGAGTTCAAAAAACTTACTTTGTGATCTGAATAATGCTTCCGTAGGTGTTATGCCATGAAGGAAAGTATATTGGCTTCACGTCGGTCTCATAAGTTATGTAAGTGGATAACACATATCAGATGGATGTATGTACATAGAAAGGTTGAAGTGAAATGGGAAAAAAATGTTTTACAGCTGAATAAAAAAGTTTTTAATGGTACTTCATTCGGTTCTGTGAAAACACATGTAAACGGCTAGGCGCCATTTGGACAAAACCCGATTAAACAACTGCCAATCGGACAAATCCCGATTTGACCGAAACAACGGTTCGTCAACCTCGGAAGACAAACTTCGGCGAATCAAAAAGGCGGTGCGCCGCGCAATAAAAACACGATCGCGCCGCGGGACACGGAATTCATTCACTTTTCAAAGTCCCTATAAAATCAAGTTGCGCGTGTCAATTCATCTTACTGATTTATGGATGGGAAAAAGTGCGGAATCAATTGGTTTTTAGCTGGAAAATTGTTCCGAGGTGTAGGCAACCTCATTCGATGAAAAATTGCACCAAAGACAGTAATTCGATTCACAAAAATGTCAATCATTCTATTGACTGGACTTAAAAGAATAAAAGAGTCAAACTAAAAGGATTTCAGGAAATGTATCCTTGGTTGCTTCAATGTATAACAAATAATTATTCGGATTTTAATACCATTGATGGTAATAAAGAGACTATTCTCATGCTCTAACGGGCCGAAGATAATGTCCAATGGGCGTCATTACACCGAATCAACAGCCAAGTAATCATGATCATCAAAATCTTCCTCATGACTCTCCGACTACCGCATTCGGCTTGTATTACATGCAATCTACCTGGTCATGTGACCTTGAAATGTGAGAGGCATGTTTGGTTTGTCTAGTTTACTGCTTTCTTTGAGAAAAAAGTACAGCTCACCGACTTGGTATTATTCTATACGCAGAAAAGTAAAACTTTTATACAGAATTCTCAGTTTCTCCTTATGTAATCCTTTAAAGGAATAAGTGAACTTAGTGGAATCATGGAACACGATTATCGTTTTTTTAAAGTTTATAGTGAAAACAACTCTGCGTGGAAAAATCGTTGTTTCTCGTAAAAAAATCGGGCGAATGAGTGAGTGATTTTAGTGAGTTAGGAGCGGAATGTGTGAAACGAGCGTGCTAATTTTTTGCTTATCTGATCAACGGCCGTTTTTTCACACCCGAGTTTTACATTTAATGAACTCGTAAAACTAGCAGAAATTTAATACAATCTCGAATTACGAGAGATCATGGGCTATACTCTAGATTATACGATAAAATGTGTTCAGTATATAGCGTTTTGGATTTTAATTTAACTGAGTGTTTGGTAGAGTACAGTCCGAAGAAAACCTGAAGTCTTATAATTACATGTTTCATGAAGTTTACCACCTGTCCCTCCGACAAACTAAAGAGGTCACGACCACGAGGTGACAAACTGACAGACTGAAATGACTGACTGACTGACTGACTGACTGACTGACTAACTTACTGACTGACTGACTGACTGACTGACTGACTGACTGACTGACTGACTGACTGACTGACTGACTGGCTGACTGACTGACTGACTGACTGACTGACTGACTGACTGACTGACTGACTGACTGACTGACTGACTGACTGACTGACTGGCTGACTGACTGACTGACTGACTGACTGACTGACTGACTGACTGACTGACTGACTGACTGACTGACTGACTGACTGACTGGCTGACTGACTGACTGACTGACTGACTGACTGACTGACCGACAGTGTGGCGGAAACAGTAGCCTGTACAGCAGCAGTGACATACTGACAGACATACATGCATGTAGCGGCAGCAAGTGACTCAATCAGTGCACATGCATATACCCGACCAACATGGGGTGTCGTCATAAATGCAATTTACAGCGGCTTATGCCTCATGTGCCAGCGCCTAAAATTCTGTGGCACACAAGGAAATGGGTTCCAAGTTAGAGAAACCACAGTATGGAAACACTTTGCAAACAGTGTGTAGCAATTTAGAACTTCATTGTTCTGTAGCTGGCTCGACATTTTTTATTACATAATTTTACAGCATCATGTAATTTTCAGATTTTTTTGCAATCACCAGCATGTTTCGGTGTGATAACAATGCAATTATGTGAGTTGAGTCTTCTTCCTTCATTAATGAGGGCCTAAAAGGAATAGTAGTACATAATTCAGATTCCAAATTGCAGGGCATACAAACAGCTCAACCCAAATCACTTGCAGCTCGCATAACTCTCGAACAATAATATTTTATGATCAATGCCAAAACAATCGTCAATTCAACATTCATCATACTTATCACCCAATCGAAAATCTTTTATCAACCTAAAAAATCTGTGCATAATAATGTTGTAACACTGATTATGCAGCTAAATGGCTTAAAAATGCATGGGATTTTTATATACCAATCCAGTATGTATGGTATGCAGCCATGGAATGTGCCGCTACGGTGTTTAGCCCGAACTTGATTGATTGGTACATATACATATATGATTTATGATTGATAGCAAAAAAATCTTGAGACATTCTAGGTTATATTTCACTTTCGTCACTATGTATATTTATCACACTCAAGGATCTACGCATAATAATGTTGTAACACCGATAATGCGGCTAAATCGCGTGTAAAAAACGCATGACATTTTCATAGGCCTATCCAGAACTAGCGGACGAGCCAACCCTCCAAAGAGTGTGGAATTTCGTCAAAGAATGGGGAATGAGCAGTTTCTATGTCGTTTCATCTACATCTTAAGGAACAAAATCAAAGAGAGATAAAATCCATTTTTCCTTTTCCTTCTCGTCCACTAGTGAAACCTAGTATGTATGGTATCCAGCTTGGGAATGTGCCGCAACGGTGTTTAGCCCGAACTTGATTGATTGGTACATCGGGGTGCCGTTGTGGCACATACGACATGTTGGCCCATTCGGTTCGAGCTCGTTATGAGTGTCAAGGGACGTTACAGGCTAAACTGAACCCATTGAGCTGCTTGCCAGATTTCGAAGCGTTTATCTATTACTACTATTACTTCTATTTTTTCCTCACGTAGTGTTTAACACAGGTTTTATGTTTTTTCGATGCTTGAAATTGTCAAATTATCCAAATGAAGCTGAATAATGCCATATTGCATCCAATTGACTATCACTAAGTCGTCAGTTTCTACTTGTTGTAACAAAAACTTGGCCCTGAAATCCTTTTTTGCAGACTATTCCCAGAAGAAATCCCATAAACGTGCGGAAAAGAAAAGAAATCCGTGCGGCTGTGGAAGATTGTCTTGATTAGGAACGTTATTCGATTGGTAAGCAAATAAAATCGTTAATGACCAGGATTGAGTGGCTGGAGAAGACAAAGTTTTGGGTTTCAAGCTACAGTTTAAATTCTATTTGTTAGAAGAACGGCTATATTCAGAGTATTTCATACACATAATTTAAATTAGAGGCATTATTTTAATGAGAACATGCAAAACCGATGCTAGTCTAAGCCAAAAGTCCAAGAAAACTCACGTTTCTGAGAGCTCGCATGACCACAAGTTGTGGGGTAGAAAATCAACAATAATGGTAACTGAAACATATTTCAGATTACAATGTGCCCAGAAAGTCTCCGTAAAGTCTAGTTGATTAGATTACCGATTAAAATTTTAAAGACCTTAGGAATAAAATAAAACTCTACCATCAGTTTGGTCCAAAATTTCCAGCCCACAAAGTATAAACCGCGGATTGATGATTATGTAAATTAGATAGTATTGTGGAACTTACAATACAAACAAACAGATAACGAGCGATTAACGCGATGTTCAATCACATAAAAAATCACAAATTCCGTGTTTTTACAAAATTACCAGGAGGTCTACGACTGTGAAATCTAAACAAATCATCAGCCGTCCAACAATGGTAGTGAAAATGAGCAATATTCGATGTAAAAATGCACGTATTTTAGCGCTAAAGGATCGTCATTGCTATTTTGTGGAGGACAGAGATAATAAGCGGATTCGTTTGAGTAGTAATCTTCCGACCCGGTGTAATTTGACTATCTGTTGTTGTTGTTATTGTTGTTGTTGTTGTTGTTGTTGTTGTTGTTGTTGTTGTTGTTGTTGTTGTTGTTGTTGTTGTTGTTGTTGTTGTTGTTGTTGTTGTTGTTGTTGTTGTTGTTGTTGTTGTTGTTGTTGTTGTTGTTGTTGTTGTTGTTGTTGTTTTTGTTGTTGTTGTTGTTGTTGTTGTTGTTAAAGCATATTCTATAAATATAATAAACAACAAGATCAAAGTTCGATCTGTGAGTTTGGTCTGTCAAACTGTCGTCTATTTGTTTGATTGTTTGTGTTTGTGATCAGCACATCAGTCAGTCAGTTCGCTTTGATTGATGGCTACTGCTCACTTGTTTGCTCAGAACATTTATAACAAAAATGTGGAAAAAAATTTAAATTTATAACACAAATTGTGCTTTCTACTCGCTAAGTTACTTCACGGAAGAAAAAAATGGATAACGTACGTACAGCCTGAGTGACCGACTGACTGACCGACTGACTGACTGATTGACTGACTATCTGACTGACTGACTGACTGACTACTGACTGACAGACTGACTGACTGACAGACTGACTGACTGACTGACTGACTGACTGACTGACTGACTGACTGACTGAAAAACTGACTGACTGACTTACTGACTGACTGTCTACCTGACTGACTGACTGACTGACTGACTGACTGACTGACTGACTGACTGACTGACTGACTGACTGACTGACTGACTGACTGACTGACTGACTGACTGACTGACTGACTGACTGACTGACTGACTGACTGACTGACTGACTGACTGACTGACTGACTGACTGACTGACTGACTGACTGACTGACTGACTGACTGACTGACTGACTGACTGACTGACTGACTGACTGACTGACTGACTGACTGACTGACTGACTGACTGACTGACTGACTGACTGACTGACTGACTGACTGACTGACTGACTGACTGACTGACTGACTGACTGACTGACTGACTGACTGACTGACTGACTGACTGACTGACTGACTGACTGACTGACTGACTGACTGACTGACTGACTGACTGACTGACTGACTGACTGACTGACTGACTGACTGACTGACTGACTGACTGACTGACTGACTGACTGACTGACTGACTGACTCATTTATTGACTGACTGATTTATATATCAAAGATACGGAGTGAGAATGGAATCTAGATGGCGTCAAATTGATTCTTATCCAACCCTAGTATTATAAAGACACCATAAAACCACACGTAAAAGGTTCACATCAGTTACAAAACAACAACAACAACAACAACAACAACAACAACAACAACAACAACAACAACAACAACAACAACAACATTTAATACAAAACCTCAAATTGACAGAACGTTATGAGTTTGCATCTAAACATGCATACAAATGAGAAGTTGCTTGGAAGTTGTGGCGCAAAGACTTTTGACTTCTGAAGAGTTGCGAAGACATTGGCAATGGTTGGGGAAGTGGAGGGGCGTGGGGTC
This sequence comes from Daptonema setosum, assembly GCA_964036265.1. NCBI lineage: Eukaryota > Metazoa > Nematoda > Chromadorea > Monhysterida > Xyalidae > Daptonema > Daptonema setosum. Next base: position 21,040,784 of record OZ038444.1, read on the forward strand.
AGAGGGAAAGTTGCATGCAGCGTTGCCTTGAGACGAAACATGCATAAACTCATGACAATAGAATACACACTGAATCACTGTTATTTATTACGCATTGTTACGATGCGTTGCTTTTACGACACTGACTGACCAGCTCGAGTCAAATCGTCTGTAACCGTACAACATCTACATACAACGGGAGTAAATAAGGATTCGGTTTTCAGTTTTTTTTTCAAAAGCTTCAGGATTGAATCAATTTTTTTAGGTGTCAAAAAGGATGCTATACATATTCTCTTTGTTTCTCGTCCGCTAGGTGAAGCTGACTAGTAAGCTGACTAGTAATGGAGAGAAATAAATACAAAGGGAGGGGGTGCCCTAAATAAACTTTGAACTCATACTTTTTGTACAAAAGTATGTATTATAATAAAAGTGCAAAAGTAAAAATCAGAAATATCAGATTGTCTGTGCAACGAACTCTAACATCTGTCCGCTTGGCGCAGTGGATAGCGCGTTGGACTTCTAATCCAAAGGTCACGGGTTCGACCCCCGTAGCGGATGACTGTTTTGGAATTTCTGGTTATTAACACGCTTTTCTTTGATTTTTTCACTGCTTTGATTTTTCATCTTTTTCTTAATTCTCAACTTGGCTAAACTGAGTTCACTAATTCTCTGAACCAGCACTTTTCTGGCTCTTTCGTGAGGGTTTCTATATTGGTTGTTGCAGCATCAAATACGTATATTTATGTTACGAATGCATCAAATCTCAATTGTGTATAGCTTATAATACATTTTCAAATAAAGCCCGTATGTTGTTTCTGCGAGAAAAAAACATTGCCCAAAACGTCTGATATTGAAACATCATTGTCACATCATCACCCATGTTACACTGTGTTAAACTATGGTGTCAACCGAATTGAGTTGAGGCTAGTGATGTTTCATTATCAGATGTTTTGGGCAATGTTTTTGCTTGCAGGAACAAAATACGGGCTTTAATGGGAAGTAGATTTATCCCACTCCCAGCTACTTTCAATTATTATAAACCAACCTCTTGTTGAGTTGGTGCGATGGCGTTCGGCATATTGATTTGACTTTGGCACAGGCTCAAGTTCAGGTTCAGGCTCAGGTTATGGCTCAGGTTCAGGTTCAGGCTCAGTTTCAGGTTCAGGTTATGGCTCAGGTTCAGGCTCAGTTTCAGGTTCAGGTTATGGCTCAGGTTCAGGCTCAAGTTGTTACGGCAAAACCAAATTACTGCTGTGAAAGGATTGGCAAAATCAAGGTTACTGAAATTGGTTGAACAAAAAATTAAGGATAAACCAGTAAGGAAGATGAAATTATACATGGTACACCATTGAGTATTGGGATAAAAAAATTAGACAAAGAATACTAAGAGAAAAAATTCAGAATATGATCAAAATTGTTTAACTGATTGTAACATGCTTGTGGCATGCGGCGATTTTGCATTACAAACTTGGAAAATTTAGTAACGTAACCAGTAACCTCATGAACTGAAATGTCGATCCAGAAATAAAGTTTCATCAAGTGCATGCAAGGACATAATAATACGATACTCTCCTATAGCTTGTTCGAGGTACATAAGTATCTGGTTATCAACAATAATTTTTATGGACCTGCTACGCGCAAAGAATTAATCGGTACATGTATGTACGTAAAGACTGCAGAAGTCATTACGACAATACGTGCCTTCAAGATTCTTTCGCGCGCGAAATAACCACATACATGTGTATGTATGTTGTAAGTGCGAATTCGTTAAGTGCTAAACTTTAAAAACAGGTGAAATAGTTGTCTTTCCGTAACTTTTATTGAAAAAAGCTAGATACCTGGGAACACAGCGCAATGAAAATCACTGCACCAGGGAGAAATAACAAGTCCTTCATCTCTGCAGTATTCATTACAGTGACCAGTAACAGTGACATTAACCAGTGATGCTGAATGAGTTGTTGTCTTAAGGTATAGCTCTATCAAAAACCATCAAAATCTTCACTCCATTTAACAATCCTTTTCGCGCACGGAAAACTCTTAATCGCACGTATTCGTGTAACGAACGCGACAGTCTTTACATATTTTGTCCTCTGATAAAAGTATTCTCTTTAGAAAAGTTGTGAATGCGCACTAAAAACAGATTTGAACTCAAACTGCGAGACGAAAACTTACTGAGTGAGAAGAAACCCTGGATAGTATATACTAAACTATACATAAGGATGGTGACCGTCAAATCAAGTCAAGTTCTTCCAAGACTCTATGTTTTTGAAATGGCATATCTACGACACCTGATCGTTCCTTTTATACCATTCGAATCAGAGAACCGGTTCCAAGTTCTCGCGCACTCCATTGTGCCCTGATCTCTGGCACATACAGTAAGCCATGGTACATGGTACGGCACATGCGATGTGTATGATTCAGCTGTTTGGTATGCGACCGCACGGGCGGATGAACCAATCCTCCAAAAGGAGGGAATATTTCAGAGAGGGGAAACTAACAGTTTCGAAGCCATTTTATCTATAACAAGGAGCAAACTCTACTTTTTGTAACTTCATTTGATAGTGGGAATTTTACTTTTTCTTCTTCCCTCGTCTGCTAGTGTCCGACAGTACGGGCGGATGAAAAACCATGATAATCACGATAAATAATCTTTCTGTAGAGAATTTTTGAAATATCAGGTTAACCAAACAAACTTGTTGGGAGAAACTTCAAATATTTTGTTACATTGGTTAAAGTCGCCTGGTCATCCGCCTTTCCATACGAGTGTGAGCCATTATTGAAGCGTTGTGCCCATAATGTGCCAGTGTTTCGCAAAATAAAACCTGTTCTCAGATCATGTGGGTTATGGTCGTTCTCGTTCGGGTGATTGGATTGACTCAATACTTTGGAATGTGCCGATAACGGCTTATGATGGAATGGACCAAACTACCCATAAGGCATTGAGCCGAATTTCGCAAATAAAGACCGGTTCTCAAAGATCATGTGCCACGGCACACTTGATTGGATTGATTCAGAACTTTGGAATGTGAACTCCCTAATGGTTTATGTGGCCAATGTCTTTGTGCCAATAATGTGCCCGTGTTTCGCAAACCAAAACCTGTTCTCGGGATATGGGTTATGGGTTGGATCTCGTTCGGGTGATTGGATTGACTCAATACTTTGGAATGTGCCGATAATGGCTCATGATGGAATAGAAGCAACTGGCATACGCTCGTCATTGAGCCGCGTTTCGCAAATGAGGACCGGTTCTCCTCAGATCATGAACCACGACACTTGGTTGGATTGAATCAGAACATTGGAATGTGATATCTTCAAATGAACACACGACTTAATAACAATTAACTGAGTTAATAAAAAAAGTATGGAGTATCTGAACGATTGAACACGTGTTTTATAGAGTGTCTAATTTGCCCACTGTATAGTCATTCAGTTCTTTGATCAGCTGCCGTTAAAACAAACAGACCATCAAGTTTCTTAGCTGTTCATTTGAATGAAAGAAAAGATATTTCATCATTTGAATATTAAAAATAGTAATTAAATAGATATGGAATTGAACACCTGGTGCTTGAATAAACACCATGAAATTCTGAACCACTGTTGGACTACAGTATGTATCTTATCCCGTGACTCATTCCAACCTTAAACTACCGTAATCTTGAGTTACAAAAAGTTTATTTATTCAGCTGCTTGTACAACAATAAACTTCTAACATTACCTTTCAATATGTTTATAAGAATGAATTCTTGCGAAATCCCATTCAATCTTGAGATGTTCAGAGAACATGAACCAATATGTGGAATCTCGAGTACCAATACATCATTGTATCATTCAGAAGTGATTTATTACTCGATTCTAACTGATCATAGATTGAAGTACTACTGTAAGCAGGGCTGGGGGACTTAATTTAAAAGTACTTTTTTAGGTGCCACTTAATTTTTTTTTCATTTTAAAAGTGCCACTTTTGAATTTGTCGCCTGAAAATTAAGTGGCACTGAATTCGGTACTTAATTATTGTAGATATTGAAAGTATTGTAAATATTGTAGTAAAACTTTTCCTATAAGCAAAATTGGCTAAAAGTAAAGAATTTTGGATTCTGTCAATTTATCACTAAGAAATCCATAGTATTTTACATAATTGCAAAATAAATTCTGGTACTAAAAGAAAAGTTTTACAAACAATAAGTGGCACTTAAAAAATGTCCCGTTTTTTCAAGTGCCACTTAATGAGGTACTTAATTCCCGGGACTTTTAGCCCTGGTACTTTTAATTAAGTTCCCCAGCCCTGACTGTAAGAAATTATATACAAGCAAACTCACTTTACAATTGTTCGGAGAAGTGCGCAAATCTCATACTTCACCGCAATGGTCCTTCATTGAAACAAACGTTCTAGAAGCATATTAAGTACTTTACCGTGGTACAGTATGCGTGGAACAGAATCATGAAGTACCGTACCACTTGGCTTGGTCTTCCTTTGGATGATGAAACAGTTTGCAATTGTTGTACTGAGCTTGTACTGTAGTGATTCTAAGAACTATGGCACCCTTACGTTATGGTCTGTCTAGTATACATGTGCTACATCTCAAGCAAAACTTTTCCTGTAACATTTTTCTTCTTACCGTTGTTTGCTAACCAAGTTTCCTCTGTTGAAGTAATTATGAGAACAACGTATTCATCTGATCACGGTAGCTTAGTGTTGCACTGCAAACCGTTAGATTTCTCATGTAAAACACAAGCAATGCAGAAACAACTGAGAAGTAATGTGGGCAAGTTTTTTTACTCTACATACTGCTGAGAGGCTATATATGTACTATACATCTGTACACATGAACATGATATGTCATAACATGTTAGGTAGGTGATGATTGTCTCCAACGGACCAAATGGTCACAGCTGGCCTGGTCATAACCGGGATCAAATGATCAATGTTACCAACTTGAAACTGCAAACTAATGCAGCAATATTTCAGCATTGTCATGAACAACAGTTTGAGTAGTTTTACTTCAGTTACTACAATGTAAAAATCGCTTATTCCGAGACCGAATGATACGTAAATAGTTAACCACCACGTTCCTTAAATACCCTCTTTCAACGTTAATTAAACCGTGAAAGTTCCGCTTAATAGCACGATATTCGATCCAAGGTCATATTTTATTTGTTGCCTAATTCGAAAACTGCCCAACTGACATGTGGTTCAATCAAAAACCAGGTATGAGTCAATATTGTATCAATCAGATTGTATTGTTATCCACTTGACATACCGCACAATCAATCTCAAACCCATATTTCAATAATTTTCAGCTAATTCGAACACAATAGGTGCGAAAATTACCTTAATTCGATCAAAATTCCACCAGATTTCAGTTCGGCCGCAAGCGTTTTGTCGCCCATTGTTCGATTGGGAAGGGGTAATCGCAAATTGTTGAGTAAACATACGCTAGTTTTATTGTGCTATTTGAGTTCAAACACACATGTACGTGGATGACTCGTTTAATTGATGTGTATCATTTTTTGTTAAGGAAGATATGTACAGGGTGTCCCACGTAACTTGCAATATTCTGCGAGGCCGCCAAAATTTTTGTGGTTGAGCTATTTGAAAAAATTAAAAAAGCAATTCATAAAGTTTTTTTCGCCGCATACTAGAAATTCATAGCTATTACGCAGATCGAGATATTTAAATTCCCCCAAAATTAGTCATTTTCAGTTCTGAAATCTCAGTGGGCTCGGTGATCAACAGTACCGGTTGAAACCGATTTAATTGGCTTTATTTTATCAAGAAGATTGAAAGCTGATCATTTCCCATGTAATTAAATGTAAAAAGGTAGTTTTCTGCTTCAAAATACGGTTTTGAGAATAAATCGGTAATGTGTCTTGTTTGTGATTTTTATGTATGTTAATGACTGCTGCGTGGTTTCGATCGATTATCCAACATATAAATATGTCCCATCATGATTTAAACAAAACACATTTATTAATAATGATGACACAAACTTATTTTCAGACTTATATTAACTTTCCAATGAAATACTGTGTTTCTAAAATAATTTTTAGACCGCCCGGTGAGACATCAAAAACTTAAAATGACTACTTCTGGAAAAGTAGCCATAACATGAGAACTGTTGGTATAATAAACCTCTGGTAGGTGGCCAACCAAACTTTACAAACTGAACTATCATTTGCTTTTTTAACTTTCAAAATAGCTCCACCACAAAATTTTTTGTGACCTCGTAGAATATTGCAAGTTACGTGGGACACCCTATAAGTTATATGATTGCCTACTGAAGGCTCGTTTAATCGTTGTTGTTTCATTTCTTAATTGAGCACATGATTTGTGTATTTGCCGTGATTTTCAGTGAGTTTTTTGTCTTCTCCATTAAGCAGCTTACAAGTGCATATGATTTTGACACGATTGTCTTCGTCATTAACATTTTACTTAATCGATCACGACATGTCAAAGAACGCTTGTTTGCCTTTCAAATTAGTGACTGTCAGGTACAATTTACTAAAGAAAACGTTTATTGCGAAGAAATCAGAGAAAATTTTTGTTATAAATATTTTGTCACAGCAGTGCAATCAAGTTTTTTTCTTTTCAGAGGATAAGTGAGTGAGTGAGTGAGTGAGTGACTGAGTGAGTGAGTGAGTGAGTGAGTGAGTGAGTGAGTGAGTGAGTGAGTGAGTGAGTGAGTGAGTGAGTGAGTGAGTGAGTGAGTGAGTGAGTGAGTGAGTGAGTGAGTGAGTGAGTGAGTGAGTGAGTGAGTGAGTGAGTGAGTGAGTGAGTGAGTGAGTGAGTGAGTGAGTGAGTGAGTGAGTGAGTGAGTGAGTGAGTGAGTGAGTGAGTGAGTGAGTGAGTGAGTGAGTGAGTGAGTGAGTGAGTGAGTGAGTGAGTGAGTGAGTGAGTGAGTGAGTGAGTGAGTGAGTGAGTGAGTGAGTGAGTGAGTGAGTTAGTGAGTGAGTGAGTGAGTGAGTGAGTGAGTGAGTGAGTGAGTGAGTGAGTGAGTGAGTGAGTGAGTTGATTGATTGACATTTCGCTGGTAGTTTTACGGATCAACTATTTATTATTTAATTGGGCATATACAAATGGTCTCAACCAATCTCCAGATTCGACAAGCTTGGATGGACATGAAGCGTGAATCGTGGTTTCTGGTATTACGGTTGTATAGCTCGGTCAAGGTATCTTCTTATCAAAAACTATTTCCTTGTATTTATCACTCACGTAAATTTTTCAATGTTTTCAAAAAAAATTCTCATGTGAAAAAAAATCTCGAAAACTATGAATACACGCCAAATGCAAATTGGAATTCAAATGGCATGCCAGTTTTCTGAAAAACAAGAAATTTTGCTATATCCGAGCCGTCAATCAACGTGAACCTGGCATCCGATGGAACAGAAGCCCCCCAATTTTGAGAGATTCACGATATTCCAATTAGCACCTGAATTTTGCTTGCCGATCAATTAAAGGTCACTGAAGGTTACATACTTCGCTGAAACCGAAACCAATACACGAAATTTCACCCGAAACGCGAAACTTTCCAAATTGACGACTTACTTTTACTCCAATCAAGCACAAACATATGTAAGCCCTTAGATTCGTGGTCACCACTGTTCTATATATTTAGGCAAACAATCACACGAGGTAGTAGTAGTCGAAAAAACCAACAAAAAAATTACACGCATTCAAATTTGGTATCCTATCGTATGCAATCAGTTCTTTTTTACTTTTGGTGTTACCGTTACTAACTCGGTTTAGTGTGGTGATGTAGAAGTTTCATACAGGGTGGTCCGAGAAATACAATGAAATTTTAATAACTTGTGGCACAAACAACCGATGCAAGCAGATCAGAACAGTTCAAACTGACGTCTGTGCCGCAATAAGCTTCAAAGTGTTTCAAAGTGTGTCATATTTTTGAACCACTCTCTAGTATCATAGTTCTGACTGATAAAATACGTTACAAACTACGTCAGAATCAGAAAGCAAAGAATTTATATCATACACTAGTATTTTTCATTCAAATAGACAAACGCATTATCAAAGTTAATTAAATTGATATATTGATTAGATCTATGTTAATTTGATTAACAAACAACTACACGCAATTGCTACATTATTCTGTTCTGTATTTTTTTCTTTTTCTTTTTTGAAAAAAACATGCAATCATATCGATCCATTAATATGTACCATCCTACGAAATAATACTTTGTGGGAGTAAATACCACGAAGTCGGCCTCGAAATTGGTTATGAGAAAAAAATCTAAATCGGATAACGACTATCGAATCGCGCTGAATGAGACTTTTCACAATCATGAAATTGAGATTCCGGTTTTAAGAAAATCCAAAACGTGTCACCGATAATCCAGTACACTTGCCGTGGAACCTGCCCCCTATCATTTCTTATAATCAACTATGAGGCCTATAGTTTTATTACAGGCACGTATTGCCAGAATTACTAATGATCACAATTTTGGTAGAACATTGGTATGTACATGAGCCGTTTTACAGCCGCATTTTGAGCTTACAGTTCAGTGATAAACACTAGGGTGTCACAGTTAGGGCTAACAAGGATGTTCAGTTTTATGTTTATCACACTTGTTTATATTGAAAAAGAAGTTCACAAGACAATGAACGGCTATCCCTTTGCATCATACGATTCCTTCAAAGATCACATTTTCAACTTTGTCCATTGCCTGACGCAAATTCGTCTGTTTTTAGTTCAGTTCAGTCAGAATTGAATGAGATGACGGCAAACATGGGATTTCGTCTGATCTTCCCTTCGACAAATGTTATATTGTCTGTCTAGTGGTTAAGGCGCCAGGCTGGAAAACTTGTGGTGCTGGCTCGAAACCTGGTTTCAGATACAGACCCTGACGCGTTGCTATGGGGGTTCTGCCAAAGACCGTCAGTTTGTTCAACCTCTTGGCCAATACTGAAAGCACCATTTTAATATGGTATTAATGTGCCATGTTGACTTTAGTAATGAAGGAGTCCCAGTGTGAAAGAGCTTGTCATCCGAGTTTCTCGAATTAAAACTCGGGACATCAATTTCTTTTCCACGATTCAGACCTTGCAATCAAGTTATCCCACCTTCTACCGGTCGGGCGAGACCAATTCCATTCGGCAATTGACCGTGACTCAATTTTGGGTTCGAACGGGACGAGATCCACTCAACCATTTAGAAATAAATTGGCACCCAATTTATTTGATATGTTCGGTTTTCTATTCTGGTTATTGACTTGTCCCATAATAAACCTTTTATCATTTATCGCCTGCCTAGTCTATTGCGTAGGGCACACCCTCGAAAACTGGTGGTCGGGGTTCGAAACCTGGCTTGGAACACAGAAAAGACCCATCCGTTTTCTCCACCACGCTCTGGCCTTTGCGAAAACACAAGTTTAATATTGAACTAGTTCGGCTTGATGGCTTAATGAAGAAGACACAGTAAAAAATTACATATATGTAGTACTCTAAACTAAAGAGAGCATGATGTACTAGTACTAGTAGGAATGAAAATCCCCCTCTTTGGCAATTTTAAAATAATCTAATTTGTTCAATATGGTGAATGTAAAATGACCCGGTCTCTGCTAATGTCCCTCTTTTAAAAATTTACATAACCCCCTCCCACATTATAAATCAATACATTCCCATCGCACCCAATCTATTCCTAAAAGTCTATTTATAAACCCGAATCTCTCTAAATCTCTATAAAATCATCTTTCTCATCATGATGGTACATGAGGTTGCATGGCACCCAATACTGTTTATAGCTCGATCGTAAATGCAACCAATAGAAATCGCTAAAATTGGCTCCTAAAATTGTTTCTTCGCGGAACATAATCCAGCAAAAATGTCAGTGATTATTATAATTATTCGGGTTTTATCAGACATGCTTAAAAAATTGGCAGAAAACTCGTTAGAACGAAATGTCTCATGGCATGCGTTAACGATAGAGCGCATTGGCTACGGTAATGGCCCATTACCTCAGTAGTCGATGTTGGTCAACCCCACATATGTACGTTCTTTTTCATGATAAGAAGTTTCCTCATCCTTAACATCCGCATCAGTTTCATATTTTTTTGTGATTCACCTTGAACTGAAATTGAACTGTTGCTTCCTGGTGGATTGCGGTAACAATAAAATGTATTGACATGAAAATATTATTAAAATACATGACTAAATTAAAAGTGTTCCCCTACATGGTTCGTAAATTTGAAATTTTAACGTTTCTCGTTGAGTTCTATAATGTGTCAACGAACACATTTCACAGGGAACATTTACGATCAAGCTATACGTGACTCAGCCTGTTATATCATGTTATGCTGGTAAAACTTTTACGAGGTCCATGTCTTTTTAGAGTTTATCTGTTCTTATATAGAAATTGTGTCATGAAACAGAGACCATGAGGCGGCTGCTTCGAACAGGGAAGCAAACAGCACTTATTACTAACATACATACTTTGTCGGGTTGTTGCAAGTGATGTTATTTGATGTTATTGGAAATTCTAAGATGTACATGTAGCTGATCTGAGGATACTAGGTGTTACAAGCAGATAAAAGTTTAAAAAGCATAAAACCACTACATTTTCTTATTTCTTATTTATTAAAGTTAGCACATATACAGTAATAGGTAATCTTGTTCCTCCATTTTTTTGACTTAGGCCTAAGAGAAGTTTTTCACATGTTGTCGCCATTCATTCCTTCCCGTGAAATTGCCGAATTTACGATTGGGTCTTGAATCCTTTGCGGTGCCACAAATGACAAACTATTAACACGATTACGATTAGCACGATTAAAACAGAAACATAAAAAGGCTACGTATGTATGGTGGTCGTACAACCATTGGAATTCAATTCAATTTAATTAAAAAATTTCTTCAAAATCAATTAGACTGTCAATTTTCTGACTGAAAATTTCACCACAACGCTTAAATAATCGATATACTAAATAGTAAGTCCCACCCACGGTTTAAATACAGTGAATCCCATCTTAAAAAAGTTGAATACCATCAATACTATCAAGTTCCCCGATTCGTCTCATCTGGTGTGGCATTGGTGTCGCCAAATGGTATACTTAAAATTACCGACGATCGCAAACCCACGCGAATTGGCACCGTTTTATGATGGGGGCATTCGGTGCCGTGGGAGTTGCATGCACTGGCGGACGAGCCAAACCTTCGAAGGCAGGGGAATTTTCCCCAGGGGGTTGGGGAATGGCAGAAATCAAGCCATTTTACCAACACCTTGGGGAAATAACTCTACTTTCTGAAACATCCAAAGAAAAGGGAAATCTATTTTTCTCGTCCGCTCGTGGTTGCATGAGGTATTATTAATGGCACAAAGTTGCATTTGGAGATGTCGTGTTGATGAATTCGTGAGCATTCATGGCTTCCTCATACCAGCAGATGCATGGAATCGTTAACCTACAACCTACATAATTGATTAGGAGTGGAATAGTTTCAAAGGTTTCAGTGACGGTTCTTCCTTCCATCAGTTGGAACTTGGAGCTTCACATTTGATTAAAAGGTGCCATGTTTCAAATATTTCAATGACATGTTCTTTTTACGAGTCTGGTGCGTAGAGGGCCAGACATGAAAACCTGGATCCTGGATTAGAAACTTGATTCCAATATGAATTCGATACTGGAATCGAAAATGAATTCGAAACTTGATTAGACGGCCGAATACAGAACCTTCTTTTGGCTCACTAAGAACACATGATATGATCAGCTAACACCGTGTTTAGAGGAATTACGATTGATTGAGTTTTGATTTATTGTAAAACGTTATGCTTCTAGTAGTTTTTGTTGGTTCTGAAATCGTGCATAAAAATCCCAAAGTTTCCTGAACACATGGGCCAATCACAAATACAGTGTGACACGCAACTCTGTGCCATTACGATAGTTGTGTACATATTGCCTTGGTAGAAAATGTATGTACACGAATCTGAATGGCATCCAATGACAGATACCATTAAATTTTCATATTTACACTCTGTTCCAAACTTTTCAGTGTTCTCTTTTTCACTCAATACTCAAACACAAAGCTGACGAATTTTTCCTCAAGTGTTCTATTTTCGACCTGATGTTCAAACATAAAACTGTCGAATTTTCCATTATATTATTTGCAAATTGAAGCTGCTACTGTATACCACGTTTGATTCGTCACGGTACTAGGTACAACGTTAGGAATGGTAATGGCGTATTTTACGGTTTGTTTGTATGCAAAATCAGGATCAAATGGCTTTCAATCTGATCTGAATCTGCACAGGTCTAACTACTATACTATTCTTAATCAACTTGCACATACGTACTGCAGAAAATGTGTTTTACTTCTCTTTATCATTCAGACAAAAACAATGTTTATAATATTCGTTTCTTGGTATAGTTTTAATTTTTTATATTTTTTTCAAGTTTTCAAAAAATACAATCTAATACATACCTTCCTTATTCGTATTCCATGTTCACGGCCTTTGTGCACCTGACAAACATATTTTCAGAACTTGCGTATGAAAAATGAAAAACGACTTATCAAAATGAACTCACAAATCAACTATTTGTGGATGTATTTTTCCCAACCAAAATATGTGTGATCCCACGAGAATTTACGGTTCTTTATTTGCCGATCATCCATCTTGTTCTCACAGAATTCCATTGCGTCAAACCAATAAAACATGGTTGATTCCAAATTTATTGAACTCAAAAACAGAAGACCTCCATATGGGATTATGTCAGTTTTCCAGTATAAATGTACGACACTATTTCTAATCCGCCCACAAACGCTTGACAGCCCAACCATTGGCGGATGAGCCAAACCTCCAAAGGGAGGGGAATATTCCCAAAGAGAGGGCAATTGGCAGAAATCAAGCCGTTTTACCTACACTTTGAAGAACAAACTCTATTTTTGAAAATCACCAAAGAGGAGGGAATTCCCTTTTCCCTCCCCTTCTCGTCCGCTAGTGGACAGCCCAACCAATAAATACACGGTCATCGCCGAATTTATTGAAATCAGCCATAGCCAGCCGGGGTACGGTAGGTCACGTATATAACCGTGTGCCGCTATTTACATTTCCAAGTACGACTTGAGGAAGTTTTTCATATAAAGCATCAAAATAGAGAATTTGTACCTTGGTGAGGTATCATGTTATCAATAGTTATTTTTACGGGCCGAACTACCATGCAACTGTTTGTAAATTGTCCAAATGTCATGTGAAAAAACATTTTATTACTGAAAATTTTAAGTATCCTGAAAAACTCTAAGTATGTTTGTGGATACAGTAAGACGAAGTGTATATCAGTACTGTAGTTGCTATTTCTTTACCAGCATTTATCTGTGAAGAAGACTGGTTGACCGTTTTGATTGACGTTATCTGTTATCACTACAATCGTTTTGACTAGCTTTTCTGCCAAAAAAATGATTCATTCATCTGAAGTTTGGTCCAAGTTTCAATTTCACAAGTAAAGTTACCAAATTTACCAAATTTAGTCAAATAACGTACTGTATGTTGTATCTATATTGTACGTGCAGTATTTCCATGAATTGCAAAAACCATTGTATTTTTCCTCATAAATAAAAGCGCAATGTTTCATGGAATCTGACTGGCGTTATCTTTGATCTGGTACTCGATGTATTTTACTCGCAGCAACCCCCCCAAAACCCACCGATCCTTCTTTGTCTTGCTGGCGTAGGCAATAAGTCTGAATACAATGCACAATCGCTCGATCAATGTTTGACTTACGAGATGTATTAAAACCATGTAAACTGTTTCGATCCCTGTGAAGTTTTTTGTTCCGCCAAGTGAAAAAGTAAACAATCACGTAACCATTCATTTTTCTTGATGTCTGCCTTATTTCTTCATTCAGGCATTCTTTCTGAATTTCTGAATTCATACCATTTACAGTCAGATGAGAGTAGTTAGTTGTGTTTGTCATGCAAGAATATCATGTGAATAATAAGTGTACCCATAATTTTGTGAATAACTCGAATTATTCAATGTGAAACTTATGTGAAAACGATTTCCGATCAATATAATATTTTATGCTAAAGAAACCTACATGCAAATTTTTCGTTAATTTAATGCTTTCTTCCAGATCCGAAATGCAGCAGCTGAGGCAACAAATCTCGCGACGGTAATGTGTTCAGCCTTTATATTAGTAGTCTAATGATGTCTGGTATTTCGTGTATATGGCTGGTTTATTGTTACCGGGTGTGTGGTCTGGCATTGTCGCTGCGCGCATGTGAAACATTATTGAAAACTTTGCCAGCAGTGTTACAACAACTTTGCGGTCTGTTACCGTTAAGTGAGCCAACATTAATTCCAATGGACCAGTGGAAAAGAAAACTAATTTAATTTATAATTAATTAATTAATTCATTAGTTCACTAAAATGAGTACTGCCACGCTGTCAATATAATGATGATGATGATTATCCGCCCACAATGTGACAAAGTACATACATTGCATTTTAACTCATACAGTCAAATAACATTGAATCAAACGTGATGTAATGGGTCAACTAATTCTGGATGACACACAATAAGGCAAAATAGAATCAAATACCGTTCAAGCCATAAACTGTTCTGCATAGAAAGTTAGAACGATCCAAGTTATGGTAATCGTTTCATACGAGCAAATGAGTAATTCAGCTAATCAATGAATATTTCAATTATCAAGCAGTTACATTAAACCATATGTTAACAAATAGGTATGTATGTACTATGGTTCCAACTAGACAAGCGAATTACATCGTTTCAAATTGGCACAGATGCTCTTTCAACATATGTGATTATAAATGTCCAAATATGGGATGTCATGTCGTGTCAACAGAGATCTGCATTATACATATTCCTCTTGTATCTAACGGTCATACCATCCAAGTCAACCGTGAGTCAATTCAAGCATTTTTTTATTAGGAGCCAATACCGATTTTCAAGCTTTTCTCCAAAACATAATAGATTATCTCCCCGTACATCATCTCCGATTACTAGCTGGTATGTACGTTTTTATATAGTTAATGCCATTTCCTCCTTCCAGAATCCTTGTGTATTCTGTAAAGATCTTTGCCAAATATTATCGCCCCAAAATAAATCAGTTATTTATCACCACATCATCTCGAATTACCAGCTGATTCTTGGCAATTTCTTTCCGCCAAATTCCTCAGTCAATATTTGCGTTCAAGACTTTTATCATAGCCATCCAGATTGTGTACCGAGATACCGTATACCCAGATACCCCGTAGAATACATACTGTAAGTATTCTGAGCTCTTTAAGTCTTGCCTGGACGACATAGTGAAACACCCAACTGCATAAACACGTCAAATACATATGTTTCTGGTATATAGAAAACTTGGTATCAACAGAAAAACAAAATAAAAAACCCCTCTGGTACCTGATAAAGCCCATTGATGCAAAATGAGACCGTCATTAAACATTTATATTTCAAACTATAATATGGTATTGTGGACCACCCTGTCTATACAGTTGCTCTTCCGGTAACCCAATGCCATCTCCGTGCGTGTCTGGGCGTCTTGTTGACGCAAATATCTTTCTTTTTCTGGCAACATTTTATAGGGTACACAAATCGTCGGCTACCGTAAGACTTCCATCAACACCATCGATACTGTGTCAACAAAAATTCGTATGGAGAATAACCTCGCCATTGAGTAGATACCCTCCGAGGTCTGTACGCACCACGGATTTGGTTACATCTAGTCGTCCATGGTGGTACAGTAAAATCTAATGGCACAGATTCCATCTGGGAAGGCATGTAATATTTTGGTACCATGGCACCTATCAGATGTTTAATTCCAGATGTTTGGTTGGGCACTGATCACTGATGTCGATGTTGACCATTCTGGTTACTAAGATCACCTATGGATTACTGCGAGTTTGAACATTTTTATATCAACGTTAGATAAAAACTTCAACATGTTCAAACAAAATTCTTCAAAATCCTTCCATGATTGATCATATAGTATACTTCTGTATAGACCCTAATTAAAAAAACTAATCAATCACTATAATAACGTTACTAAAATCGAGAAACTGTGATTAAGCATTACAGTAATCGTAGTGGCAGCGGTGTCTTACGGTAAGTGATGGTCCAGTGTTTGTATAGTGTAATTGAGGAACTGACGAGTGATGGTAGGATGGTTTTCGCAGAGTTTGTTTTCTTTGAATCACATTTCATGGATCACTTTACAACCGGTAATGTTCGAGAATATAAGGAGCACTTTCCGCCCGGGTGCTCAAACAATCCGACGCGAAACGGATCCTCTTTTCGGAAGTGTATCAACGTTGCATTTATAAGTTTGTGTTGTTGAATTAAAGCCCGTTTGCTGTTTCTGCAAGCAAAAATATTGCCCAAAACTTCTGATAATGAAACATTGTTAGCCTCAACTCAACTCGGTTTACACCCTAGTTTAACACAGTACAGCATGGGGTAATGATGATTTATGTGCGTGTTAATACTTATTGTCTGATGTTTCATTATCAGAAGTTTTGGGCACTATTTTTGCATGCAGAAACAACACACGGGCTTTATTCGCCATTTCTATTCAAAGGTTTCGTAGATTGCTGACCATGAAGACTTTGAACTTCCCTGAACTGCGTTGAGCAGCTACATAAATACGTAATTTCAAAGATTTTGCCCTTCTCTCGTGATGATATCAGATTTATAAGCATTCGTGAATGAATGAATGAGAAATAAGTGAAGGAATGAATGAATGAATCGTCAATAATCATTTCCAGTTCCGTTTACGTTAATAAATAATCACTGAACTCCGCTGAACCAATCAGGGAATGCTTTACTGAAAACTCATCATTAAACTTTTTATCGTCCGTTCATTCATGAATGATCACACATCTTCTCATCACCTTCTACATACTTGACCACACTAATTCTTTTAAATACTCCTTTAATTTATCCGCGTGGGTTCCGTATTCACGATCGAAGTCTTTTGTATGAATCTCATCCTATGGGTGTATGTAATGCATCAGTATCAAAGCCAGTTATACACATGACCAAACTGTGAGCCTAGTTTCTCAACCGTCACCACAATAATGACAAGAATTCACACAATACAAATACATGTACATAATACATGTACGAAAACACGTGTATGGTTCATTCTATTTGTTCATTGATACATATACACACTCTCATTAAGGAGAAGCAAACAATCGTTATCCATGGTATGTAGTGTATTTTGGAAGACTCCAATTTCAGTTCCTACCCATGTCCTCATATTAACAAATCAGGCTAATAAACTACAATGCAAATAAATAAACACGCACTACACTTTTTATATCAACAAACCAGGTGCATAAAAACAATGCAAATAAACAATACAATACAATTGTGTAAAGAGATCCTCATGCTTGTCTGAGTTTTGATGAAGCCTTCCATTGATATCTTCACTTCCACCAAGTATTACTGTACCAACTACCGTAACCAACGTTGTTTTGCCATGATTCTGAATCTGGTCCAATGACGCTCCTACGATTCATCGGTGCCACTGGCGGATGAGATAATCCTCTAAAAGGAAAAGGATTTCGTCAAAGAAGTGGAAATTGGCAGTTTTCACGTCATTTCACCAACATCTTAAGGAGCAAGTCTACTATTTGAAAACGCCAAAGAGGGGGGAATTTCCCTTTTCCCACTCCTTCTCGTCCGCTGGAGATCGGTGTGACCTGAAGCGTTCAATAACGTTCATCCAGTGGCAAGCAACCGCAATTTGGAGGTAATATGGCGTGGAAATATCAAGTCTGTCCAGATGAACGAATGAGCGTTCACTACATATATAGCATGGCCAAATTATCTTGTTAGTTACACATTTTTCTGAAAACCTTTTGAAATACCAAACAATCAGTGAACTGGGCACGTTTATCACTACTGTATGTTGTCCACATTCAGTTTGAACAGTCAAAAAGTTTGGTCAAGTTTGCAGACCTAAAATTTGAAAAGGCGCCAAGAGGATTACGGTAACGATTTTGGAGTAACGAGAAACTCTGGCTGTGATTATATCCGCTGGCTGTGGGTGTTCATTGTGGATGAGATTATGATTGTGGTAGACCAAGAACGAACATGTTTATTATCCACATCCACGAATCATTGGAATGAGCATTCTTACTGTAGAGCAGTGTCAAATGATGAGAAGACTAAACTTGAGTTTGCGCTATTTCACTCGGTGATTTTTCAGGTTTTACAATGTTTTCATGATCTGCTTATCTCGGTATCCAAAGTTCGGTTTCGGACACCAGTTTGGTCTTCTTATCTTACTGTAATAAGTATGTCGATCTCAATTTATGTCAAAAACTTACCCTGTCATGATTATTATCGGTTTTATCAGCCGTAGAAGTAGTAACTATTTAGTACTATGATCTGCTTCTAACGGTCATCAGACATGCAATCTGGTTATGATAATTAGCGAGCATGTGTATCTATTTATGACAAATTTGTATGCAACCGGTGGAAACTTCGTATTACCGCCCATACCTGCATTTACATACTTATTTATTTACATTATGGAGCTACATAATTGTACTGGCAAGATGGCAATTGGTTTTGCGGTAGTACAGTATGTAGGTTACTAGATTGGGTTTATGATATAGTTGATGGAAAACCATAGCTGAGCTGAAGATGGAACCTATTCTAATAAGACTGAACTTTTATCACATGGCTCGATGATACTGCTACTTACAACCATTCGTAAAGTTTTTAAGGGTTGGCAAACGTGTCGTTCCTGAAACATTACTGTGCATTAGAGAGTAATGTTTCATAATGGCACCTTGAACAGATGGCCTCCGATTACGCTAGAGAAGTCAAAAGTAAAAAACGCGTCTCTTCATCGAATCTTCAGAAACTAAACCGAAATGATAATGGTTGCACAGACGCTCAGATACTGTATGTAAATTCATATGTATATGCTAACTCTTCTTGGAACTCGTCAGTCATCAGTATGTATGTGCTGTATGTAAGTCTGTATTTTGAGCCGTGTTGTTGAAGGAGCCAGTTTTGCCATACTAAACAGGCGTTTCCTTCAAATAGGGACAATGCTTCAAACGGTGTTCAATACATTTATAATGTTCGGGATAAAATATGGGCGGTTTCCCGGGGGGTTTTCGGCGGTTTCCTGAACTTCAATGTTTGGTGTTTCGCATAAAAGTAGGCGTAAATATAACGGCACATTTAAATAACGACTTTTTTCATGGATTCAATGAATGGGCGACTACATCCTGGCCCGATAGCGGATGAGAAGCGGTGGGAAAAGTGGAATTCCCCTCTCTTGGGCGGTTACAAAAAGTAAAGTTCGTTCCTTAACTACCTAAATTTGGTCGATCCCCTCTTTAGTAAGATTGCCCTACCTTTGGAGGTTTGACTCGTTCGTCAGTGTCCTGGCCTGAATATTTTATACCATGATAGGAGTCATAATACATTTTGACGTACGGTAAACATGTTCTTTGAATTTACCCAAAATATGCTTTTCGGGTGATGACTTTTTCACTTGACCTGGCCACATTGGTTGAATGTTTTGCCGAAATACATTTCTCTGGCTTTCACTGGTTTTCAGTCGAGTTTTTGGAACTACGTGAAACAGCATGACGATTGTCTTTTTTCATGTTTCGATGAACATCACCGGTTTTCGAGAGTTTCCCTTGTTTTAACGTTTTCACCTAAAAAAACTGGAGAAGTTGGTGACAGTGAACTTACTTCCAATAATAAAAACTTTTTCTTCTGTTGCATATAGTACTTGAAAATACATATTATACCCTTGTATACCTCAACGTACCTTAGTATCTTCTGCATATACAGTAAATATTAATGTGTTTTATACCACAACCATTTGTTACTGTACACATAAATGCCCTGCAACTCACGTCCACGAATACAGTATGTATGTTGATTTCGTTTCTTTCTACGTCCGTATGTGTTTTTTTTATCTATTTACTGCAAGTAGAACCGTAGTCCCACAATGCCATATCTAATAGGTTATTCATTCGAGTTTCGACCGAGTTAGAAATACCGAGTTTAAGAACACTCACGCTCGTGTTTCGGTAAAGTAGGCAGAGTCCAACCTGGTCGACCGTTGAAGTATGCAAATTTATGTATAGAATAAAACTGTCAGTTCTTTAGGTGAGGAATAGATTAACAGGAAACATCGTTCGATAATTTTAATTCATTCAGTTTATTAGTTGAACTACATAAATATGAATGTAGTTAAGAAACCTGTTAAACATGTGAATGAAATTGGAATCTTCCGTTCAGTCAGCCAGTGAAATAGTTCGTCAGTTAATTAATCATTCTCTGTAACTCAATCAGGTCAGTCATTGAGCCAATCATTCCGTCCGTCAGTCAGTCACTCAGCCAGTCAGTCAGTCAGGTAATCATTCATTCAGTCAGTCAGGTAATCAGTCATTCAGTCAGTCAGTCAGTCAATCAATCAGTCACTCACATGTTGACATCTTGGAAAAAAACCTCCGACCAAAAATAGTAATGTACATAGATCTGCCTTTATATGCACCATATATACGTTCGGACAAGCCAATCCTCCAAAGAAAGTTCTTCAAAGAGCAGGGAATCAGCACATTTTTGGGACATTTTACCTACACATCAAGGAACAAGTTTTAATTTTTAGACCTATCAACGAGGGGGGAATTCCATATTTCCCTCCCCTTCTCATCCGCTAGTGTGTTCCATATGAGGGGCGTTAACGTCCAACGTAATAAACCAGCCCAATAATCGGTCAACGATCATAACCACTCGTTCCATCCATCCATTCGCTTACTTTGAGTTTGTTCCACTCCATAAACCCAGCCATCATACAACCTTAGCGATCCTCGTACCGCATGGGCAAAGTGACATGAACATTTCTCCAAGAACGTGGGGTTCGTTTTTTCGATGTTTTTCACTCATGAACTCATGAACCAGTATCGGTGTTGCTGATGGGAGAGGTACTTACAGACTTCCACATGACCAGGTAGACCATTGCATGGTATGTATAGCGTGAGCCGTTCTTTTCTTTTCATGTTTATATTTTTGCACAAAAATTCATTTAGTGACTCGTACTCGTAAACCACATGGAACCTTTGTACATAAACTTACTACCTTATTATATTGAACAGTATTTTCTGGCAGGTCCCTCCTGAGTTTCCATAGGTTTCCAATCGTTCAGCTAATCATGTTTAATGTGATTATTTTTTAAATAAGTTTCCTATAACATTGACTTTGACTTTTTGAAATCTCCTGTTTTCATTAAAACTTAACGTTAACTGAGACTGTGTACCTCAATGCACGTATGTAATGTTGTAGTTTCATTAGAGTTTCATTAGTATTTCATTCGAAATTCATCGGATTTTCATTAAAATTTCTTTCGAAAATCATCAGAGTTTATTTACAGTTTCATTAGTTTCTCTGATCTGATACCCACATGTGTGGAACATGAACTGTCAACGTCAGTAAATCATGCGACCAAAGTAGGAAGTGTTTTCGGTCAATCACGAATCACCGTAAGTTACGAGTTCAACACCCCGGTCTACTATGGTTACACTAGCGGGCGAGAGAGGAACGAAAATGAAATGTAATTTTTCCTCTTTGGAAATTTCAAAAATTAAAACATGTTGCTTAATGCGTTATTAAATACCCTCAAAATCAAGTTCCGCCTTTTTTGAAAAAAACCTCCCTTGGATTGGATTGGCTCGTCCACACAGGTCTGGTCAGGTAATCATTCTCCGCTACATACATTTCCGTACGTTCGTGCCGTGACTCGTAACCGTGTTTGGTCACTGAATGACGTTCGTCAGACCATCCAGTACTAGCGGACAACGATGTGGAGTTCTCTCTCTTTGGCAGTTTTGAAATGGGGAATTCGATTTTTAGGGTGTAGTTCGGAAAAAATTCTTCTCCCTTTGGCGGATTGTGTAATGGGTCGTTCGCCAGTGCCAGATAGACTATTTTGATATCCGATTAATTTATTCTATGAAGACCGTCCCGAAGAAAAGATTGGAAAAATACGTTTCCATATCCACCCAATCATTGCTGATGGATTCAGTGACATCCGTAATCTTCATGAAACAATTTCGGACTCCGTATCACCAAGTGGAACGCATCACGCTGGAATGATCACGATCTCGTGTCGTGACGATTCACCTTCATGTCATGTAAACATCATTAATTTTGCTTGACTCGAAATTTCTTTATGGTCAGTGGTAAGAAAATGATTTATGGTTTGATGAACTTGCAGAATCATGGAGGCGTTGGTGTTTTCATAAATCAGTCAATGTCTTCTGATGAATCTGTCAGTATTCTTGAAAAATCAATCAATGTTTTCAAATCAATGTCTTTTGAGAAATTAACGACTCGTAGACGTCCGTATTATTTGACGCAATACGGTATATCAGTCAGAGCAGCCTAATACAGACCAATACTTCAAGTTTTGATGAGTTGGTGATAAGTTTGGTATGATTCATGGTTTACTTGATGTCAAACTTCAAAGTCATCCCGATACCTGCATATATTAACGAAGCTGCATTCCCAGTTTGAACAGCACTACATATATATACATACATACATAAGTTTGTCTCTAAAAGGAAACTTCATATGTACGCATGTAGTTTGCATCTTTTCTGCATCGTGTTGCATAATTTTTTATGTCGTAATATTTTGTAACAGCACAGATAGTTTTACACCTATTGAGCTTCATGGCATTCCAGTAGAAGTTTAGGGTACGTTTATAGTCTTCCCTGGACTTTCCCAGGAAACAGTTGTCATATGTAAGCAGCGACCAATGTGGCTGCTATAGCAAAGCGTGTTAAATTGTGAAATTGTGTCCCGGGAAAGTTTAGGGAAAGTCCAGGGAAAACTATAAACGTACCTTAACACAATAGCCCATTCAACTGCGGCAGCAAGCTTATCGCAGCAAGCTTCATGATTTTCGTGTGGGAGGGAATTGCGTTTTTGCAACTCATCGCGTTTGTTCCAATTCACCGGACTCGAACATATGTATATGTATGTACTACATACGTGAGATACTTTTCTTTTTTCGCGAACTTTCCACTTTCATGACGTAGTTGCAATCATTCACGTTCCAATGATACTTTCAAGTTTCCGTATCACAAACGGAACAACGTGGTCTTTAACGAATTCATGTACATACGTTAAAGGAAACACGTTTACTGTACCTGACAAGCGTTGTTTATCGCGACCATTTCCGTAATAAGGAACGGTTAAACTGACGTTAGTTGGATGGAATCAGTCAATTGGAACTCGTTGTTGGTGGGAAACTTTTGTCACCATCCATCAGTGATACCTATGTACATACCGTAAGACAAAGACATTAAGACTCGTTTGAAATTACCCGAAATATAACAGAAATGGTTTTTAATGTTATAAGCGTCAAAAATGTCTTTATTCGCGTTTTTGCGTTTATCTCTACGGCGGTTTTGATCGACTGAATGTGTTTGAATTTTGGAAATCGTATCCATGAAAACAATTCTTGCAAGCGATGTAGGAACTGACAAACTGTTAAGTTTATCTATTGAACCCAGAAACAAAAATACCAAAGCCAGTCTGTTAGAGCAGAACGGTGAGAACGGCTAAACCTACCAAAACTACGTAAATCTTTTGTGTCGCACAGCTTGAGCTTCAAGTTATGTACCACGAATAATCCACTTTTCATCGTCAACAACTTCGAGTCGTTTGTTGTCAAAAATAACATTTGTTCTTACTCCCATGGCGCAGTAGGACGCATCAAAAGACGATTCATCAAATATAATCCATGCAATGGACTATGGCTTTTTCCCTGGAAAATTGGGTTCACGCTTTGCTGTATTCTTTCGAGCACTCGAAATTCATCTAAGAGTTAAAAATACGCGAAAAAAACAGCTTAGAATTTTTTTTACCGATGTCCATATGTTACCATTTCAAAATCCATTATTCGATAAAATGAGAAGTTTCAGCTAAAAAAGTTTTGTTGGGTGCAAAACGGAAATGCTAAATGCTATCATGCGTTTTGTTAAATTAACCAGTGATCAATTTGCTGAATACAAATTACTGAATATACCTGAATGAATTTCCACGTTCGTTCAAGACTCAGTGACAATACACTATAGAACACCTATGTACATAATCATGAGGCGTTCTGTCATGAGTTCGTTTGCAAAATACAGTGGAAGTATGATTCACGCTAAACTTCATAAGTTATGCAAAACTGTTTTAATTTTATTTCATAAAAAATGCATTTCACTGATGCATTGATTTGAAAGTAAAAAGATTTATGTCTCACAATTGGACCCACGAAATCAGATCTGGTTAGGCCAACTTCAGGAAATCCGAGTTAACGGTAAGTGAGTTTCAGATCATAAAATGCGTTTAACGTGCGGGTGCGCCCATCAATGGAACAACCAAGTGATACAGTTTTGTCAATTGATTAAGACCCTAGATTAAAAGACGGCCACGTTTGAACTTCGGTGAGTCGGTGCCTAGTTCAGTGGATAGAGCGCCAGTCTCAAAACTGGTGAGCCTAAACGCGTTGCTTAAGGGTTTCTGCCACTGCCCATCAGTGTATTCAACATATATGGCCTAAGAAAACACTATTCTGATAAGGTATGAGTGTGCCTTGATGACTTCAGTAATTAGAAGGTCTCAGTAAAAAATAAATTTAAAGTTCATGAACCAGTTCAAAAATTGAGTTGACCTCTTTTCCGTACCGCATTATTGTGGGACATTATTCCGGGAGGTCATTTCCGCATACCGGGGTAGACGAACAGTATGTAACATGGGTCCAGAACGACATGTGTCACGGAGAAAGAAACATGAAACCGTTAAGTTTCTCCAGTTTTTGTTAACCTCTCCCATGGAAAACCTATTTTTCATTTTATTCGAAAATGAATTTTTCTGAAATTTCATGATAATATGTTGATATATTCGGGCCGTTTTCCAGCCATGAAGAATCTGGTGACGCGTGAAAGTAAGTGCCGTGACGTACATTTTTTTATTTCAATGAATTAAGTATGTTTTCAAACCGACTCAAAGTGGGTTGGAGTCTTGGTTAATGATCGTTAGTTCTTTCCTGTACATACCTGTTTCCAATCCAACCCGAGGCTTTTCGATCCATCTGCAGAACATACAAAACTTCAGCCCCGTAAAAAAACAATACTGTTCAGAGTTTTAATTATTTACAGTACGAACTCGATTACAAATAATCAGTGTTTCAATCCAGTTAATTCACATGTTCTTGGCGTGAACTGAACCATCTGCGAATCTGGTGAGTTTGGTTATTTTTGCTCGTAGGATTCTGTATCTACTCCAGTTTCTCAATGCTGCTTCGCTTACAAATGAAAACCTGTGCCACAGTATTTCCGGGTCGCTCTTTCCATAGTCCCAACGATCTTGAAATTGGTATTCAGATTGGTTATGCCTTGCCTATCGTATAAAAACTGTTTGGCATTCCACGAAACCCGCCCATTCGTATGAATTTATGTATATGCCATCAATGTTATGCATTGGGAAATCATGCAAATGCAGGTCTCCTACTCGTTGGAATACCGAAGTCATGATTGTCCATGGTCTATGTGGATTGGTCCCATCCTGGAAGCTACGGTATTGACAGTTTATCCATTGAAATTAGAATAGCTCACATTTGACGGGTTGTTGGTTCGTGTGGTTTTACTGTTTTACACATATATGTATGTACGTATTAAAATTTTATCAATTGAAATTTTAATAGCTGACATTTTAGGGTTCTTGAGTTTTTGTGTTCACTGTTTCATACTACATTCCAGTGTGATCTGACGATGCTTGTGCAAACAATTTTGAATATTTTGTTGGGGAAATTGAGTAACATTCAGAACGATCCGGCTTTGAGCTCATGAGCAGACTTTTTGGTACGATTTGTATGTATGTACATAATATACATAAAATAAAAATAAAATTGACAGTCTGTATATCCTCGATATATTTCCTAATCCATTTTCAATTGAACAGTATGCCTGTGTCATCTGACCAATTAACTCAGCCCTCCATCAACAACGTCTGATTTCGCATTTCATGTGTATCGTTTCGTTAGAGACCAGTAGCTCTCCATGAAATTAGAAACGAATTTTTTAGCTTGTGCTGCATTTCATGTTTTCATTCCTGACTGAAAAATGTCACTCCTGCACGGCATGCATTAAATTTTTTTATGTTTTTTCTATCGCGTACGATTTTTTGGATTAATATGCTATTGATTTGAGCACATTTGCTTTCAAAGGTCTCCGAAAATATGAATTGTACTAGCGAGCTACAACGATTGAATCTCGTCATACCGTTATGAAAATAGATTAAAATTTTTTGAACACTCATCTTCGTTTCTATGTTATCTACTTACACGCATACACTTTCTATCCTGCTTTTTTAACCGAGGCTGAACGATTGATATTAAAATGCCATTGAAAGCGATGAAACTAAAACTATAACTAAGCATCCAGTTCTGTAGATACTGTACATATAAGGTTTTAAGTTTGCTATTCCTGGACCTGCTTATCCATCAAGTAATCAAACGCTATTACATACTGATCTGCATGTTGCTCATTTATACGCTTGATCAGGGTGTCCTGTTAAATAACCATTGTATATTTTTCTAAGAATTTAGGTGCCTCTTAATAAGGTGTGAAACAATGAATTTCGAATATCTGAATGCGAGTCAAAATATATTTCGTGCGTGGAAAAGATTTTCGCAAAAAGGTTTTACTCACAAGAAATCATTGACGGACTTAAAATACTCATGTCATGAGGTTCTGAGTGATTTAGAACTGAAATAGTTGGCTCATCAAAGACTTGCTACTCAACAGTTTGCGAAACTGTCTGGCATTACTGAACAGTCATGACAGACGAAATTCTCTGTCTGTCGATATATTCTGGCAGAAAAAGTATGACTTTCACCAAAGTGTCTACACTGTATTATCACTGACAACCAAAGTATGTTCTTCACCTACGAACACTCCATAAACAATCTTTCCAACATCAGCTGACCATAAAGTAAAAAGTTGAAAAAAAAGATAGTAAAGGCAGACATTCTCACCATTTTACCAAAGTATGTATGCCTGCCAACAAGTTCAGTCTGTTCAGTCAGTTCAGTCCTTCAAATGTTAAGGTGTTGCTTCCGAACCAGTAAGTATGATATGGAGACTGTAAAGTCGAACTTCTTTTAAAGACGAGCCTGTTCCTCCATGTGTAGGTAATATCATCGGCCATAACCTAAGCATAAGCCTGAGCCAACTCGCTCGTCCGCCAGTGCTTACAAGCGGACTGACGTTTGTCCCTGAGGAATCCGTCAACCAAACCAAACCGACCGTTCATACGCTTCGATGGTGTGACCACTAGGGTTTTTATGATGCCTACCCGTGGTATATTACTCTGTTGAGACCTTCTACCATCGAGCGGACGAGCCCATCCTACGCAGAGAGCGAAGATCGGGAATCAGAAGTTTTGAGATTGTTTTACCTGCACTCTGAGTAGCAAATTTCTTTTTTCCACTGCCAAAAAGGGGTTATTTCCAACCGAAACCCTCTTGACTATAAGCGAACCCCCTTCACCTCATAAACAACTCACACCCACTGAATCCATCATTTCAACAGGGCCGATCACAGAATCTGAATATTTTTCGAGTGAAAGACCAGTTGCGCTAGAGACCAGTCAGCCAGTCAGTCAGTCAGTCATTCAGTCAGTCAGTAGTCAGTCAGTCAAGTCAGTCAGTCAGTCTGACTTGACTTCAGTCAGTCAGTCAGTCATTCAGTCAGTCAGTAGTCAGTCAGTCAAGTCAGTCAGTCATTCAGTCAGTCAGTCAGTCAGTCAGTCATTCAGTCAGTCAGTAGTCAGTCAGTCAAGTCAGTCAGTCAGTCTGACTTGACTTCAGTCAGTCAGTCAGTCATTCAGTCAGTCAGTAGTCAGTCAGTCAGTAGTCAGTCAGGTCAGTCAGTCAGTCTATCAGTTAGTTATTTATGGTATAACACGGTGTAACATTGTTTCTAGAATTATGGGGAAATATTCGCAACAGCGGATTAAATAAGGTGGCGGGATTGTCTGTCAATCAACTCAAACGAACGGTCGGTTCAAATTCTCAAAACTGCCAGACACTTGTTGGTTTTAGTCATTTTTTGCCAAAACCTCAGTCAATGGCATTTTCAAAAAAAATTGCAACTTGTTTGGTTTTGCATCAATCAGCTTAAGTTTCATCACAGAGTGATGTTTTGTCACTTTTATAACTCATTTTTTTGCTACTCTTCCATTGGTGTCATCTACCTCGGTAAGCGATAATAAAAAGCGAACAGCAAAAAAATATGAATGATTAAATTTATACCGAAAGCACACGATACTCCTTCGAAGGTGAATAGGTCAAGTCCCCTTTTCACATCAACATCCACATTTCGGTCTCCTATCTTCTTTTTTCTTTATACCGAAAAGTGTAGATTACGTCAGTCGGTTCAGCCTTTCACGGAGCGCAAACATTTTTGTTTGCCATACATTTATGGTTTCCGTCTGCTGCATTTCCTTAGACCATCATTCGTACCAGCTATACCATGCAATGGAATATCCGCCAGTAACCCGATACCATCCACGAATCCACGGAATTCCACGGCACTTGAGTGCTGCTGCTGCTTAGTTGGGGTTACGGTAGGATGACGACGATGTCTCGTAATGGAGATTCATCATACATGGGCTGACGACTAGACCGTCAGAAATACTACCAGGAAGAGAGGGAATTACACCAGAAAAAGCTACATATCTTGGTCGATTCGAAGTCATCTGTTTTTTTTTCAAAGATTATATTGTAATGCCATTTTCAACCAGTCAATAAGTTGTAGTTCAGCATTTTCTCATTTCCACTCACTAGCGTGGTAGCCGTGACCGTATGATATTCCCTATTCAGCCATTTTTATGTTTGTACAGTTAAGAATGTGGAATAAATGCGGGCCAAACGAAAAAAGAAGTTGATCTGACATCTAAGTGCGTTAATGAAACCTACATAAGGAAGATACCGTTAAGCTAGCATCATCGACAATACTAATCTTGATTAAAGAGTTCATCCGTGTGAATTCAGTGGGAGGTACATGAGAGCAAAAACCAAAGATGGTTGAATAAATACATACTTGAACTTGAATATGTTGAGGGCGTATGCTGATTAGCCGTGACGTTGGTTAGAATGTGACCATTTACATGTCTGCCCATTCCATCTAGATTATTATCTTCAAACCCCATTTTATCGTTCATTATAACTATGTAATTTATAAATCTCTGTTTTGGTATCAAAAATACGAACTCACGATTGGATTCGAAAAGTCAAGAAAATTTACCATGACCGTCAGGAAATCTTTGGTTAATGACGTACAGTAAGTACGTCCGTGACATTCAATGTTCCAGTCAATGAACGGAATCTTGCGTGTGAAAGTAC
>OZ038444.1:21070372-21072872 GCA_964036265.1 Daptonema setosum
TGCGTGTGAAAACACCATTAGTTATTTTCAATCTTTCATCCAGTCAGTCAATCCACTGGCAAGCGAGCTAACCCTCCAAACGAAGGGAAATTTCATCAAAGAGGGGGAATTGACAGTTGTCAGGCCTTTTTATCTACACCTTAAGGAACATTATCTACTTTTTGAATTTACCAGATTGAGAGGAATTCCACTTTCCCCTCCCTTTTTCGTCCGCTAGTGAGACAATCAATCATGAAGTCCATCAATACCATATCAAGTCTCACTTGATGACTTATTGATTGAAATGAAAAAAAAATTGGGGAATTTTCCAGACATCCATGAATATTTTGCCGATGTATGTAGATTAAAGACGTTCAACTAACACGAAATCGCTAACTCAAATCAACCGAATGCAAATCCGTCGCATTCAATGGTTGGTTTTCGATTAACCATTAATATTTCATATCTCATAACATCATATTCTTCATCATATTTCATATTCATCATATTTCTTTTTCCTCTGTTTGTCTTTGCGATGTTTATTCTCCACTTGAAGCAGTTAGTTTCCCAGGGACTTTATGTAACGTTGACAATCCCATTAGGAATTCATGATATCGGTCTGAATAAACCAAACGATGAAACGTAATCGGAATTCGCCGACAGACAAAAGCAAATATACTGTCAGTCTGTCATTGGACACCGCATTTCAAGTGTTGATTCTCCCATATTATCTATTATATAATGTCTGTTTTTAGCCCACTTGTTTGGTTGGAGACCATTTCCGTATATATTCGCAGTATATCAAATCAGTCATTTTAACCTGTCACTTAACAGTTACAGGGTACAATTTAGTCGATAAAGAGTCAGTCATGACGAGCAAGATCTGCATACTGGCAGCACTCGTGTGCGTGGTGAGCGCCGCCGACTCAGGTACGCCACTCACTCACTCACTCACTCACTCACTCACTCACTCACTCACTCACTCACTCACTCACTCACTCACTCACTCACTCACTCACTCACTCACTCACTCACTCACTCACTCACTCACTCACTCACTCACTCACTCACTCACTCACTCACTCACTCACTCACTCACTCACTCACTCACTCACTTATTCACTCACTCACTCACTCACTCACTCATTCACTCACTCACTCACTCACTCACGCACTCACTCACTCACTCACTCACTCACTCACTCACTCACTCACTCACTCACTCACTCACTCACTCACTCAGTCACTCACTCACTCATTTACAGTCAGCAAATCACCCGAACCCAGCGAATCCGACCAACATATTGCCAGGGCTGTAGAAGCCATCAATGTCCTTTGCGAGCACGAGCCTGAACTGTGTGCGGATGACGGTGAAGGTGAGTGAGTAAGTGAGTGAGTGAGTGAGTGAGTGAGTGAGTGAGTGAGTGAGTGAGTGAGTGAGTGAGTGAGTGAGTGAGTGAGTGAGTGAGAGAGTGAGTGAGTGAGTGAGTGAGTGAGTGAGTGAGTGGTCTGCAAATGACCAAAAGAGTTATTGTACAATCTTTAGATGAGAGCGAATACGATCACGAGACTTCCAAACGTGCCCCGTTCGTCCGTTTGGGCAAACGCGCTCCATTTGTCCGTTTGGGCAAACGTGCGCCGTTCGTGCGTTTGGGCAAGCGTGCTCCCTTTGTTCGATTAGGCAAACGTGCGCCATTCGTCAGACTCGGCAAGCGGTCAGTGAAAGTGATTTTTTGATGGAAATTTTTTTAATAAAGCTTTGTAAACAATTTGTAAGTACGATTCAATTCTACATATAACAGTTACAATATACGCTATGTAAAATTCCTTGAACATATCACGTTCACAGTTTAAGGTCGGATGAAGAGATATCAATGTTAGCTACCTCAGGGAACCATTCAATTTATTCATTTTTCATCGGGAATTTTTCGGAACACCTCTTTACATTTGGGTAAACTTGCATAATCCACATTTGGACAAATTGCACAGTTGATTTCATTTGTTGCAGATCAGAAGATGAAAACAAAGAGGAGGACAAGCGTGCCCCGTTCGTACGTTTGGGCCGTGCGCCGTTTGTCCGCTTGGGTTAGAAACCACTACCCATTTGGACAAACAAATGTTGTTGACTGAGTAAAAAAACAACGGCAACAACAACAACATCTGAACCCACAACAACAACAACAACAAAAAGAACAACAACAACAATTTTACGTGATGTGATATAGCAACAACTGTTTTTTTTTATGAAATGAACGGTGATTATTATATTCTTTAAACAACTTTCTGTGCGCTGTGGGACTGTAACATATAAGCCGATGATCTCCCGATCGTGTGATTCTGGTCATAATTCTATCTATTCAATTGTTATATTTGGTCACTTTAGTTTGTACACTTTTCTCCGCACTTTGAATTTCAAAGTATCCTAAAACATGTATGGTCTATTGAGACTCAATATATAAAAAGTGCGTCAATCGATTAAACCGGACTGGGGAAAAAGTTTACAAATGAATTAACCAAAACA
>OZ038444.1:21077872-21100372 GCA_964036265.1 Daptonema setosum
TGAATGAATGTTTGAGTTTATAAACGAGAACACCCGCACTAATTATGTACTTACTCAAAACACTAGAACGGATTTTCTATTCCTATTTATGCCACGGCATTTTCTCTCTCAACAGCTGGTTGTGACAATAATAAGTGCATGACAAAGATAAGCTTATACTTACAGTCTCACACAAACAACATAATATGTCATTAAAACGTGGCACCGAATCTTTTTAGTTTTCTGAGTGTACTTGAAATTTTCTGAAACTGATAAAAAAAAGAAAGTGGGATGGACTGATTGACTGACTGACTGGCTGGTACTGTATGTAAACCAAAGTCAGTACTTTTCGGAAAATTAGCTGATTCTTAGAACTACTGAATTTGAATACAAGGTCATCAAGCATCAAGCGCAGTGTTTTTTATCTGTCAAACTTATTTTGTTTGATTGATGACCCCGATAAATAATGTTCATGCGTCCGGTCAAGCTAAACATCAAAATAAGTTAATAAGTGTGTGTTTATACTTACAACTATGTGAAACTTTTGGGACCAAGCAAAATGAAGTCGTTTTACAACAGTATGTACCTGAAACTTGTTACTAACAAAAACTGCTTATCTGAGTGATATTGTACCATGGTTAAGTGTTATCGGAATATTCTAAATATGGGATCGGATAAGTCTAAATCTACATATCTTAAATTAGACCTGAAAACAAGTAAAGCAATTTCATATTTTAAGATATCGCAGATGATCTGCGTACATGACGCTGCTAACACCCGGTACATATGCACTTAAAAAGTAATCTGGGCAAATGATTCACTGAATAAAGAATGTAAGTATTTAAGTAGGACCTACAGACATAAACCGAGATAAATAAATACGTTTTCACCACACCATTTGTTCAAAAAAGTTGTGGTGAAACTGAAAATAGATCATACATATGTATGTACGTAGGTTTTTATGAACTTGATATTGAATTGGCTATTTTCCAGTGATAATTAACAGTTTGTAAACATTTTCGTGGTCATTTATCATTCAAACCATAAAAAAGCATAAATATTGCACTTACCGGTGTGTTATTTACTTGTCTGGAGTGTTTCGCGGCAAAGCATGTGATGACCGACGGAAAACTTTTATCAAACAGTCAAGACTAGTTCATGATTGTAAGAAGTATTATTAGTTAATGATTGTGTTACGATTGCTTACTCAAGTCACGAATAGAAACTGAATTGAATTAACTTTATAAAACTTCAATGTGCACGTACACAAAACATTTTTCGAAGCAATAACAGTATAAAATGGGAACTCAAATTTTTTCCGCCATAACCAATTTATTTAATTTATTCACAGATTTGCCGAATTTAATCGATTCTCTGATAAACACACTCCTAAATCAAAGCTCCGTCAATCGCTGTTTTGAACGTCATCATTCGTTATATAGGCTGGAAACTAATGGAGTGGATATAACTGGATAGCAACACGTCAAAAGAGTTTTAGCCAGACTGTTGACAATATCTAGAAAGTTCTCGCAGTCTAGAATCATTTATATCAAAAAAGTGATGTCGATAATTTCGTAAACATGTTTCATCACGTAGTTATTAGCACTAAATTGACTATTTTTAGTGGTTTATTTCATCGATATCACCTCATTATTTATTGTCAATTAAGTTCGTATAAACGTATGTATACACAATTTTTTTTGAATGCGGGGTCGAACATATAAACTGTGAAATCTAAAATGCGAAAGTATTATATCTGGATGAGTATTACATATTGACTATATATCAATCGTACACCGTACGTATTAGAATACATAATACTTGTAGGTTGTACCACTAACATACAGAACATACAGTACCTATAGTACATAAAGTATAAACAAACAATATGTAGAAACTCTATGACATCGCGATGAAAAACGTACTCGAATTCGGCAGCTATTTTGAGCTGTGCCCGGTCGTCCAAATAAGACATACAGATGTGGCCGAAATAGAATACTAACCTAATTTACAGTGAAAAGACAATATTTACAGTCCTGTCTTTATTATCAAGCTGGTTTAATATCCGCTAGAAGCAAGACAAAACCAGTCGTTTTTAACGGACATGCGCTGATTTGTAAAAGTGTCTGTCACGGAAATGTTTGTTTTTATCATAAGTTACAGAACCGGTTAATACCGTGTTTTTATGATCGGACGTATGTACATAAAGTATACACATCAAGTTCTAGGAGCAGTTCATTCGTGATGGTTTGCAATATTTGTAAATTTCTACAAAAAACAGTTCAAATGTTGGATGTTGGTTAGTTTTCTTTTATTTCTAAATTGAGTCTTAATATTTATCTTTTTATGCCAAAACATTGTGAGCCTTTTTAGAACTTTTTATAAACATCACCTCAGTAAAACTTTGAATTTGTTCAAAAACAACTGTAACACGCGTTCGTATGGGAGCGAGTATTATAATCGAACATGCATAGACCACATACTGTACCCGGGCCTAATATATGTAAACATATCCATTCACCTGCGTTGGCAAATATTTAATCAAGCAGATCGGGAAATTTATTACAATTAGCTTCCAATTATGTACTAACTAAATTCATTTCAGTGTTTACACCGATTTGTTTTCACACCACAAAATTTATTCAAAGGAACAATCGTAAGAAATTCGGTATTTTTTATCTGAAATGAAAACAACGATGTTGGCATGAAACGTGAACAATATTAATGAGATTACAGATGAACATAATCGAGCTCCATCTGACCGTCAAACGGAAAACAACAACAACAACAACAACAACAACAACTAACAACAACAACAACAACAACAACAACAACAACAACAACAACAACAACAACAACAACAACAACAACAACAACAACAACAACAACAACAACAACAACAACAACAACAACAACAACAACAACAACAACAACAACAACCTCAACAACAACAACAACAACAACAACAACAACAACAACAACAACAACAACAACAACAACAACAACAACAACAACAACAACAACAACAACAACAACAACAACAACAACAACAACAACAACAACAAAAACAATAACAAAAACAACAACCATAACCTTGACAACTATATTAACAACGAAAAACAGTTCCGCTTCTATTACCCTTGGCACACCAGGCAATTGGTAAAAGGAAAGAATGTTGATGCCAATGTTTCCACGGCTGAAAAACCGGGCCGACCTTCAACTCGTGTACTTCCTTCCTCTTTCACAGCTAATTAACTATCCGTGAATCCCCGGATTACTTGACTACTACTATAATCCAGTTTTTGTGTTATGTTAAGAAATATCTTAAAAGTTTTTTTATTCAACATTGTAATTGCATTCAAATATCAGTTATGGAAGGGATTATGCATTACCACTGCCGTATCATGTTTCAGTACCGCATGACCGACTAAGACCCAATGTCTAATAGAATCATGGTATTCGCAAGGAAAAATAAAGAGCTCGATCGTGGATTTCAGGATGTAAATTTTCATCGGAAATTAGTCTTTTTTTCGAAATTTTGTCCGATGGTCTTATTTGGAAAAACACTTGCTTCTTCATTATTATTAACAATTGACTTTGGCATATGTACATACTGTACTGTACATATGTACATAGATAATAGACGGTACAAAACTGACGTGCTTCTTCAATGAGTGACTACATTTCATCTTCTTTCTATCATACTGTAACGATTGTCTTACCCACACCCAGATAATCTAATATTAGAACGGATTGGTTGTCAACACTAGCCAACGAGAAGGGGTGGGTAAAGTGGAATCTCCCCCTTTGGCATTTTGAAAAAGTATAATTTTTTTTAATATAGGTAAAATAATTAAATTCAGTCAATTCCCCCTTATTTGACGGAATTCCCCTCCCTTTGAAAGTTTAGCTCGTCCGCAAGTGGTTGTCAGGTGAGCCAGCAACTAAATTTAGCGCACCATATTATCTGTCAGAGGCCTAATATTAAGTTACTACAAAATATCTTACAGATCATATATTCAACAACAATTATTTCAACAAAAGCTGAAACCCTAATCTATCCTATGTGGCGTTTCTCTATAAAAAAATCTGTGCGCCGTTCATGCAGATGTTTTGCACGATCAACGGAATATTTAACGTTTATATTATTAAAGCGATTGACCCATTATTAGCGATTGGCTGCTCTTTAAAAATCCGGTGAATATATCTCCTAGAAAGCTGAAGTTTATTTCAACTGCGCACGAGAAAAATTCACATAAGGTGACAAAAAATGTATTCTGCATTAGTTTGATTAACGGCTTTGATTATTTACAAAGTTCCAGCGGACCCAGATAGTTCACGATTACTCATTTGACAACATAAACTATGGACAGCATTCTTGGATTTTCGGGATATAAAGTTGAGTTCACCTGTGTACGAAAATTGAATATCTTGCTGGACGTGCAATTTAGTTTGCAGCTGTTTCCGTAATAGAGGATCGATACATATTCTGTAATAAAATTCGGTAACTAGGACGTGAGTTTACCTTAGCTACATATAACAAGAAATACTATAACATGCTTTGTATAATCAGATTAATGGTGACGGTCGTGCTGAGTCAAGTTATTTATTACGCACTGCACTAACCGACCAATTTGTGGAAAAGATTTTTAGTCGATAATCAACCATTGTGAGAAGCTGAAAGACTTATTGTATTACAAATGGATGATATTGTCAATAACGTGACATCTCAAGCAAACAATACATTTAATTTGTTTTACCTTTGGATTCAAACCACCCACATAAGAACATAAAGCCCGTATGTTGTTTATGCAAGCAAAAATATTGCCCAAAATGTCCGATAATGAAACATCAGACCATCAGTGCTCATGCCACACGCACATCAATCATCATCGCCTCAAGTTATACTGTGTTAAACTATGATGTCAACCGAGTTGAGTTGAGGTCAGCGATGTGTCATTATCAGAAGTTTTGGACAACACTCTCTTGCTTGCAGAAACAACATACGGGCTTTCACGTACATGTGTAGGTTTGGATATCAACCTGATTAGCTGGATAAGCTGATTAGCCCCGGTTGCCACAGAAACCATTTTACAGGTTTACACTATTTCTGCTTTTTTATGATCGTCAGATACAAGATGATCAGCTTTGGCCGCTAAAACTGTTTAATGAAGATGACTCTTTTTATGATTTGCCCTATTTTTTCTGTAGCAAAAAAACAAGCTTCATCACGAGATTCATTTTCACATTCATAAATCTTTCATTCAACCAAAAATTGAACCAAACTGTTAATGTGCGATATAAAAGATGACACTGTAATTCAACAACGTAATATAAACAAATCTGTTTTGTTTTAAAATTAGTTAAAAACACCAGTTAATGGAGAAGTGTAGAGATTTTCGAGCATAAATATTGAAAAGTTTATAGTCAGGAAGTATGTCTGAAATCATGTATAGAAGACATTTAGCATATCTCCGTAGATTAGAAGAGTACGATCAGATTCACCATGGATTGACGACATTCCTTTCATAGCCACACACCATGAAACCATAGAATTTCTCCAGTATGCCATTATGAACCGTATTTTGCCCAAGCTTATCCATAATGACGTATCGTGGTTACGTATGTAGTCTAAATTTAGATTTTCAGGATTTTGGATCGGCAGTACGAACTTATGAAGCAGCCATACTTTATACAGCCTCACATCTCAAAATAATGAGAAAAAAAGTTAAATTAAAACACCAAACCTAAGCTACTGCCTACTAAAATTGTGTATGGTAATTTTATTAGAAGCCATAACAATGAATACAGAATCGAATTAACTTTAGCTTCATTTATTAAACATACAGACGAACGCAAATTGCGAACGGAAAGTTCAAATTTTCATGACCAAAATAAACGTACATACCATTGATTTTAATTGCAGCACCTGTTCATAATAGAAAGTCTATTTTAACAACAGGTATTAGTTTAATAACATTGGTCACGTATGGTACATTCAAGCGTCATAGCAAGTTATATTTTTAGCTACCTACAGTATGTACAAACATAGCTCATTTGTATTCGAGTGGACTAATCCGTTCAGCCGAACTAAATTAACTCTCTGTTTTTTATTAGCAATAAAATGTGGTCTGTTTACAGGTTTAGTAGTACACAAATTCATCAGTATGAAATATCAATGACACATCCTTGAAGCTTCTACTTTTTTAGAAAGAAACATTTCATCAAACGGTCAATGGACACTGATGTTTGTTACTATAGACTGTCACTCGATTCATAACTAACAATTAAGCATGTTTTTATATTTTTTGCAATTGAACTAAAAACATCATTAACAAATAAGCATGTTTTTTGCAAATGAACAAGAAAAACATGTTCTTATAAAAAGAAACAGTATAAGATTAGAAACACTAACGTAAAAAGCTACAATTTTCATTTCGAACCAGTAATGAAAAAAACTGATGACCATAAGTATCATAAATATTCATCTAACACGAGCGCAGATCCATGGAACCAAAACCGTAGTTTTTTCTGAAACCCGATAACATTAGAACTTAGTACTCCAATAAACTGAGTAAAATGTTCAATCAGACCCACCCAAACAATGTTTACTTGTAAATCACTAGCCTCTGGTTATCATTTTCTTCATTCTATTAGTCCTAAATACGGCAATAACACCGTCTACTCGATTCGGTTTAATAATCATCCCCATCGGTTATTCTGTCTGGAAGCCTCTATGAAGAAAATATTCTTAAGTCTTAACAAAGCTACTTACATGCTAACAATTCAGAGCTCGTAAAATTCTAATTTTAACAGGTAAATCAGCGTGAAATACTACTAATGAAAATATTGATCATCCTCATGACGTATAGCTTATCCAGGGCTTCTTTTTAGTCGGGAAGTTTTCGGCGCACGGTTTGACATCAAAATTACTTTTGGCGCGTGTTGACACTTTCCAATATTTTTTCAAAGTACATAAGGGCAACATAAATACGAATAAAAAATTAATAGGGTAATGGCTCTATGAAAATATTTTTGACTAACAAGAAAGACCCGGAAGAAGCTTTACATTGGATCACATTCTTTCGGAACCAATTCCACCGGAAGAGGATGTCTGACTTTCTCAAGACTAATTATTTCCAGTGAGTCAGCCACATACATACATCAGCGAGTCCACAAGCGGACGAGAAGGGGAGGGAAGAGTGGAATTCCCCTTCTTTGACTATTTCAAAAAAGTTAGAGTTTGTTCCCTAATTTGTAATTAAAAGGACCTCAAAACTGCCAATTCTCCCCTGTTTAACAAACTTCCCCTCCCTTTGGAGGTTTGGCTCGGCCGCGACTGAGCAAGTCGGTCGGCAAAGTCGGAAAGTTGGAAAGTCGGTCGGGCGGTTTCCGCGTGGGAATACCGTATTAGACGAGGATGAGTCTCTGCAAACTCAATATGCCTTAAAAAAAATTCTGTGTACCGATTTTCTCAATTTGTTTTGGCATCTGCGCTGTAGAAATACAGTTTCAACTTGCTATTGTTTGTAGCCCTCAGATAAAATCATATGTAATTATGAGAAATAAAACCGCATTTTCGTTTTATGGCCTAAAGGAAAAAAATAACTGTGGTGCACAGAAATCAGTGTACGGGAATTTCACCTCGCAGAATTTTTAATCATTGACGATAAGATAGTCAGGAAATACGTGCACTTAACGCTAAATTCTTTTGCTAACAATCTTGTTAAGCGGAAATTCGGAATTGACATACAGTAGTCTCCATAAAAAATAATCGTTGCAATATTGAACATATGCAAGCCCAGATTTATGAGTGATGACATAAGTAATTTAATCTTTTTAAGTGCTGAAATAGCCGTCGGGTGTTACAAACATTACAAAGACAATTAAGAGGTTCCGCTAAGTAACATGCGCTTTTAATTGATGAAAAGGCTGAACTTTTTACCATTTTGATACTCGGTAATATAATGAACTTCAGATGCGAAAAATTTGGTCGTATTATTTTATGGGCGATTGCTTTATTGCTGTCAAGTTTTATAGTCGAATTTCTTGGTTACGCCTTATTTGGGAACTTTTTTTGTGTACAACTTTTCCCTCACCCAGAAATCGGCGGTCGAAAGCAGCAATTTGGTTGATGAAAAGGTTTTACACACAAAAAGTTCCTAAACAGAGTTATAATCATCTTTTTTAGGAAATTTTCTGTGTGTGAAACTTTTTCATCAACCCAAATTGCTGCTTTCAACTGCCAATTTCTGGGTTAGGGAAAGGTTTACACAAAAAAAAGTTCGCAAAAAAGGGCGTAACCAAAAAATTCGACTGTACATGATAAACTGCCACAAAGGTGTATAATTGTCCTATGTACATATGTACAGGGGGTATCAATAGATTACCGGGGGCATTAATTCGGAACGCACAGGGACTCGATATTATTAGCTACATGTACATAGATTATAGAACCTACTGTATTAACCAAAAAAGAAGCTATGTAACTCGTTCGCACATCAAACAAATGGTTTATGCTATGCATAAAAACTAAAAAAGTTGATCAATACTGAATATTCTGATGAATGCAATGACCTTTTTACATGATGGATAATGGCTGAGAGAAATTTACATGCAATATTTTTAATCACAAATAACTCTGCAACTCTTGATCTGCGTATTGGCGCCCTTTACTGATATTAAAACTATGGGAACGGATTATGTTCCGGCCCTTACTGGGATTTTTCATTAACTGAAGCCATATGAACAACCTGAACAAGGCACGCTAATACCATATCAGAATGGTATTTCCGTAGTGGCCAAAGAGTTGATCAAACTGACGGGGAATGGCAGAAACCACAGAGCCACGCGTCATGGTTTGTGTCTCGAGTCAGGTTTCGAACTTATTACCAGCAATTTCCGTGGCTGGCGCCCTACGCACCAGGCTAGACAGGCAACATTGATAATTCGTAACCGGACTGGCATACATGCCATATTGAAACCCAATAAGGCAAAGTAGGATATATTTTAGGGAATTCACTCTTATTCAAAGTTTTGCAACAAGTAAGTTTGAAAATGAACGGGATTACCCGTGGATTTTTGTGGATGAAAAATACCATGAACAACAAATGTATCTATTGTTCATGACATTATGTTTCTTACTTTATTACGACTTTTTCCATCTTTATTCAACCTTCACGATCATGAACTTAACCAAGATATTACATTTATGAAGCAAGATGAGCCAGTCACTCATTCAAAAACTGACATCAAATTAACGCATACAGTACTGTAGCTCTCAATTTTCAATTATCCATATGTAAAAAAGACGCAGGAGCTGTGGATAGAGTACACTAAGTACAAAATCTCCTTGCAGACTTTCACTCTTGTTATTGCTACCGTAATCAGTGCAGACGAAAAGTAATACGCCGTATGATATTACGTTTCACAGTACATACAGTATATGCATATATGTAAGCATATTATATCAATGTACGTACAAAAACATTTATTACATATCTTAGGATAAGTAGAAATGCAGATACAGGGAAGTTCACCGCAATGTTCTACTTACTGTGATGGAGTGGATAAGAAAATAAGAAAGGACCAGAGTTTTACTCTGACATCTCATCAATAACTTTCAAACCAGTAAATGAACTATAATTGAAGTCAATAAGCAATAAATAAAATCAAGATGAAGTTAAAAGAAGCATTTTGAGTATATCGAATGTCGTATGAAGTTGGCAAGCAGTAATTCAGTTGAAACCAGTCAATGACTGGCATTGATTCTCTAAACATGATGTTCGCACTTCATGGTTAACTCAAGCGTGAACTGAATAGAGATGCTTACTTGATAATCCTGTAATTCCGATGTTTATTAGTTGATCATATGTTCTTCGCTACCGTAGGAAACCAGAACACAAAATAAGACCTACATACAGTAATTGGAAACATGTTACAAAACTGGTTATTTTGGTATTTTTGGACCTTGACGGGAAATTTACATTACAATGGTCAGTGTTCTGAGCTTACTCATTCGAATGTGGTTGATAATCTTGTCGCCTGTCTAGTCTAGTGCGTATGTAGGGCGCTAGCCTAGGAAACTGGTTGTCCAAGTTCGAAACCTGACTTGAGACACAGACCTGGCGCGTTGCTCTGGGGTTTCTGCCCTTGCCCGTCAGTATATTTAATTTTTAATTCTCTGGCGAACTCCATTCCTGAATGGTATAAGTGTGCCTTAATGGCTTCAGCATATGAAGAAGTCAAAGAAAAAAACTATATGTACATACATAAGTACGTTACCTTTACCAGAGTCACAGTATGTAATCCTAGTTTTTTTCTGAAAATTACCAGCTGAAAAGAATCTGTTCCTCAAAATTCAATCAGACCGGTACGGGGTACTGAAAAGGAGTTAGCGACAGAACCAGGAAGACCCCATTCAATGGTCTATTAGAACGTTAGATTGGAAAACGCGGGAGGCAGCACTCTCTCTCGGGGGGGGGGGGGGGGGGGGCTAATGTGCCGAATAATAAGGTAAATAAGACACTTCCTAATAGAATAAAATGGTGGACATAAGGTTGGTAATTTAGAACATGCAGGCTGATACATTTTATCCGTTTCTGGAAATACATATGTGGAATAAACATTATGTGACTTGATTATCTGTTTTGGATTCATCTCGTACCAAGGTTCGTACCTCTGACGAAACACCGAAGAAAAAAAGTGTCAAACACTGTATCGCTCCTGTTTAACCTGATACCTTTTATACCAATACCAATTTATCATGGAGCCCTTTGGAAGCCATACTCAACAGCTGATAACTGGTGCGGTACACTAGCGGATGAGAAAGGGAGGGGAAAGTGAAATTCTGTCCTTTTTGGCTGTTTCAAAAAGTTGAGTTTGCTCCTTAGGGTGTTGGTAAAACTGCCCAATTTGTGCCAATTCCCCCTCCTGAGAGAGATTTCCCTCCCTTTGGAGCACTGGCGGACGAGCTAATCCTTCAAAGGGAGGGGAATTTCGTCAAAGAGGGGGGAATAAGCAGTTTCCAGGACATTTTACCTACACCTTGGGGAACAAACTATACCTTTTGAAATTGACAAAGACGGGGGAATTCCACTTTTCCCACCCCTTCTCGTCCGCTAGTGCTTTGGAGTTTGGCTCTGAAACAGTGGGTTTGGTAATCATATGTACTTTAAGCGAAACTAGGATACATACAGTGTGTAGTGTCAGTTACATTGGGTTCATGTTTACGCCCCAGTTACATTCGGTTTGTGTCATGAGGAGGACTGACTGATGTTTTCCTACCCTGAGGCCACAATCAGCGGACGAGAGAATTCTCTACAGAAAGGGTAAAGGGGGATATTCTCAAAGTGGGCGAT
The DNA here is from genome assembly GCA_964036265.1 of Daptonema setosum. NCBI lineage: Eukaryota > Metazoa > Nematoda > Chromadorea > Monhysterida > Xyalidae > Daptonema > Daptonema setosum. Next base: position 21,089,212 of record OZ038444.1, read on the forward strand.
TCACAGTTTCAAGACTTTTTCACGTACGTTTAGCCTACTTATTGCGCAACTTTTTGAAAATTGCCAATTGGGTTAAATTCCATTTTCCTTCTCCTCACCGTCAGCTATGTACCTGGTTGTACGCTAATGGCGCTGCACTTTTACAGACAAATGTGGTACATACATTTACCAACTGCAGTTGCAGAAGTTCATGTTTTTCGTGATTGACTGCAGTTTATTTTTAACTTCGAACGTTTGTTCGTCAGCCATAAGTCATGGCCGTAGGCTTTATACCATAGACAAGACCGGTAGAACACCGTTTCATGTACTGCAGTTCACCGGCGGACGAGCCAAACCTCCAAAGGGAGAGGAACCTTTTCAAATAGGGGGAATCGGCAAAAATAAGACCATTTTAACCACATACACCTTAAGGAGCAGATTAAACTTTTTGGAAACGCCAAAGAGGGGGGAATTCAACTTTTCCCACGCCTTCTCGTCCGCTAGTGCGGTTGATACGATAATTGCGATTGGCAGTCTGCACTACCAGACCGCTTTCGTTTGTTTTAGTATCATGAAAAGTCCCAATTGACTACAGTGGAAAGTCAAGACGAAAGAGAAGTTTTATTTAGTTAATGTACGAGACCATGTGCGGTCGTCAGGTTTACTCTGCCTTGTCTAGACTCTTAGAGGTTTCAAATTAATGAAGGCTCCTTCATTATATATATTATAATAAAAGTAATTATTTGTGATCTTCTTACTATGTAACTATGACTAGTCTGACATGCAGAAAATCGTTATAAGTTTAGTTTATAGATCAGATATGAAGAAAAAGTAGAGGAAAAACCTAATTTTTCGCTAAAATGGAATGCTTTCGTATAACTGGCATAAACGGAAGGAATGTCCGAATTCAGTTTCGATCGGATGATCTAAAACTTTTGAAACCCGTTGAACACTACAAAAGTAAGACCAAAAGCAAAACCGGACTTTTAAGTGGGACACCCGGTACAAGACGCTGCGAATATCAGGTGTACTCTGATGATGGTGTACCAAAAAAAATCCAAACCAAAAAAAATCCCTGATTTGCCTATACCAAAAAAAATCCATACCAAAAAAAATCCACCCAAAACAAATCCATACCAAAAAAAATCCACCCAAAACAAATCCATACCAAAAAAAATCCATTGTAATTTGTGCGTGAACGTGTAATATGACCATGATCAGGTATGAGTCAATTTAGAACGTAACACGTATTTACAGTATGTACATCACGTACATATAATTTTATACTTGTAGCGGATGACAAATAAAAATAACTGGCTATTTCTCGCTATAATGAAACTGATAAAATAAATGTGCATTGATGGAAAGTTTATGAAGTATAAATTATGATCAATATTGTCCTAATGTCTATGAAAAATTCATGTCATTCCGCACATTAGCTTAGAACGTATTTTCTGTTTGATCTTATAACAGTGATTCCGAAAGGTTTAATTAGTAAACGAATTCTAGTCCTACCAAGAAACTGAAAAATTTCAAGTATCCTGGTAGGATTCGAACCCACGACCTTCCGTTCAGTACACGGACGTGCTAACCGCTACACCACAGGTACTCCTGTCTTGCACTGTCGTAACTAAGACTGTAAACTGAAGGCGACGGGGGTTGATACCCCACACTCAAACCAACTAGTTTAACAGCCGGTTGTATTAGTAAACGAATTCTAGTCCTACCAAGAAACTGAAAAATTTCAAGTATCCTGGTAGGATTCGAACCCACGACCTTCCGTTCAGTACACGGACGTGCTAACCGCTACACCACAGGTACTCCTGTCTTGCACTGTCGTAACTAAGACTGTAAACTGAAGGCGACGGGGGTTGATACCCCACACTCAAACCAACTAGTTTAACAGCCGGTTGTATTAGTAAACGAATTCTAGTCCTACCAAGAAACTGAAAAATTTCAAGTATCCTGGTAGGATTCGAACCCACGACCTTCCGTTCAGTACACGGACGTGCTAACCGCTATAAGTCCCCTTTATATCAAAGATCATTGGTGTCTCTTATTATACATGTCTAGTGCATGAATCTTCAGTGTTTGCAACGTTATAAGTCAGAAGTCCCATATCAATCAAAGGAAGATAATGTGACTTATAAAGTTGATTGATATGGGACTTGTTTTTACTCATTTTCCATGTTAGATCCTCGTTAAGAACGGTTGCATAATAAGGACGGTTAGGCGTTCTGAAGCGTTTGACCTTGAGGAAGCACAAAGACAGTTCTCAACCATCGTATCAACAAAGATTAACTCACTTATTATGTTTACGGAAACAAAGTATATTTAAGCAACGAAATCTATCAGTTGAAAACTATCGTTTTATGAAAAAAAAATATGTGGACCGATGGCCCTTTGTTTCAAGTTTAAGATCAATATACATACGTACACCAGCGGACGAGAAGGGGTGGGAAAAGTTGAATTCAACCCTCTTTGACGTTTTTTAAACTAGAGTTTGTTCCTTAAGATGTAGATAAAACGGCCTATTTTTTGCCGATTCCCCCTCTTTGGAGAGATTCCCCTCCCTTTGGAGATTTGGCTCATCCGTCAGTGAAACCCCACGCGTACCACGGCTGGCGCATCGGCGGTTTTTGCCACCGGACATGTGAAAAACGATAATTATTATAGATTTTAGGGTTGATATGGTTTGGATTACCTATGACAACAGGTTATTGAATTTTCGAAAAAAATAACCCCTCAACCTTCAGAAAATTATATTTCTGATGAATTAAATATGTACATACTGTAAATACGCTGCTCATTTACACCTTAATTGCTTTTGGTACAGCGAATACACGTAATTTGGTAAAGCAAAAATCATCATGGATTTTTTTGGTATAGCAAAAATGTAGATGGATTTTTTCTGGTATAGCAAAATGTAGATGGATTTTTTTGGTATGGATTTTTTTTGGGTGGATTTTTTTTGGTATGGATTTTTTTTGGGTGGATTTTTTTTGGTATGGATTTTTTTTGGCATAGATTTTTTTTGGTTTGGATTTTTTTTGGGCCGGGCCCTACTCTGATGACTTGTCTGAGGTTAGCTAGCACATGATGCGGTATAGGTAAGGTGCGGCGACAATTCAGTGATTTTGAAGAAGCTAAACCTGACCTTAAAAGTACGGGGATTGCTGGTGAGATCAATTTGTCTCTAAGAACATTGATTGATGTATGTACGGTTGTCATGACGAATAGTGGTGGTTAAGGTATATTTATAGTTGGATGGAATCAGAATGAGGTAAATGTGATTGGCATGAGGTGTAGTTGCCAAGAGATATATTCGGCCCCAATCTAATTATGTAGTCACCAGGTATATGTGTATAGGTACCAGGATTTTGCCAAAAACAGGTAGCAATTAACCCAGCTGAACTGAACCAACGAAGGTGTGTCTCTGACCAGCTGCAATGATTGAACTGCTGGTGTACGTGCCTTACAGTTCTTGTTGCAACAGAGATTTGGACGGGGAATGTTCCATGTACAACTCAAATACAATTCACTTGCTTACAGTCCATATTGAAATGAACATGAAACACAAATACCGACCATCCAACATTAAAAAACTAATTTAAAACATTATAACATTAAAACAACTTAGTTTTCGTATTTTTGTACTTAAGTTCTCCATTTTCAAAAGTTGATCTAAGTGACCATACAGTTCATATTACAATCCAGCAAAGAACTGGAAAGGCTCATGTTACATGTACATACTTACGAAACCTCTAATTTGCATGCGTAAAAAGCGACCATCATCAAATACCGTTTATCTACATGCCATACAACTTCACAAACAAATACAAAAAAGTTTCAGTAAACAACTCAAAGTGTCTTTGTGCTTTTGTACCTGCAAGTTCTGCAGTTTAAAAAGTGATACTCGACACACATAGGATTATTTGTATCACAGCTAGAATTACGATACGGAGGCATCAAGTTTATGATACACGTACCATTTACATTCTCTCTGTGTTTATCGTAGACTGGAAGTTGTGTGTGGCTTGTTTCTCCACGGTTTGCTATAATTTCTTCTTCTTTTTCAGGAAAAAACTACGCGCTAAAAATTTTGAAAATATTTTTTTTTGAAATTGCATTAGGCGCGCGTAAATTTTTTCAGAGTTTTCACATGACATTTCAACAAAATATGACCCGGGCACATAAATTTTTCTATATTTGAGACTAACAGGGTTTGTAGAAATAATATTTGTAACCTGATACCCTGAAAGAGCTATACTCCTACATATTTGTTTACAATACGTAGGCTGTACAGTCGGAAACGACATTCTTGCTTGTTTGATTCAGTGAATTTTTTACCGTGACTTCATTACTGAGTCAACAAGGCACGCCAATACTATTCCATTGTACCATTCAGAATGGTGTAGTTTATAATATTTAGTCACCAGATATTGGTTGAATAAACTGACGGGCTGTGGAAGAAACCTCAAAGAATTGCGTCCGATTCTATTTCATGTCACAAAACTAGTTTCTGACTGAGCAAATAATAGTATAAATTCACATTATAGCGATAATTTTACACAGTGTCTTGATCTATGTAAATCTAATCTTTTTGCGGTCATGAAACAAATTACAAAAGTGCTCTTTTCTAGAATTGCATATTTTATACCTGAGATGCAGGCAGTCGAGTGTGTCAAAATAACTAAACAAAGCGAAAGTCGGATGACAAGATTTGATTTATAAATTTGCTACAGAGAGAGTTGTGTAATTGACGCCTACACGATTTGATCTAGCTAAGGGGTGGATAATTTAAGTTAAATTATTATTTCCGGCAAGTCAATCAATTGCGCCCGGATGTTATTGGGAAACCCGCTACATTTATTTTGGTAATGCTCATTAAAGCCCTTATGTTGTTTCTGTGAGAAAAAATAACGCCAAAAATGTCTTGCAATGAAACATCAGATAATCAGTATTAACACCCACATGATTCTTACACTGTGTTACAATATGATGTCACCCGAAATGAGTTTAGGCTAGTGATGTTTCATTATCGGACGTTTTGGGCAACTTTTTTGCTTGCAGAAACAACATATGGGCTTTACTACCCAGGACCATTGTTTATGTAACTGAAGCAGAAAACACAATTAAATCATTCGACAGTCGTAACGAACATTCGAAACAAAGAGTCGAGACGAACATTCGAAACAAAGATTAAAATGAAATACATTTGACCTATTACATAATTAAAAACTGCAAAGTATTGCTAGGGTCATGAAACTTGAGACGGGTAGAGACGAGAAGACTATCTCCAAGCAATGTTTTCAGCCAATGTAAATTTGTGTTTTTTTACAAATATTTGAAACATCGCGCCATACCGAAATACAGTGAGTAAGGAAAATTTTGAAAATATCATGAAATACGACAACAGGTTCAATAATGTTCCATACTATATTCAAAAGCCAGTACTCCCGAGACGTATTCTACTTTATTATTGAGAACAGTCAAATTCTGAGAGAATTCTATAAAAATCGATTGAAATCGAATTGAAATAACTAAAAGTATGAATTTGATCAAACATGTTGAAAGGTTTTAAGAAATAAATTTTTTTTTTGAAAAATTGTGTTTTCTAACTTATAAAAGAGTGAAAATGTTTTACTTTATGTACGTATTTAGCAGGCGTTGATAAACAACTACAGTATTTTATCTTGCTTTTAGGGTTTCGTCTGACCATAGAAGAGTGGTTAAGAGAAAAAAGAGTATTAAGGTCACATGATCCGTGGTGTTTCTTTTAATGACCAATGAAGCGGAGCTCGTTAAACTGAGATTATCCTGGCTATATAAACTACATAAGTTCACCTTTAAATAAGTTTTAGAGAGTGTTATAAACGTATTATTTTTTTTATTTAACCTCTATGTATATGAGAAAAATTGTGGTTCCCTAAATTTCTATAAAAGTTTCGAATTGGGGTTTAGTTCGTCCGATAGATTTCTGGAACAAGCAACTAAAAATGCCCTGATGGCATGGGGAGTAACGAATATGGTTCGATCCTGGCTAGTCCAATCGTGAAAAAGTATGAGACAAGAAATTGTATTCTCATATTTTAAATAGTCTGATCGTGAAAAAGCAGGAAACAAGATTTGCGATGAATCACGAAAAAAAGTTTGTACTTCATTAAGTCAAGAATCATACCAAATTACACGAAACATATTTGGAACTTTTCACGATTGTTGTGATAAGATTTATCCTTATTCAAAATGCTGGTATTCAAATTTGAAACATAAGTATCTTAAAGAAATCCAATTATTTTTGGGTGAAAATGAAATAAAAAATTTCGTGGCAGACTTGTCATGTCACACAAACCGAAGTAAAATTATACATGCTCACAACGAGCTAGACGAAATAAAGGGGATTTGGTTTTCACCGAAAAGTCCCAAATATGTTTCGTGTAATTTGGTATGATTCTTGACTTAATGAAGTAAAAACTTTTTTTCGTGATTCATCGCAAATCTTGTTTCCTGCTTTTTCACAATCAGACTATTTAAAATATGAGAATAAAATTTCTTGTCTCATACTTTTTCACGATTGGACTAGCCAGGATCGAACCATATTCGTTACTCCCCATGCCATCAGGGCATTTTTAGTTGCTTGTCTAAAACTTTTTTATGTGTGAACAAATCACATGTACAGCATGTATAAATACATATATGTGCTAATGTAACAAAAATGCTTTATGAGTTAAAAATTTTTTCATAAGATTAATGAACTTCAGCCCTTCTATAACTTCGATTTTCGAATATTGAATTACAATAATATTTGTGAACAGTGATCGTTTGCGAGCCCCCTTCAATTTAAAGTCATTACATAATTAAACATAATGATGAAAAAAATCCCTGAATTGGTAATATAGTAAGTTAAAAGCTACCTTATTATATTTAAAATAGACAGTTGAAGTTCGGGAGAAGTATATAAAATCAAAAATAAAACAAATTAACACTTTCACTGTTTTAGATTTTCAGGGTTTTTGAACCCTGCATCACCCGTTTAACCTGCAAACCCACTATCCACTTGACTAACTTGACGAAAAATATTTTAAAAGTTGATACGCTACATCAAACCTAGTTTCAAATCATAAACGTATCATTATATCTAGTGTGAAAATAGCTTCAAAATTTGACTATTATTAGGTTAGCGCCGAGCTGGACTTGACAGCGAACGCTATATACCATGTGACTTTTGATTTTTTTCTTACTTCCAGACCACTTATAAAACGGTTTTGAGGTGTTTTATTGATATTGGTACAAATCTAGAAACGAAGAAAAAAATTTACTTCGAAAAAATTTACTTGAAAAAAATTTGGACTTGGTTTTCTTTATTTCTGTAAATTTTGACGGATCATAAAAATTTATTTATAAGTACTAATCAAGTTTTAAAAACATATTTTATTATAAATTTACTCCCTCTAGACCTCCTGTTAAAATGAAGTTTATCCTGTTTCTGTATAAATAAAAATTTTGGAATCAAATGTGGTTGAAACAGCGTGAACAAGTGAATTTAAATTTTCACTGATTTTTGGCGGCTCAAAAAAATTTTTTAAGAATACGCAGAGAATCATCTTTTCTGCATTCGATACAGCTTCAGTCATTCTAGACATTCGAATAATACATTGTGTCTCAAGGGTTTAAATCTTGAGATAATCTGATTTTCGAAGGAGCAAAATCGTCAAAAACGTTGAAACTTTCAATATCAGTTTCTTCAAGTTTTTGTCAAAGTACGATGATTTTATCGGAAAATGTATCGGAGAGAGGTCATATTGAAATTTGATTCCGCAAATGATAGGTAGTTTTCCATAACGATTCAATCACCTCAAAACGAGTATTTGAACATTTGTGAAAATTTTGTTTAATTTTTCTCCTTATAGACCCGCTGCGCTTTTTTGTGTATTGGAGCAGAATGATAAATTGAATAGCGGAACATACTTCGACATGTGTGATACACGTCCGGTTAAAATTTTAGTTTGATCGGACCACCCTATCGTTCATACAACAATTCTTTTTCCATTTTGCCTGCGATTTTTGACATTTTTTTCATTTTTCATAAACCCCCCGAAAAATGGTGCAAATATTCATTCGATCTCCGGGACAGTTTAATAATCGTGTTCTACGCTTGAAGTTGACCTATGTACCAATTTTCAGCTTTACAGGTCTTACCCAGTTCCCATACACCATTTTTGATGAAAAAAAAACGGAAAATCGCATTTTCATCATTTTCGGACCTGAAAAATGGAAATTCATTCCTACGAGGTTAAAAATAGCCAAAACGCTGTGGATTCGCACGAGAAAACCGATGGAACAGACTAGAAGTCGATACGAGGAGGCTAGATCGAGATACTCGCAAAAAAGCTTATCTTAATCGAACCATATTAAGGGAACGGCCTAGCGGCCGTCCCTTGATTACAGTAAGCTGAACTACGTATATTAAATCAGTGAAAAAGCTTTCAGAAATACATACAAGTACATCCGACGTGAAGCCTTGATGAAAGTTGGTTTAACGTCGTTATCTACGTTCCATAATTGGCTAGTGTGAGCTGTGCGTGATGTGATATATCGACTAAATTTAAAGAAAGAGCCGGTGATCAGACTGTAGGTTTGTTCTCTTCCAGTTCTTGTAAGTCAGTAAACGGAACGCCTCTTGAGCTGGCGTACGAAGTCCATGTTTTTTTAGATCTCATTGAATGTAGAGGCCCATTCACTTGTGTGACGCATCTTCATGGATACAATTGGGCCAATTTGAGTCGCTGGATGGTCGTCGAATGGCGGCACTTGTAACTTGAACTACTCGTTAACAGGCGATAACTTTGATGTGATCGTCTATGTATGGAGGTTACACCGCTGGGGAACAAGCCAAACCTCCAAAGACAAAGGAACCTTTCAAAAGAGGAGAGAATTTGTAGAAATAAGGCCATTTTACCTACACCCTTTTAGAAGCAAACCCTAATTTATTGAAACTGCAAAGAGGGGGAATTCCACTTTCCCATTCCCCTTTCGTCTTCTAATATAAAGATGAAACTTTTATACAGTTAAGATTTGTTATAAACCTGTTATATAGTTAAAGTTTTTTATATAAGAAATTTTGGTGGGTCTTATGTTTTGACTAAAAAAGCACACAAGTTTCGTATTGTTTTAGAAGAACACGTGAATTGGCCTTTTTAAGTAATCAGGAAATTGTGAACGTCTTATGAAGCAAATGTAATCATAAAACAAACTAAGAACGGTGCAACAGAAAATGCCAACAAACATGATCAACAGAATATAATAAAGTATATCTTAATTAAAGGTGAAAATAAAGAAACGTCGTTTCAAACCGTTTCTTACAAGATTCTGCTGCTTAACGACATGAACAGACACAATAAGTCTGGCCAGCCACAAAATGAAACCGGATGACTGAAATCGCAATAAAAACACTCTTTTATATTCGATTGGAGATGGGGGCGGGATGGCGTGATACACTGACGACCAATCCTTCAAATGGAGAGGAATTTTTTCAAAGAAAGGGGAATTGAATATTTCGAGGCCAGTTTATCTACACCTGAGGAAAAAATGCTACTTTTTGAATCTGCCAAAATCGGAAAACTCTACTTTTTTGTTCATTGTTCGTCCGCTGGTGGTGTGATTGCAGATATAACCAGTCGCGGGCGAGAGTAATTTTTCAAATAAGGATCGGTTTCACACAGTGGGAAAAATATGTAAAATCAAAGCAAACTTGATAACATCTGAGAAAAATTCCGAATCTGAAACCCTCAAAAAAGGTGGTTGGCTATTTTGACTTTTTTGTAAATTATTTCATCCACTGGTGGACGAGCCAAGTCTTCAGAGAAAAAAGGAATTTCTTCAGTAAGAGTGAATTGGCAGTAATATATCATTTTACCCACACCTAAAGTAAAAATTTAACTCTTGAAACTTCCAAAGAGGAGGGAATTCCACTTTTCCGTTTCTCCCTCGTCCGCTACTGCTCTCATCTGCAACTGCTGTCATCCGCTGCTGATTGGCTCAACGACACATGCCATTGGCAGACGTACCATGGCGCCACATCCCCGGAGCACTAGAAATGCTTCCACCGAACTCTTAACTTCACCAGACAAAGTTCGTGTTTCACGGGACTCCACTTGTACATTAATGGGAATACCTTGGGCCCAAAGTTTGTCTCGTCAGGAGCGAACTTCATAAAAATGGGACATTGTACGAATAAACCCTCATGGGGATTCACACGGTTTCAGGCTTGTTCTGGTGGGCAGTGGTGGTTGAACTATTGTACATATGTACGGTTTACCAGAATTATTCTGTTGATTCATGAACATAACTTCATTTAAATAAAATAACATCATTTGGCAATAACGACGGTGTTTGATAGATGGTACAATTTAAATTAAAGGACAACATAGAAAACGGAAATGACATTTATTTGTATTACAATATAACAGAAAAACAGAAAAAAAATTCTGGAACATATGAAGCTAGAGTCTACCTAAAAAATTGCGTTGTAAAGGTTATCAACAAAGACTGTTTGAGACTGTCTAGAGTAGAGCCTTTGTCAAGACGTGTCTTCAGATGGCGCACAAAACAACTGATTTTAATTAGTTTTGATGAATCACAATAATTAAAGATTACCACCGTCCGTCTAGTCTCGATTCTACCATAAACCAAACTCATCAAGAACCTTAGTTCAGACTGTGATTACTCTCTCTTTCGTTGCTTTCTTGACTACAAGACCAAGAGAAAAATTCATCAAGGAGTTTTAAAGAAACAAAAGACATGTGATTGAAACAAATAATGTATGGAACGGAATGTATTGGAACAAAAAGTAACATGTATGTACAATGTATTTACATGTGACAAAATATTATACAATACAGAATAAAAAAAGGTGGCAAGTTGCCATGCATGACCATGTAGAATACATACTGTATGTATGTAGTCAGAAGGATTGTATTCTAGCTGCCACTGTAGATGTATAGTTCTCTCAATTGGTTAAGAGATTGAGTTCGAATGTGCGATTTCTCTCACTAAAACTGTATTCATGCATGCAGAAAAAATGCAATGGGATGACCAGAAAATCTTTATTGTGTCACTATAATATATTGATACACAAGAAAAAAACCTTGGAGAAAAAAACGCCCATCCAAATATGGTCTCC
>OZ038444.1:21103054-21110554 GCA_964036265.1 Daptonema setosum
GGAAACGCCAAAGAGGGGGGAATTCAACTTTTCCCACGCCTTCTCGTCCGCTAGTGCGGTTGATACGGCAGTCTGCACTACCAGTCCGCTTTCGTTCGTGTCAGTCTCATGAAAGTCCCAATTGACTAGAGTGGAAAGTCTAGACAAAAGACATGTTTTATTTAGTTAATGTACGAGACCATGTGTGGTCGTCAGGTTCACTCTGACTCGTATAGAGTCTAGACTCTTAGAGGTTTTATATTAATGAAGGCACCTTCTTTATATATTATAATAAAAGTGATTATTTGTGATCTTCTTACTACATACAGTATGACTAGTCTGACATGCAGAAAATCGTTATAAGTTTAGTTTATAGATCAGATATTCAAACAAAAAGTAAAGGAAAAACCTAATTTTTCGCTAAAATGAGATGCTTTCGTATAACTGGCATAAACGGAAGGAATGTCCGAATTCAGTTTGGTTCGGATGATCTAAAACTTTTGAAACCCGTTGGACACTACAAAAGTAAGACCAAAAGCAAAACCAGACTTTTAAGTGGGACACCCTGTACAAGACCCTGCGAATATCAGTTGTACTCTGATGACTTGTCTGAGGTTAGCTAGCACATGATGATAATATAATCAAAAAGGTGCGGCGACAATTTAGTGATTTTGAAAAAGCAAAACCTGACCTAAAAATACGGGGTCTGCTGGTGAGGTCAATTAGTCTCTAAGAATAATTGTTTGATGAATGTACGGCTGTCATGACAAATGGTGGTTAAGGTATATTTATAGTTGGATGGAATCAGAATGAGATAAATGTAATTGACGTGAGGTGTAGTTGCCAAAAGATATATTCGGCCCCAATCTAATCATGTAGTCACCAGGTATATGTGTATAGGTACCAGGATATTGCCAAAAACAGGTAGCAATTAACCCAGCTGAACTGAGCAAGTGAAGGTGTGCTCTGACCAGCTCCAATGATTGAACTGCTGGTGTACGTGCCTTACAGTTCTTGCTGCAACAGAGAATGGAATGGGGAATGTTCCATGTACAATTCAAATACAATTCACTTGCTTACAGTCCATATTGAAAAAAAACATGAAACACAAATACCGACCATCCAACATTAAAAAACTAATTTAAAACATTATAACATTAAAACAACTTAGTTTTCGTATTTTTGTACTTAAGTTCTCCATTTTCAAAAGTTGATCTAAGTGACCATACAGTTCGTATTACAATCCAGCAAAGAACTGGAAAGGCTCATGTTATATGTACATACTTACGAAACCTCTAATTTGCATGCGTAAAAAGCGACCATCATCAAATACCGTTTATCTACATGCCATACAACTTCACAAACAAAAACAAAAAAGTTTCAGTAAACAACTCAAAGTGTCTTTGTGCTTTTGTACCTGCAAGTTCTGCAGTTTCAAAAGTGCATACTCGACACACATAGGATTATTTGTATCACAGCTAGAATTACGATACGGAGGCATCAAGTTTATGATACACGTACCATTTACATTCTCTCTGTGTTTATCGTAGACTGGAAGTTGTGTGTGGCTTGTTTCTCCACGGTTTGCTATAATTTCTTGTCTTTTTTAGGAAAAAATTACGCGCTTAAAATATTGAAAATATTTTTTTTGAAATTCTATTATGTAGGCGCGCGTAAATTTTTTTTACAATTTTCACATGACATTTCAACAACATATGACCCGGGCACATAAATTTTTCTATATTTTTGACTAAATTTTTGTAGAAATAATATTTGTAACCTGAACCCTGAAAGAGCTGTACTCCTACATTTTTGTTTACAATACGTAGGCTGTACAGTCGGAAACGACATTCATGCTTGTTTGATGCAGTGAATTATTTTTTTTACCGTGACTTCATTACTGAGTCAACAAGTCACGCCAATACTATTCCAATGTATGTACCATTCAGAATGGTGTAGTTATGTATAATGGTGACCAGATATAGATTGAATGAACTGACGGACTGTGGCAGAAACCCCAAAGAATTGCGTCCGATTCTATTTCATGTCACTAAACTAGTTTCTGACTGAGCAAATAATAGTCTAATTTCACATTATAGCCATAATTTTACAAAGTGTCTTGATCTATGTAAATTTGAAATCTTTTTGCGGAAACAAATTACAAAAGTGCTCTTTTCTAGAATTGCATATTTTATACCTGAGATGCAGGCAGTCGAGTGTGTCAAAATAACCAAACAAAGCGAAATTCGGATGACAAGATTTGATATATAAATTTGCTATAGAGAGTTGTGTAACTGACGCCTACACGATTTGATCTAGCTAAGGGGTGGATAATTTAAGTTAAATTATTATTTCCGGCAAGTCAATCAATTGCGCCCGGATGTTATTGGGAAACCCGCTACATTTATTTTGGTAATGCTCATTAAAGCCCTTATGTTGTTTCTGTAAGCAAAAATAACGCCAAAAATGTCTTGCAATGAAACATCAGATAATCAGTATTAACACCCACAGGATTTATCATCAGCCCATGCTACATACGCTATGATATGATATGATATGTTACAATATGAATTCAACCGAGTTGAGTTTAGGCTAGTGATGTTTCATTATCAGACGTTTTGGGCAACTTTTTTGCTTGCAGAAACAACATATGAGCTCTACTACCCAAGACCATTAATTATGTAATTGAAACAGACAACACAACTAAATCATTCGACAGTTGTAACGAAAACTCTGAACCAACTGATTCACGTGAATTACATTTGACCCACTACACAATTAAAAACTGCAAAGTAATTTTTTAATGGCTAGAGTCATGAAATTTGAGATGGGTAGAGACGAGAAGACTACAATATCACCAGCAATTTTTTCAGGCAACATAAAGTTGTGCTTTTACAGTTAGGTAAAACATCACACAATATGGGAATACAGTAGGTGAGGCATAAATATATTTACAAAATATAATGCGATACGACAAAAGGTTTGAAAATGTTTCATACTATATACAAAAGTCAGTAATATTGAGACGTACGGTCTATATTCTACTTTATAATTGAGAGCAGTAAAATTCTGAGGGAAATAATTCAAAATCTAATGAAATCGAATTATAATATGAAAATTTTTTAAGTATGAATTTGATCAAACGTTTTGTTGTTTGTAAGAAATAACAAATATTTGAAAAAAATTGTGTATGCCATGCCAACTCATAGAAAACTAAAATTATTTTACTTTATGCACGTATTTAGCAGGCGTTAATAAACAACTACAGTACGTTGCTCCATGGTTTTGTCTGACCATCAGAAAAAAGTGTATGGAAGTCACGTGATCCGTGATGTTATTTTTATGATCAATGAAGCGGAGCTCGTTAAACTGCGTTTATCCTGGCTGTATATCGAGCCACTGGCGGACGATAAGGTGGTGGGAAAAGTGGAATTCCCCCCTCTTTGGCGATTTCGAAAAGTATAATTTGTTCTCTAAGGTGTAGGTGTAATTGGCCTGAAAACTGCCAATTCTCCCCTTTAGAATATTAGCTCGTCCGCCAGTGTATCGAATCGAACCTTGACGAGAAGTTTACCTTCAAATTAGTTTTACAGAGTTTTGTATTATAAACGCATTATCTATATATGTAAAACGGTTGTTTTCTAAAATTTAATGAAAGTTTCGACTGCGTTGATGAGTCCGATATATTGCTGGGTTTGCAATAACTTGAACTGAATTATATCAGTGAAAGGGTTTTCAGAAATCTCCGTTAAGGCCTACAAGTACATCCGACTTGATGGAAGTTGGTTTAACGTCGTTATCTTCGTTTTATATTTGGCTAGTGTGAGCCATCGACTAAATTTAGAGAAGGAGCCGGTGATCAGACTGTAGGTTTGTTTTCTTCCAGTTCTTGTAAGTCTGTCAACGGAACGTCTCTTCAACTGACGTACATATGTAAGTGCACGCTGTTTAGATCTCATTGAATGTAGAGGCCCATTCACGTGTGCAACTCATGGATACAATTGAACCAATTTGAGTCGTTGGATGGTCGTGGAATGGCGGCACTTGTAACTTGAACTAATCGTTAACAGGCGATAACTTTGATGTGATCGTCTATGGAGGTCACACAGCTCATGGCAGAATAATGTCATTTTACCGACACCTTTTGAGGAACAAACTCTACCTTATTGACGCTTCGGAGAGGGGTAATTCCACTTTCCCATTCCCCTTTCGTCTTCTATTATAAAGACGAAATTTTTATACAGTTAAGATTTGTTATAAACCTGTTATACAGTTGAAGTTTTTTATAGATGAAATTTTGGTGGGTCTTATGTTTTGACCAAAAAAGCACACAAGTTTCGTATTGTTTTAGAAGAACACGTGTATTTACTTTTTTTAAGTAATCAGGAAATTGTGAACGTCTTATGAAGCAAATGTAATCATAAAACAAACTAAGAACGGTGCAACAGAAAATGCCAACAAACATGATCAACAGAATATAATAAAGTATATCTTAATTAACGGTGAAAATAAAGAAACGTCGTTTCAAACCGTTTCTTACAAGGTTCTGCTGCTTAACGACATGAACAGACACAATAAGTCTGGCCAGCCACAAAATGAAACCGGACGACTGAAATCGCAATAAAAACACTCTTTTATATTCGATTGGAGATGGGGGCGGGATGGCGTGATACACTGACGACCAATCCTTCAAATGGAGAGGAATTTTTTCAAAGAAAGGGGAATTGAATATTTCGAGGCCAGTTTATCTACACCTGAGGAAAAAAGGCTACTTTTTGAAACTGCCAAAATCGGAAAACTCTACTTTTTTGTTCATTCTTCGTCCGCTGGTGGTGTGATTGCAGATATAACCAGTCGCGGGCGAGTGTAATTTTTCAAATAAGGATCGGTTTCACACAGTGGGAAAAATATGTAAAATCAAAGCAAATTTAATAACATCTGAGAAAAATTCCGAATCTGAAAAAGGTGTTTGCTATTTCAACGTTTTTGCACATTCTCTCATCCGCTGGTGAACCAGCCAAGTCTCCGCAGAGAAAGGGGAGATTCTTCAAGAGAGAATGGGCAGTTTTGAGATCATTTTACCCACACCTAAAGTAAAAATTTAACTCTTGAAACTTCCAAAGAGGAGGGAATTCCACTTTTCCGTTTCTCCCTCGTCCGCTACTGCTCTCATCTGCAACTGCTGTCATCCGCTGCTGATTGGCTCAACGACACATGCCATTGGCAGACGTACCATGGCGCCACATCCCCGGAGCACTAGAATTGCTTCACCCGAACTCTTAACTTCACCAGACAAAGTTCGTGTTTCACGGGACTCCACTTGTACATTAATGGGAATACCTTGGGCCCAAAGTTTGTCTCGTCAGGAGCGAACTTCATAAAAATGGGACATTGTTCGAATAAACCCTCATGGGGATTCACACGGTTCCAGGCTTGTTCTGGTGGGCAGTGGTGGTTGAACTATTGTATGTACGGTTTACCAGAATTATTCTGTTGATTCATGAACATAACTTCATTTAAATAAAATAACATCATTTGGCAATAACGACGGTGTTTGATAGATGGTACAATTTAAATTAAAGGACAACATAGAAAACGGAAATGACACTTATTTGTATTACAATATAACAGAAAAACAGAAAAAAAAATCTGGAACATACATATGAAGCTAGAGTCTACCTAAAAAAATTGCGTTGTAAAGGTTATCAACAAAGACTGTTTGAGACTGTCTCGAGTAGAGCCTTTGTCAAGACGTGTCTTCAGATGGCGCACAAAACAACTGATTTTAATTAGTTTTGATGAATCACAATAATTAAAGATTACCACCGTCCGTCTAGTCTCGATTCTACCATAAACCAAACTCATCAAGAACCTTATTTCAGACTGTGATTACTCTCTCTTTCGTTGCTTTCTTGACTACAAGACCAAGAGAAATATCATTAAGGAGTTTTAAAGAAACAAAAGACATGTGAATGAAACAAAAATGTATGGAATTGAATGTATGGGAACAAAAAGTTACATGTATGTACAATGTATTTACATGTGACAAAATATTATACAATACAGAATAAAAAAAGATGGCAAGTTGCCATGCATGACCATGTAGAATATATACTGTATGTAGTCAGAAGGATTGTATTCTAGCTGCCACTGTATATTTATAAATAGTTTTCTCAATTGTTTAAAGATTGAGTTCGAATGTGCGACAATTTATTTCTCTCACTAAAACTGGACTCACGCATGCAGAAAAAATGCGATGGGATGACCAAATAATCTTCATTGTGTCATTATATTATATTCACACAAGAAAAATATATAAAAACCTTGGAGAAAAATGCACTCATCCAAATTTAGTGTTTTAATCAATCGAGAATGTTATATAGTTGGCGTGAGTGATACAGTGTGCGACTGTTTGATTGAGTGGACTTCTGTGGCATATGTAGACACAAAAACATTTATGAATATATACGTGAAAAAAAACAAGATTAAACAACAACAATTAAAAAAAGATACATATGTAAGTGATCATACACTGCCACTTTTGTCTCCCCGATTGAGTACCATGTGATCTGGCTGGGTGTCCTGCCGTTGACTGAGGTAATGTAACCGACGTGCTCCAGCCAGACCTTCGGCTAACTGTTGACCATGAATCCATGGTTCCAGAGGAATAACCTTAACATAAATCAATTTATTGACTAAGCGAAAAAAATAAAAAAGAATGGAATAAAATTCATGAATTTATTATGATTTATGAATTAAATATGAAGTATTACTTATGTAATTATTGTTTCAAGTATTATTAAGAACTGAAAAAAGACAAACCTCAACTTCTGGTTCAAACTTTTTTAGTTTTTGATGTTTCACGGCTCTGGCCTGCCATCGGCTTCTTCTTGGAACTGACATGGGTACCTCGGGTATGATGGGTGCCGAGTGTAGACGGTTGGGCTGCTGCAACAACGACTTGCTCAACAACAACAAAAACAACAACAACAACAACAACAACAACAACAACAACAACAACAACAACAACAACAACAACAACAACAACAACAACAACAACAACAACAACAACAACAACAACAACAACAACAACAACAACAACAACAACAACAACAACAACAACAACAACAACAACAACAACAACAACAACAACAACAACAACAACAACAACAACAACAACAACAACAACAACAACAACAACAACAACAACAACAACAACAACAACAACAACAACAACAACAACAACAACAACAACAACAACAACAACAACAACAACAACAACAACAACAACAACAACAACAACAACAACAACAACAACAACAACAACAACAACAACAACAACAACAACAACAACAACAACAACAACAACAACAACAACAACAACAACAACAAAAACAACAACTACAACTACAACAACAACAACAACAACAACAACAACAACAACAACAACAACAACAACAACAACAACAACAACAACAACCACAAAAACAACATTTACAACTACAACAACAACAACAACAA
>OZ038444.1:21113054-21116394 GCA_964036265.1 Daptonema setosum
ACTCACTCACTCACTCACTCACTCACTCACTCACTCACTCACTCACTCACTCACTCACTCACTCACTCACTCACTCACTCACTCACTCACTCACTCACTCACTCACTCACTCACTCACTCACTCACTCACTCACTCACTCACATGTAGAAAGGCAGCGTAGTCAGTCGCACACCAACAGCAGTCCACCGAAACACCAGATTCAGTGGTGGATCGCTCGGTAACATCACGGATGTAGTCCGGTTAACTAAGCTGGTTGGACTGAGAAAAAAACGAGTTTTTGGAGTTATCCAGACATGATCTTCGTGAGGCTTGAAGAAATCATTTACTACAGTGATCACTACAATGCAGACATTTAAAATTGTGTTATTTGCTCACAAAAAAATTTGTAGTTTATATCGGAGGAGCAAAGATATACAATAGGCAAAATTTTTATAATGCCGGAATTTTGGGGTAAGATTAGCCAAAAATATATAAATGATAAACCCAATCAACCGCTTAACGAAACCAGTCAAACAGCCACTGAGCAGGTGTATTTTGGGCTACCGTATTACATGGAGTACGAAGCATTTGACAAAATCATTTCATTTAGTTAAGTCTAGCGGATACATTATTCTATCTTCTTTTGGTAGATTGATTCCCTAGTACATTATTTATCATCAAATGATTACTGTTCCAACTTTTTACAAGTTCTTGTTATCCGCAATGAGACATTGTTATCTCTGTTATCAAAGCAGATCACGCTGTAGCGGATGAGGGAATGAATGCAAGACAGTCAATATATAAGGTTGTTCCATTCCAGTTCTATGCTGTCTTCCTTCATTACCCCGAAAAGTTATATGGTCACAGTTTCTTGTTCATCGGGAATGTATTTCATTCAAATTTCAACACGAAATTAAAATCACCAATGATTCATTTATCCATCCGTCTCTACTATTATTATATAACGAGTGCTTACAAACTGATTTCGAATTAATTACGACTGGGTTTTGTCTCTGGTGCAGGTGATAAAGCGGTCTTATCATAACCTACAAGCGGATGAGAAAAGGATGCCTTTAAATTCACGGTCTCTTGCGGGTTCGAAAGATATTTTTGTTCCTTAACGCTGAAACGAATCGCTTCAGATCAGGTGATTCTGGCGATTTGTAAAATTCCCCTCATTTTTGTTTGAACCATTTGCTCATCCGCTCGTGTTACATCGTAAGCGTTAGGTAATACATGACTCATCATCACCTTATTTGCACCTCAATTGCATGTGCCGTTTCATTGTTGAATATGAATGCAATAACGTGTTGGATTAGCGGACAAGAAGGGGGAAACAGCAATTCCCGCTCTTTGGCACTTTCAGAGCCTCGAAACAGCAGATTATTTACCCTGTTTAAAGAGATTTCCCTCTTTTTGGAGCTTTTTGGAGACTTGCCGGTGGAGGGTTTTAGCAGCCAACTGTCTAAAATACGTTTTCTGTTAGTGTAAATCGATCAATTTTTTTGATTCGTACACGATAAGTTGCCAAGTGTTTTTTATTCGATTCTGTTTTATAAAACAAAAAACCAACTTAATTATCATTGTACATAAATTTGTACCACATGAGGAATACGATAGAAATGATGAACAACAAATGAAGTAAATCATATTATGAATAAACATACCCTGAGTTGGCCGAATACAGAAAGAAATGTAAAGTCGGAAAGTATATTATAATTACATAATTTGTGGAAACTCTAAATAGTTCTCTAGTTTCGCGTCTCAGCGAATAAAATGAAGAGCTAATTCATACTTGGGCTTGCTCTGGATATCCAGGCACCGCATAGAAATAGATGCCACGTGAAATATAAGAGGTAACTTTTACAAAACAACACCTTCTAAAATCAATGTCTAAACTCAAGCTGGGAAATGGAAACGAAATGCGGCGATTTGTGGTACAGTAACCGAAGTAAATAGCCTCTTGAGATTCAAGTGAAACATGATGATTGCATGTTACAGCATACAGCAGTTGGGTTGAGTTGAGTCGAACAGCCCACTGTTATGCATCACCTTCTCTTACATTTGATGCAGCTAACGATTAACAGTTGGAGTATTTAACACAACAACTTTTCACTTGAATCCCAGGTAGTCCTTTATCTTGAAACGCGATTGCGGCTGATAGAATCCGGAGATACGGAGTAAATAGACGCAACCGGTGCGCCATATTTGTACAGAAATAATATCACGGTGGATGGGAAGACAGTGCGAGGGTAAAGTGTTGCTGTTATAGGAAAAATAGATAGTGAAAAAGCCGATATAGCATGATTTCAGATATTAGCTATCATATAAGCTACAAAAAACTTCCGGGTCAGAAACTAATACTGAACCCTGAAAGTTTAAATAGCCAGTCGCTCACAGTTTACAGAAAATAACAAGGTCGTTCAATTTCATAAAAACCTGAGAGAATACCGAATAACCCAGACTGGTTGAATATGTACGTTATCGTCATGATGATTTATTGTTAGGAAACGGTTGGATGACAGCTCGAGACTTTTGTGGTCTGGCCTAGGCTTAGTCTTAGACTTAGGCTTAGGCTTAATCTTAGGCTAGGCCTGAAATGCTTGGACAACAGGTCGAGGCTGTTGTGGTCTGGCTAGGGATCGAACTCGACGTCCCTGACTGACCGTTGAGTACGATGTCCTCTGCACACTCGGGTACCTGATTTCATGTCCCTGACTCCTCGAAGTTCTGGTCTGTCGTTTG
The DNA here is from genome assembly GCA_964036265.1 of Daptonema setosum. NCBI lineage: Eukaryota > Metazoa > Nematoda > Chromadorea > Monhysterida > Xyalidae > Daptonema > Daptonema setosum. The sequence continues at coordinate 21,115,780 of OZ038444.1, forward strand.
GTAGTACGATGGTTGGGTGAGTGATGGGATGACTGATTGACTGACGGACTGACAGACGATTGTTCCTCTGAATCTGTTCTTCTATCAGATCGGTGTGAATGATAATCATGCGCCGACTGGGAGAGCAGCTTTTGCTGATGTTGTTGTTGCGTAGATTGGTGTTGTTGCTGCGGTTGTTGCTGTTGCTGCTGCTGTTGTTGATGTTGTTCAGAGGATCGCAAACGAGTGTTTCGTTGTATTGTTCTCATCGAACTGAGGCTTCGGGCTCGATGATGTTTTGAGAGGGATTTGGTTGATGTGGAAGACTGGGTGCTGCGGGACTGCTCTTGGGCCACTCGTCGCTGCACAATCTGAGTGAGGGAGCGAGTGAGTGAGTGATGAGTGAGTGAGTGAGTGAGTGAGTGAGTGAGTGAGTGAGTGAGTGAGTGAGTGAGTGAGTGAGTGAGTGAGTGAGTGAGTGAGTGAGTGAGTGAGTGAGTGAGTGAGTGAGTGAGTGAGTGAGTGAGTGAGTGAGTGAGTGAGTGAGTGAGTGAGTGAGTGTGAGTGAGTGAGTGAGTGAGTGAGTGAGTGAGAGTGAGTGAGTGAGTGAGTGAGTGAGTGAGTGAGTGAGTAGAG
>OZ038444.1:21116594-21151594 GCA_964036265.1 Daptonema setosum
CGTTCAGGTTCGGGTTACGGACATTTTTCTCTGAACATCTGCTCCAGTTTCTTTGATTACAACTGACAACTGTTTTGAGATGTAGATCAGACATCCGACAGGTAAGATAGTTGACTATAAAGTGAAATTGGAGGCTGTATTTGTTGATCATGAGAAAGAAACACTCTTGACATTCGATATTTTTGGGTAATGAAACGAAAATATTCAATTAGGTTAATCAGATGGGTGATTTTTTCACCCTTTAGTTCTGCTTAGTATGTTTGCCTGATAAAAAATACATAGTTAGCAATACGTTAACCGTGTGTTCTGACAAGCAAAACTCCAATATTATAGTAGTGTCAGGCAACTTAGCAACAAAAATGTACACGAAAAGAGTGTGGTACTCATGAAGTATGTAACTAACACGCAAAACATCAAGCAAATAACGAGGTCAGTTGTGACACCATTCAAGATATCAGTGTCATATGGCATTGTAAAAAGTAAGCTCCATAGCCGCACGCATATTGTTTGGTGGTGGTAATGTTTATCAGGTGTACGGCCTTGTTGCCCATGACACACACACACACACACACACACACACACACACACACACACACACACACACACACACACACACACACACACACACACACACACACACACACACACACACACACACACACACACACACACACACACACACACACACACACACACACACACACACACACACACACACACACACACACACACACACACACACACACACACACACACACACACACACACACTTGCAGTTAGTTGCCTGTGTTCGTTCATGGTCGTGACATGCCTGTACACATACACATGTTCCATGCATTAAACAGACATTGATACCGAGAGGACCACTGAATAAAATCTGGGAGTTAAATGCCACCGATCCGTTGACTGCAGTCATCCTAAAGCGTGCCTATGATAAATCATCTACCAAAAACGTAGTCACAGGTTCGAACTGCTTGATAAATATATTTTTCATTACGATTAAAATTGTGTTAATTTGAGGACCTGAATAGCAGGTAAGAATGAGTACATTTCAAATCAAATAGAATTACACCATTGATCGGTATCCTACGAATACAAAAAAATTTATCAAATGTCTTATGTGTATCATGAGAAATCATAATTAGATAATTATGGATAACTACTTGGACAAATTATTGAGAACTTGAAATCCGTGAGTGAAGATAAAGAATTTTGAATGTGAATAACTCAAACCGTCGTTTTTTCTTGAACCGTCTCCCGTCTTCTTTTCTTGTTGTCGCCGGAGACCATTATGCGAGAATTCCTGAAAAGAAAACAGTTACACACTGTTCACTTTTTTAAACATGGGCTTTCAATTAAGAACTTCGTATGTGTTGTAACAAAGACTCCGTTTATTTGCAATCTAATAGAAATGCCATGCAGGTTGACAACAGATGATACAACTCTCCCTCGCACATTTTAATACAAAAGTTTGAAAAAAATCTACTTCAGCAAGTGAACACAGTTCAGTTAAACCCATTTTAATTTGTGCGCCAAAAGGTTTTTACTTATTGAACAGTCTATAGGATACTGTACTTGCATGGAAACAGATGGAAGTCAAGGAAATCAAGAACACTGTCGAACTTTAGTTAACGAACAGGAACAACTAAATTTCGAGCAATTATTCAAAAAAGGTTAATTATTGAGCTGCATCATCCTTAAGCAACCATGAACAAAAAAATTCGAAACCGCAATTTCACTAACGGACGAGGCGTCGCAGGTTCTTTTTCCGATGACCATCATCATCACCAGGATAATGTTCATCACTATCACCAGGAACATGTTCATGGCTGCTGCTTTCTTCTTGGTTCTTCTTCCGATGACCATCATCATCACCAGGATAATGTTCATCACTATCACCAGAAACATGTTCATGGCTGCTGCTTTCTTCTTGGTTCTTCTTCCGGTGACCATCATCATCACCAGGATAATGTTCATCACTATCACCAGAAACATGTTCATGGCTGCTGCTTTCTTCTTGGTTCTTCTTACGGTGACCATCATCATCACCAGGATAATGTTCGTCACTATCACCAGAAACATGTTCATGGCTGCTGCTTTCTTCTTGGTTCTTCTTCCGGTGACCATCATCATCACCAGGATAATGTTCATCACTATCACCAGGAACATGTTCATGGCTGCTGCTTTCTTCTTGGTTCTTCTTACGGTGACCATCATCATCACCAGGATAATGTTCGTCACTATCACCAGAAACATGTTCATGGCTGCTGCTTTCTTCTTGGTTCTTCTTCCGGTGACCATCATCATCACCAGGATAATGTTCATCACTATCACCAGAAACATGTTCATGGCTGCTGCTTTCTTCTTGGTTCTTCTTCCGGTGACCATCATCATCACCAGGATAATGTTCATCACTATCACTATCACCAGGAACATGTTCATGGCTGTCTTGGTTCTTTTTCCTTTCGAACGATCTCGAACTGACCAAAGCGGCCATCACCACCACCAGCAAGATGCACTTCGTTAGGAGATGCATGACTGAAACATAGTAAGAGTTTATACCGACTCGAATACCGTTTTTTTCATTTTAGAGAAAATACTTAAAATACATTCTTATAGTTAGAGTACAATAGAAAACGGCATGAAAAATACCTTGTTCCACTTTCTGTCTTAATTATGTATATGTAAATTCTGAGTTATCGTACTCTCGTTTTCAATTTTAAAGGGCTGTAGAACATATTAACTTTAAAGATTAATATATGCAACATGTGATTCCCGCCCTAAGCAGTCTTCTGACTCCCTGTATCCAGGGGGGGATGAGTGAACATGCTGTGGCCTATTCCCGAAAGCCGGTATGAAAACTGCTGCGCAGATTTGATTACACTTTCCAGTGAATAAACATTTCCAACAAATTGTTTCTAGAAAACGTGTGCGCACTCAAATTTGAAGTTTCGGTGTACAGAAAACTGTTATTCTGCGGAAACTCATCTTTTAACTCATATTTCATCATATCAACTCATAACATAAATAATGATAAATGTAAACATGATAATAACCTGTTCACAGCAGAGACAGTTTTTAATATCAGACGAATAAAGAAGACAATTGAGACTGCGTCGTCTGAAACACAAATTTTATATAAAATTATTGTTTTTGCTCATTCATCCGAACAAAAAATTCAGTTAACGGTTGAAAAATAATTTGTTGGACCGATTACCGTGCAAATGTTTCCTATGTAAACTAGGACATTATAAAAGCTTCCAAATATTTTTGTCAAATGAAACAACGCCCATCCCGAAAAGAGACACATCTTTATTACTCCACACGTGGAGCGGAAGAAAGCTACATATTATACACAAGTTGTCGATGATGGCTAATGAACAGAATAACTGTCCAAGTTTGTAGACACAACTTATACGTTCATTCTACACGCACAACAGCGTAGCAATCTTGCTCGACGTTTGTATCATTTAACTACAGGTTTATTGAATTAAATCGCATATAAGCTGACCCGTAAAATCAACCAGAGATGTATGGGAAACTCTTTTTAACTCTAATGATTATATAAATTTTGTTGAAGGAAAATAATGGTTATAAAGTCAGCTATGTATATGCGTAGTTCAAATCCGAGGAAATCCGACAGCAACGATCGGTTCACAGGAATACAAAACGCGGCCTATTTACAACACAATAAACCCTTTGTATTGTAGGCATTCGTGTAGTTAAGCACAGATCAATACGAAGAAACTATGTTGAAATAACTTTGTTTCCAGCTAGAATGTTAGAATAGGAGAAGCCTGAATCAATTCATACATATATGTACAAGCAACTAAAAATGCCCTGAAGGCATGGGGAGTAACGAATATGGTTCGATCTTGGCTAGTCCAATCGTGAAAAAGTATGAGACAAGAAATTTTATTCTCGTATTTTAAATAGTCTGATCGTGAAAAAGCAGGAAACAAGATTTGCGATGAATCACGAAAAAAAGTTTGTACTTCATTAAGTCAAGAATCAAACCAAATTACACGAAACATATTTGGGACCTTTCACGATGGTTCTGGTAAGATTTATCCTTATTCGAAATGCTGGTATCCAATTTTAAAATATAAGTAACTTTTAAAAAATCCCATCATTATTGGATGGAAATGAAATAAAAAAGTTTCGTGACACACAAACCGAAGTATAATGACCCATGCTCACAACGAGCTAGACGAAATAAAGGGATTTGGTTTTCACAGAAAAGTCCCAAATATGTTTCGTGTAATTTGGTTTGATTCTTGACTTAATGAAGTACAAACTTTTTTTCGTGATTCATCGCAAATCTTGTTTCCTGCTTTTTCACGATCAGACTATTTAAAATACGAGAATAAAATTTCTTGTCTCATACTTTTTCACGATTGGACTAGCCAAGATCGAACCATATTCGTTACTCCCCATGCCTTCAGGGCATTTTTAGTTGCTTGTCTATAACTTTTTTATGTGTGAACAAATCACATGTATATACATAGTATGTACACTAAATATGTACATACATACATACATATATGTGCTAATGTAGCAAAACTGCTTTATGAGTTGAAAATTGTTCATAAGATTCATGAACTTCATCCCTTTTATAACTTTAGATTTTTGAATATTGAATTACAATAATATTTGTGAACAGTGATCGTTTGCGAGCCCCCTTAAATATTTTCCTTGTAACATAAAGAGTCACATGTCACATCACAACATAATTGACATAATGATGAAAAAAGTCCCTGAATTAGTAATATAGTGAGTTAAAAGCTGCCTTATTATATCTAAAATAGACAGTTGAAGTTCGGGAGAAGTATATAATATCAAAAATAAAACAAATTAACACTTTCGTTGTTTTAGATTTTCAGGGGTATTGAACCCAGCACCACTGGTTTAACTTGCAAACCCACTATCCACTTGACTACCTTGAGGAAAAATATTTTAAAAGTTGATTTGCTACATCAAACCTAGTTTCAAATCATAAATTTATCATTTTATCTTGTGTGAAAATAGCTTCAAAACTTGACTTTTATTAGGTTAGCGCCGAGCTGTACTCTTAACAGCGGCCACTATGTACCATGTGACTCTTAATTTTTTTCCTTACTTCCATACCACATATAATAAGGTTTTGAGGTGTTTTATTGATATTGGTACACGTCTGAAAAACAAAAAAAAATTACTCTGAGAAACAAAATTTTTGAATTGTTTTTTTTTCTGTACACTTTGACGGATCATAAAAATTTATTTAAAGGTACTGATTAAGTTTTAAGATTATAGTTTATTAGAAATGTATTTCCTCTAGACCTCCTGTTAAAATGAAGTTTTTACTGTTTCTGTATAAATAAAAATTTTGGAATCCAATGTGGCTGAAACAGCGTGAATAAGTGAACTTGAATTTTCACCGGTTTTTGGCGGCTCATAAATATTTTTTGAGAATACGCAGAGAACCATCTTTTCTGTATTCGATACAGCTTCAGTCATTCTAGACATTCAGATAATACAATGGGTGTCAAGGCTTTAAATCTTGAGATAATCTGATTTTCGACAGAGCAAAAATCGTCAAAAACGTTGAAACTTTCTACTTCAGTTTCTTCAAGTTTTTGTCAAAGTACGATAATTTTACCAGAAAATGTGTCGAATAGAGGTCATAATGAAATTTGATTCCGCAAATGATAGGCTAGGTTTTATGGCTATTCGATAAGTTTGTCACGAGGAATAGAGCTTTTGTGAAATTTTTCGCTAATTTTGTCTTTTACATAACCCGTGGCGTTTTTTGTGTGTTTCAATAATTAGCTGAATTAAATAGCGGATCGTATTTCGACATATGTAATACACATCCAGTTAAAATTTCAGTTTGATCGGACCACCATATCGCTCATACAACGATTCTTTCTCCATTTTGCCTGCGATTTTTGACATTTTTCTCATAAAAGCCTCGAAAAATGGTGCAAATATTCATTCGATCTCCGGGACAGTTTAATAATCGTGTTCTACGCTAGAAGTTGACCTATGTACCAATTTTCAGCTTTACAGGTCTTACCCAGTTTCCATACACCATTTTTGATGAGAAAAAAAAAACGGAAAATCGCATTTTCATCATTTTCGGACCTGAAAAATGAAAATTTATCCCTACGGGGTTAAAAATAGCCAAAAAGCTGTAGAATCGCACGAGAAAACCGATGGAACAGACTAGAAGTCGATACGAGGAGGCTAGATCGAGATACTCGCAAAAAAGCTTATCTTAATCGAACCATATTAAGGGGTTCGGCCTAGCGGCCGACCCTTGATGCATAAGAAACATTCCAGTGCAGTGTCATTCGATGTTTGGCTAATTTGCATTTTTGACTCTTTTGATTTGAATTAAGTCGAAAATCTGTGGGGGTTTGTAATCATGCCTCGACTCACTTCACGCACTTAATCACTCATCACTCCTCACTCACTCACTCACTCACTCACGTCACTCACTCACTCACTCACTCACACATCACTCACTCACTCACTCACTCACTCACTCACTCACTCACTCACTCACTCACTCACTCACTCACTCACTCACTCACTCACTCACTCACTCACTCACTCACTCACTTCACTCACTCACTCACTCACTCACTCACTCACTCACTCGACTCACGTCACTCACTCACTCAGATCACTCACTCACTCACTCACTCACTCACTCACTCACTCACTCACTCACTCACTCACTCACTCACGTCACTCACTCATCGACTCACTCACTCACTCACTCACTCACTCACTCACTCACTCACTCACTCACTCACTCACTCACTCACTCACTCACTCACTCACTCACTCACTCACTCACTCACTCACTCACTCACTCACTCACTCACTCACTCACTCACTCACTCACTCACTCATTCACTCACTCACTCATTCACTCACTCACTCATTCACTCACTCACTTAATCACTCATCACTCACTCACTCACTCATTCACTCACTCACTCACTCACTCACTCACTCACTCACTCACTCACTCACTCACTCACTCTCTCACTCACTCACTCACTCACTCACTCACTCACTCACTCACTCACTCACTCACTCACTCACTCACTCACTCACTCACTCACTCACTCACTCACTCACTCACTCACTCACTCACTCACTCACTCACTCACTCACTCACTCACTCACTCACTCACTCACTCACTCACTCACTCACTCACTCACTCACTCACTCACTCACTCACTCACTCACTCACTCACTCACTCACTCACTCACTCACTCACTCACTCACTCACTCACTCACTCACTCACTCACTCACTACATCACTCACTCACTCACTCACTCAGCAATTTGAATGCTCCATATGATATCTTATTCATTTTTTTAAAGGGTTACATGCTTCATTTAGTTATTCTCACGAGTCAGCGCAACACGAGATCTGTGGATGAACAGTGAGCAGCCGAGATTAAATTTGTAATGGAAAATATCTAAAACGTTTTATGATTATTGAGTGCATCATTTTTTTGTAAACAGTCAAAGTCGTTCTTGTTTTGGCTCCTTTTGTTCCCAACGGTTGACGGTTTCTTAGTCACATACAATTTTGTAAACCGAATAAACATTATTCGTAATTCGTCATAATGTGCTTAAAAATCCTTCACAACGTTCGACCTAGACATACATCAGCTATCATTAACTTAAATGAACTTGCCATCTTTGTACAATTCAAAAATTAGACACATTAAAGTTACTTTGCTCGGTGTTGCTAGGTCATTACTCCAACCCGTTAACACGATGTATAAATCGTAACCATACATGCTGAAACGTACATAAACCCGAAACGTAACGACCATTCAATGCTAAAAAACACATAAACTAAAGCGTTTGCCATGAGCACATAATGTTCGTTCCGTATTAGTGATCGCAGTAGCGCAGTTGAAGATGTTCTAGAGGGACTGATTGTGAACCGGGTCTCAATTACTGCGTTATGATGAGCAAATGCGATTCATCATACGCAATATGGCTGTGTGAGTGTCAAACGTGTGAAAGAGTCCGTGAAGGCAATGATTTGACGAACAATTGAACGGGTGATGAATTCAGGGGGTAGAACGAGGGGTGCGTGGTGTCGACCGCCATCGAAGGTGTTGCAAGCGCTGATTAACGCCTGATAATTTCATTATTGGCATGGCCAAACACACAAACACAAATACACAAACACAAACGGATTGACTTCGCTATTATTGCGGGTCAAACTTTCCCAAAACTTTCTTTCCCACGTGTGGCCGATGTGGTTGCGTCGAAAAGGAATGCAGGCGCGAGATTGACTAGGGGGCTGAATCGGCTTTGTGATTCAATGAAGACTTGAACATCGGCTGGTTTGTATTCGGATGCACCAAACCGTAATCTGATTTGATGAAAGTTTCCGACAAGTGGACATTTTGAAAGGCGATAAAGGTAAAGTACATGGAGTGGAAATGGATTTATCGATTGTGAAAGTCTGTTTTCACTCTCCTCTCTGACTGATTTTAGGAGAATGAGTGTCTTTTCAGAAGTAATGGATGCTTAATCCACCTGATTGAAACTCGGGCTGCCAACACGATAGCAGAAATGGAAACTGGATCTATTACCGCTGAAGCGATGCACCTTTTCAAATCCATTAAAATGTTGCATCTGATTTCCGGTCTGTTTTTCTTTTGCTTTCTTCTTTCCACAAACCATAGCCTCATTAGTAATGGAAAGAGTTTTTTAAACAATTTTGTTCATTTTATTTCTGGCTGCTTTAACGTTTTTCACAAGTGATTTGATTTTCACATAGCTAAAGCTTACGAAATCCGATTGTAGGTCTGAAAGACCAGATATTCATTCATGGTGAGGGTGATATGTACATATGTATGGCAATAAAATGTAACCTTATCCTACAGATGTCAGAAATGTTAAAAGTTACGTGACTTCCGTGAAACATGACTTCGCCCCGAATCCTCAATTCTCAAACCGTTATTTCGGTTTATTCTACTACATTCCAAATTCCAAAAAATTCATTTCCTCAGACGACACGCATAGTTTATAACTCATTTACGCATGTAATCTATAAATGTGCATATTTGACATGACTTCGGCGCACCAGCGGACAAGAAGGGGAATGAAAAATGAATTTCCCCTCTCCCTGGCAGTTTCAAAAATTTCACTCTGTTCCTCAAAGTGGTGGTAAAATGGCCTGAAAACTGCCGATTCCCTCCTCTTCGACGAAGTTCCCCTCCGTTCGGAAGCTCGGCTCGTCCGCCAGTGATTGAACATGACTTGGGCGTGCGAGCATGCCTCGTCAGTGAATCAACGCGTATATAAAACACGTGTTTCATATGTGCAACAATAACGGCCACTAATTACCGTTTACTTCCTCAATTCGCCCAGATGCGCACGCGACAACGCGCTGCATGCAACACGTGTTTCATGCCCCAAGTCTAATCTGCCCCCAGCATACGGCTGATTAACACCCATTATATACAGTTTAGACTGGGTGACCCAATTTCAGAATGCTTTCTTTCATCGAACTATTTTAAATCTGTGAAACTGGTGTGTGTGTGTGTGGCGATTTCTATTGATAACCGGAGACTGATGCGTCCCTCATGTCTATGTGTGAAGTCATGACTGCTGTTGCCTGATGTTGCCTGTTGTTACATAAACTTACATGCTCATTAACGTACATAAATCGAAAACCTTTCACCCATTATTTTTTTGGTATCATCTTATTTATGTGTTTTGCAGACACGCCTAATAGCAATGAGCGTGCCCTGTCTTCGAATAATACTGTTACTAAGCGTGTATTCGCTCAACTGTTTCGCTCAATATGCACAGCAGAACTCAGCTCCCATTGGACCTCAACCCGGTGGTGGTGGAAGTTATGGTGGACAAGCTGCTGGACCGGTAAATGCTCCAGTCGGTGGTGGCTACAGTATTGGAGCTGGCGCGGCCCAGACAGGTGCCGGTTATGGAGGAGGCGCCGCTCAACCAATTCATGGTGCACAGCCTTCCGGTGGTCACAGTTACAGTCAACAAAACCCAGCAGCACAATCAACCGGAAGTTATGCTGGTCAGCCACAAGCTACTGTTCCGTCGGCACCTCAGATTCTGCCACCACCGCCCGCAGCCGCGCAAGGCGGTTACGTTCAACAGAATGCAGGTGCCCAAGCTGCCGGTGGCTACAGTCAACAAAACACAGCGTCACAAACCAATCAGGCTCACCACGGATATGGTCAACAGCAACAGAATTCAGTTACCCAGCCAGCTGGTGGCTACGCTCAACAGAATGCAGCATCTCAACAAGGTGGAGGTGGTTACGCTCAACAAAATGCCGCCAGTCAACAAGGTGGTGGTGGCTATGCTCTACAAAATGGCGCATCTCCACAAGGTGGAAGTGGCTACGCTCAACAGAATGCTGCTTCCCAAGCCGGAGGCGGCTACGCTCAACAGAATGCCGCATCTCAACAAGGTGGAGGTGGCTACGCTCAACAAAATGCCGCATCTCAACAAGGTGGAAGTGGCTATGCTCAACAAAATGCCGCATCTCAACAAGGTGGAAGTGGCTATGCTCAACAAAATGCCGCATCTCAACAAGGTGGAGGTGGTTACGCTCAACAAAATGCTGCATCTCAACAAGGTGGAAGTGGCTATGCTCAACAAAATGCCGCATCTCAACAAGGTGGAGGTGGCTATGCTCAACAAAATGCCGCATCTCAAAAAGGTGGAGGTGGCTATGCTCAACAAAATGCCGCATCTCAACAAGGTGGAGGTGGCTATGCTCAACAGAATGCTGCTTCTCAAGGCGGAGGCGGCTACGCTCAACAAAATGCCGCATCTCAACAAGGTGGAGGTGGCTACGCTCAACAAAATGCCGCATCTCAGGCGGGAGGTGGCTACGCTCAACAAAATGCCGCATCTCAACAAGGCGCAGGTGGCTACGCTCAACACTCAGGATCTCAGACTGGTGCTAGTGGTGGATACAGTGGAGCAGCTCCACGGCCAGGCCCCGGCGGCTACAGTGGTGGTGGTCAAGCAGCTCTTCCTGTTGGCCCACAACCTGCTGGAAGCTACGGAGGAGCCGGTGGTGCACCTGCTGGCGGTTATGGCGGAACTGGAGGAGCTGGAGGAGCTGGCGGAGCAGCTGCTGGCAACTACGGCGGAGCTGGTGGAGCTGGCGGAGCAAATGCTGGTAATCACCTCGGAACTGGTGGAACCGGCGGTGGCGCAGCTGGTAACTACGGTGGAGCTGGTGGAGCCGGCAGTGGCGCAGCTGGTAATTACGGTGGAGCTGGTGGAGCCGGTGGTGGTGCAGCTGGTAATTATGGTGGAGCTGGTGGAGCAGGCGGTGGCGCATCCGGTAATTACGGTGGAGCTGGAGGAGCCGGCATTGGAACAGCTGGTAATTACGGTGGAGCTGGTGGAGTTAGCGGAGCACCTGTTGGTGGTTACGGCGGAGCTGGTGGAGCCGGCGGTGGCGCAGCTGGTAATTACGGCGGAGCCGGTGGAACTGATGGTGGCGCAACTGGTAATTACGGCGGAGCTGGTGGAACTGGCAGAGCACCTGCTGGTGGTTACGGTGGAGCTGGAGGAGCCGGTGGTGGAACAGCAGGTAATTACAATGGAGCTGGCGGAATTGGCGGAGCAACTGCTGGTAATTACGGTGGAGCTGGCGGTGGCGCAACTGGTAACTACGGTGGAGCTGGTGGAGCAGGTGGTGGAACAGCTGGTAACTACGGCGGAGCTGGTGGAGCAGGTGGTGGAACAGCTGGTAACTACGGTGGAGCTGGTGCAGCAGGTGGTGGAACAGCTGGTAACTACGGCGGAGCTGGTGGAGCAGGTGGTGGAACAGCTGGTAACTACGGCGGAGCTGGTGGAGCAGGTGGTGGAACAGCTGGTAACTACGGCGGAGCTGGTGGAGCAGGTGGTGGAACAGCTGGTAACTACGGCGGAGCTGGTGGAGCAGGTGGTGGAACAGCTGGTGGTTACGGGGGAGCTGGTGGAGCTGGCGGAGCTGGCGGAGCACCTGCTGGCGGATACGGCGGAGCTGGTGGTGGTGGCGGAGGAACGGCTGGTGGTTATGGCGGAGCTGCTGGCGCTGGCGCAGGAACTGCTGGTGGTTACGGGGGAGCTGGTGGAGCTGGCGGAGCTGGCGGAGCACCTGCTGGCGGATACGGCGGAGCTGGTGGTGGTGGCGGAGGAACGGCTGGTGGTTATAGCGGAGCTGCTGGCGCCGGCGCAGGAACTGCTGGTGGTTACGGTGGAGCTGGTGGAGCTGGCGGAGCACCTGCTGGCGGATATGGTGGAGCTGGCGGAATTGGCGGAGCACCAGCCGGTGGTTACGGCGGAGCTGGCGGAGCAGGTGGATCAGATTACGGTCGACAACAACCAGCCGCTGGTGCTGGATACGCTACCGCCGCGGTGCAGAGTTATGGCGCATCAGCACCTGTAGCGCCACTTCAATATGGTGCTGGTGGCGGATTTGGAAGTGGTGGCGGCGGAGGCGGCGGATCTTATGGTTAGCAGTAATGAATAATCATAAAAATAAGGTTGTGTAGAAATTTAACCAATTTTTTGCAGGTGGAGGTGGTGTTCAATCAGCTTCTGCAGCTGCAGCTTTCTACAACACCCCATCAGCCAACTACGGACCTCAACCGCTGCCCGGACAAACTTATCAGGTACAAAATACGTAGTCGATTCACACATTAATGATTATGTTTAACTGAACCTAGTCAACGAGAGTAAGGAAAGAACAACAATAATTTTCAGGCTCCAGGCGGTGTTGGCTCTTCATACCCAGCTCCCGGTGGTGCACCCTCCAGTTCCCCAACCGGTGGGTCTGGTAACTACGGGGGAAACGGAGGAAGCGGATCAGGTAACTACGGAGGAAGCGGATCAGGTGGTCAGTCCCCAGCCCCAGCTCCTCCGGCGATCCCAGCCGTCAGTGAAGGCACTTGCGATATCGGTTCGTGGATTTTTTACTGGTGTAACGGATATTTGATCAAGCCATTTTCTCTATAAATATATGATGAATGATGCTACTAACGACATGATTCATAATCAATTTCAGATGTGAAATGTTGGGAACAGCAAGCTCAAACAGCAATCGGCAAAGGCGTACCATTCGACCGTACCACGGGCATCACGTGTGCCGAGTGCACTGTCATGTGCCAGCAACATCGGGCCGATCCCAATAACCCGTGGAGATGCGAGGCGGTCACCTACGATCACCGATGGATGATCTGCGATTTGTATGCCATTACCGGACAGACGCCACCACAAACACTCGTGTCGTATCCGGGTCGAGATTACTTGAGGTTCATTGTTAGATGCGTCGAAGCCTAAGACTAAACCTCAGCCTAAACCTACGTCTATAGCTAAACCTAAGGCTTTGCCAGTACCGAAACACGCCACCAAAAACACTCGTGTCATATCCGGGCAGAGATTACTTACGGTTCATTCTGAGATGCACCGAAGTCTAAGCCTAAGCCTAAGCCTAGGCCTGAGCCTAAGCCAACACCTAATTTCTGTAGTAAATAGGAAGGTAATGTGGTCCATGATTTTAGACCCACGTGCGACGATGCAGCTCCGGCACCGGCAACGACGGCGGCACCTGCCCCTGGTGAAGCCACTACAACGGCAGCCACGAGCACAGCTGTTGATTTACGTTAGCTTGAGTGAGTGAGTGAGTACACATTGATAGTGTGAGTGCACACAACTTCCGGTTATCCAAAAGGGTTCCAAGAAGTTAGCAATCGAAAGTATCCAAAGAATCGGTTCTTTTTTCATCGACTTCTTTGATAGTGTTATAGTCTTGATTGGAAGTCTTAATTGGGACCGAGGAAACGAGCTTTATAAATCCGCCGAAATCCATCCTTGCCTCCAATCTTACGGTTATATTTTGTGTGATTGTATACACCATGTAGAAATTATTCTAAATAGGCTAGACAGGGCTTACTGTCACTTTCATTGTAGTATGTAGCGATCCGGACAAACCACGCTTCGTTCGATGGGAAGATTTCTCATATCCGACCAATTCTTTCATCAGACGTGCCACCAGGCAGGTCGTGCCTGCCGGTAGTGAGTTGGAGTGTACAATGAAGTGTATTGAGGTTGGTGTGATCGGAAAAGTTCTCGCGGTTTGGGTCTGTTTAGTTTTCAGACTTTCTACAGTACTCTAGATCGATTTCGAGTGTGGGTCTGTGCCGGTTTTTATACACTAAAACATTCATGACATTTTTTATTCCCATAGCTAAAACTTTAGCTTTTAATGAGTTCAGGTTTCAAGACTCGTAATTATGTTAACGTATTTTTACATCCTCCATCCAATTTCAGGCTGGCAAAGCGGCTTGCTTGGGAGTTAACTATGATGGTACTGACTGTGAACTGGTAAAGGATGATGTCATGCCTACTGTTGAGACTGGAAAGGCAACTTTAACACCGACGACCGGCAAGTCCTACATGCAGCAGATCTGTGTTACACGTTCGTTTTCTGTATTTGTTAATGTTAATGTTGTTGTTGTTGTTGTTGTTGTTGTTGTTGTTGTTGTTGTTGTTGTTGTTGTTGTTGTTGTTGTTGTTGTTGTTGTTGTTGTTGTTGTTGTTGTTGTTGTTGTTGTTGTTGTTGTTGTTGTTGTTGTTGTTGTTGTTGTTGTTGTTGTTGTTGTTGTTGTTGTTGTTGTTGTTGTTGTTGTTGTTGTTGTTGTTGTTGTTGATGATGTTGTTGTTTTTGTTGTTGTTGACCTAAACTATATCGGTATTTGTTTCAGCCGACGAAGGTGTATGTCCGGGTGAGGTCTGGGATGTGGTGCCCAACAAAATTCTGATTGGGTTCGTCGTGGAAGTGGTGGATGCCAATAGCTTGGATGCTTGCCAGAAAATGTGTGCCACCGCTGAGAAGGATCATGGATTCGTGTGCTCTAGTGGCATGTACTATTATGTTAGTGACCGACTGACTGAAGATTGCATTTTATGAATAACCGTCTGCAACAAAGACATAAACAAAAATTGAATTTATAAATAGTTAATAAATTTAATAAATCAATAAATTTAAATTCAGACCGACCCTGAGCAGAATTGTTTGCTGAACTCACAATCACGAGACACCAACCCGGATAACTTTGCTTCGGAAGATTTGGGAGAGGATATGGTCTACTATGACATTCCTTGTGGGCCAACCCGATTCAACTTGAGATTTGGCCGAAGATTGAGGGTTAGTGAACAGACAGACAGACAGCCAGACAGACATACCGACAAACAGACAGATAGAATACAAACAGACAGACAGACAAACAGACAGACAGACAGACCGACGGCCAGAGAGATAGACAGACAGACAAACAGACAGACAGACAAACAGAAAGACAGACAGAAAGACAGACAGACAGACAAACAGACAGACAGACAAACAGACTGACAGGCAAACAGACAGACAGACAGACAGACAGAGAGACACCTACACACTTCCAGGATTCGGCTTCTTTCCATGCTAATAGAACGCATCTGAACAAGAGAGTGGGCCAAACAGTAAAACATCTAAGCAATGAAACAACAGGTCATTGATTGATAGATTGATAAGTTAAATAATTGGTTGATTGATTGATTAGTTAATAAATTGGTGGATTGACTGATTGATTGAACAGTTGATTGAGTAAATCGTAGATTGAATGATTGATTGATTGATTGATTGATTGATTGATTGATTCATTGATTGATTGATTGATTGATTATTGTAGATCTCGGTGAGTTCACCAAATGGGGATCGTGCAACGCGTCCGAGGGTTTCCAGTACAGATACGAACGTTGCGGTTCGAAGGACCTGAGGAAGTGTCGTCGGGAAAGGCGACCGTGTCTAAGTCGTTAGTAGAGCATTGAAAATCATTGATAATTATTATCATAAAAAGTAACCTGGTTTTATTGCAGAACCCGTATCGGTGGGTCGTCCACTAGCCGATCTGACCTCCAGGTCACCATCGTCCATTATCGTCCGATCGGATACAGTATGCAAGGCAGTACTTGATCATCGCGGTGAGAAGAGATGTCCACATGGAATGATTAATGTCAATGGCCGTAAGAAGTACTGTAATAATCCAGTCGATTGCTAAAATGATGTTTTTTTCTTTAAAAAACATTTTGGAACTTCTGGTGAGTGAAGAACACCGCGTTTGAGAACTGCACATCTTCTATCCGAAAATGAGGTGTAAATCTTTTGCACGTTCTTCCTACATTACAATGAAATAGCCAGCTAAATTGGTTTATACATATTCTTATGAAATCAGCTTGCCCCAAATAGCTGGTCACGTGACTGTCATAGCTTTATTCTTATGTTCAGTTTATCATACTACATCGTTTCATTACTTGTTAATATACTTCATTACATATTCATGTTTTCAACACTCGCAATACCATTTTATGTCCTTGAGTGCAATTTATATACTTTATTATCCTCATTCAACAGTATTCATCTGATCTTCTTTTTTAATTTACTCACTGCATTGGTTATTTTTCATTATCTGATAAGATAACACTGTATCTCTATGCGTTTGTGATGAAAAAATAAACCTGTCATATATGACTGAGTGTGGTTGTTTTTGAAGGCTTGGATTTGTTCGTCAATCAAATGATTCATTGAAACACTTGACTACCACAACGCCTAATGACGGAAATAAAATCTGAAAAATCCCTATCTTTTGTGCCGTTAAATTCTATCTGTTTTCGTCATTGGAAGTGTTTCATTGGCGGAAAAAATTTTAAACGTAAATACATATATAACTTGTGACTTTTGCTAACCGACCAGTTTCCAGTCGGTTTTTTTGACTGAAACGTCACAGTGAGTGAGTGAGTGAGTGAGTGAGTGAGTGAGTGAGTGAGTGAGTGAGTGAGTGAGTGAGTGAGGGCTATGAAACAAGTGTAATTCCCCCCCTCCCCGATGACTACTAGATACATAACTGATACTACATCATTGTTACCGACCGATGTTTACCCGTTCCAACTAATTCTTGCATAACATGATTTTTCTGATCACTTGAACACATGCAACAAAGAAGTGGCACAAGAAACGTGACATGCAGGAAGTGAGCGCGACGGAAGAAACGTGACCGACATTTCTTTCTCTTCATGAGAGTAAAATTTTCGACAACTCACTGGACGAATTTTACTAAATGTCACAAAATTGTGGGATTAGTTCAGTGAAACGTAAGACTTGGCCGGCGGGCGGTGTCACTTTTACGGAAGTCCTCAGGCTAATTTGTAAGTCGTTTTAATGAAATCATGCAACATTGCTTGTTTTAGTTAGTAAAGTGGTCTAAACTACTTTAGAGATCAGTTCACTCATTCGTGAATTTAACGTGTAAATTATCATAATGTGCATTATTAGTTATCATTATCTGATCTTGCATATTTACGTTGCTCAATCAATGAAGCATGGCATTTCTTCCGTGAATCTCAGTTTATCTGCTATTATTACCCACAAATGTTACCACAGTCAATAGCCTTAATGTTGCATCATTTGAGAATGCAAATCTTCCTGAGTACCTGAAATAACAGATTACATAATTTGTCATCTACATACCAACACAACATGGTCTGTATTGCGTTATCAATTGATTACGAGACTAAAGTTGAATGCGCACCATCGTTTAAAAACGTTCTCTGCATATAAAGTAGCAGAATTGGAATAGAAATGCGCTCTGATATTAAAGATAACTGGTCCTTGTCCCCACGTTTATGTATTTCTCTTTGTATATCGTCTTTGTTCAGTTACAATTGTTAAGCATTTAACCCAACTCTTAATGACAAATAGTCATTTCATTCTATTATTATTGAAACCTAAACTCATTCTAATCACCGAAACACGACCACCCTTTCTTTAATCGAAGTCTAAATCTGGTCACTTTTGCTGAGTCGTGCGGGTAAACGTGACTCCACGGAAATGAGATTTTATTCTCTCGAGAGAGTGAAAATTCCGGATCAGAATCAACAATAGTGACCAGGGATTTCGAAGTTGCATTAAATCTATCTGTGTCGTCGTAGAAAAACTTTTCAAAATGGTTGTTTAGTGGTGGCCTTAAATATGATTATGATTTTTAGTGTGCTAAGTCCAGACACACAATTCTGTTTTTAAAAACTGTTGGATCAATAGGACCCCAAAACACTTTCAAACATTCGAGTTTTTATCTGTGAAGTTCAGCTAAATTATCCGTGTCGTCAGATTGGTGATTTTTTACCGATGTTTAGTGGCGAAACATGGTCAAAACATGGTAGAGACCACATCATTAATCTTTTTGTGGAGGCCCCAGCAGCATTTTCATAGGAACGTTGTCGGAGACAGGGCCGAAACAACGTTTAGATTTTTCTGCTCTGATATGTCATCTAACACAATTCTTCAAAAACTATTTTTTACAAACAGTTTATCACTTTATCAAATTCATACTTTTTGGTTTTTACTTCCATTATCCTACAACGTTTTTAACTTGATCATTTTTAAAATATGACTTTTTGCTAATAAGGATGAGTTCACGAGTTGCCCAGACACACAAACTTGCGAGCGATGTCCTCTTCTTCCAATCATCTTCGATGTCTGCAACCACTAGCGGACGAGAGAAAAACGAAAAAGTGAAATTTCCCTTTTCTTTGGCAATTCCAAACAGTATAATTCGCCCCTTAAGGTGTATGTAATAAGGCCTCAAAACTGATAATTATCCCTCTTTGAAATAGTTCCCCTCACTTTGGAGTATTACCTTGTCCGCCAGTGGTCTGCCGTATGTTGTTTTGCGATTATGATCATGTATCAATCTGGGATGATTACGCAGCAGCCATCGGTGGAAGTCGACGTTTTCCATTTCAATTGAGTAATGAGGTAAATATAAAGTCACATCTGTTATCGATGACCTGACCATCTCGACAATGGAATTGCTTCCGTGGCTGTCTGATGATGATGGAGGTCATTAATTCCTGTCAACAACTAGAATTAGTTTTTTGCTGTCTCATTGACTCTTTTGATACTTGCTCTTAACAATGCCTGTTTATGATCGAACGAATAAATACGTTAATAGATGCTAAGCTTTCTCTTGACTTTAGGATACTATTAGTTAAATATTCAATAATATGGCTCAGGCCCAATCATGGAGGACATCAGTATATGGTTTCACCTTGCAAACCAGTTTATTTTCAACTCTATGGTCTGGTGTAAGTCATGGTGGTGATCATAATGATTACATTTGCGGCGCCCCAAATCACATACTTCTTACATATTTATTATTACTTATGAATACCTTATATTTATATCATTAGTCATGGTCAAGGATATTAAATCAACAATGAATTTATTATTACATGAATATTCAAATATTGTATTGCAAGTGATTGTTTATAATTCAATTAGGATATCTTAGAGTGACATATTAGAGTTAAGTGTAAACCAATATTTTTTTCCTCATGTTGACTTTCTATGAATGACTTCCTATCCCATTCATCTGATAACTCTGACAGGGTTGTCAATGTGCCACGATGTTGTAGATCTCCATATATGTAAATAACTTCCGATTTAACTCCATCAATCAATCCAACAAATTGCAAGTGAAATCCATGATGTTGTCCATATCCGAGACTCTGTATCCTACATAAATCATCATTCAAATGAGCAAGTTTGAAGCAAGCAATGACAAATCATCATTCAAACAAAGTCCGATAAATTCTCACATACGCAACTTCCGAATTCCGTCATAATCATGAAACTATGGTGGTTTGTTCGGTCCAAATCAAACTCAAACTTCAATCACGAATCTATCAGAAATATAAATTCGCACGTTACTTGCCAGCAACAGGAAGTTGCATGTTTCACAAACCGCCAAACACATCACTCTCTTATTGACGGGTATTACCGCGCCCGTTTCAAAATGTATAACAAAGTTTGCAACAAGATTATTGTTTGTGTTGTCACAACGCTTGCAACATGTTTTATAGCCGCTCATAGCGGAGACCTCATGTTTCACTGCATATATGTAGCTGTCATCGCATGAGGAAATGCAGCGGCGGCTCTCGATGGATATCTTCTGTTTATTGGGTCAGGATGCGCGCTGCGTGCTGGCTATACCTCTACATCTTGCGAAGTATGGGAGAAACCAGAAATTTATCGACATGGCCGTTGCAGCCGCCCACGGCGAGAAATATTAGTCGCCGTGTTGCAATCTGCAACTGCCCGCAACATAACGCTCGCCAATTAGAGGGTTGTTGACAACCTAATATCGGATCGGTCCGTGACGGGTTCGGCGATATGATGATCCCTCGGATCCGCAAGGCAGAATGATTACGTCGGCTGTTTAGTAGGATTATCGACTTCATATAACTGCAAATCTCTCACGGCCATATGCTCGCAAAAAATGAGGGGCAGAGATTAGTCGAGTTGGGCATGTGATTAAGATGCGCCCTTGGCTCAGCCGATGATTTGTCATAACTCTAACATCACCCCAGTTTTTCATGTCACAATTTCAATGTTTCGCGTTGAATCATAAATTTACTAATCTTCTTTTTCTCATCTTGATTTAACATTTTAATTATGATTTCACAAAATCAAATGGCCTAAAATCGACCGAGGGCGCCAGTGATCTAAGCGTTTTATAGCCTCTCTTTTGATGATGTTGCTTTGTTGATGACATTTCTATTTTTATTTCATGTCGAATTGCTTCGATGGTAATTGCAACTAAATTAACTCATATTTCAGGTCGACTTATTTTCCTGGCGGATCATACATTCTGAGATTTGATCACCAAAAGGATGGATCATCCTATAATCGTACATCACATATCCACATCGATTTCATGTAGCGTCCGGTTTTATAAAGCTTCACCTATCAGTATTGCGTAACTTCGTGGTCTACTAACCCTTCGATCTCTGATAACCATCTTTGTCATTTGACATAACCGAAAAATCGTGAAAAGGACATCGAAATTCCCGATTCGGCGGTGAAATCGACGTCCACTTTCTTTGATCGTTGCTCAAGATCAAGATCTGACCAACACATCGGACATGCTGATCATCTTGCTTTCATCCACGTCAAACAATACCTGAAACGCTCGTCATTCAAACTTTCTCACGTCGCCGCGACGACATTCTGCCGCGTTGCGCAACAACAACAATAACAACAATAGTACGGGCAACAATAACCTGCAACCGCAACACGGTGCGTAACCAACTATTTGTTACGATTGACGTATTGCCATCGACGTGTGTTGTAAGTTGTAATCGGCGATTAATAACTAATAAATATCTGCCATCGCGCAGCTGAATCTGATCCGTATTGGTTCGGAGGCAGATTGTCTTTTGTGCTGTCATCACACCTGCGCACGCACGTCGTAACTACAGGATTCGACAAGACTGGTTTTTATTACAACAACTGCCAACAATACATCACCATTTGGAGCTAATCAACGGATAATTATTAGCTTTATTGCTTCTCATCTGCAACATCGAATAAACTATCTTTCCTATTTGCGTCTATATTGTCAACATCAACGCTTTGATTGGTCGAATAATCAGCCAATCATTATTAGCATAATGTTCCCAAATCATGTGAATGAACTGGTCAACTTGTGCAGGATCGGGTCGCCAGCCCTAGCTGCCATTGTCGTGTTATACGGTTAGTGGATTATACGGATGCCATGTTAGAATAGCATAATAATGCCAAACTTTGGCAATTTCTTTGATAAACCATAATGAAGAGGATATAGTAAAATATTTATGAAAAGCCACGGAAGTTTTCTGTTCTATACTCTGGTTGTAAGTGATTTATTTCGAGAAACTCGCAAAAAATTTATACCGTAACGTGGCACTGTTATACGCATTTTTATGCATGTATATTATTGTGTACTCAACATGGCCACCGCATTGTTGCCAAAGAAAGAAAGATGCACAATATTTGTCTAGGGATAACAACACAGCTGCTGCTTATCAATAGACAGTTCCATTTACAAGCGGTTTAAGTTATTGTTGTTTGTTAGAGATGCTTTTTACCAATGTAAATTTGTTAGAAAAATTTTCAATGAAGATTTTAGTACCGTTCACTGGCTCTTGTAAGTATTATACCCACACACAAAATGTTAGTGACAACCTAAATTTAGTCTAGCTTTTCTTTCTCGCTTTGTTGAACTTTTGCCGGATCCTTTTCGTTTGGCTCTCTGAGTCCCTCTGCAATGATGTACAGTAGATACCGGGGAATGTTCTCTCTTTTTTCATTCACTCATTCACTCATTCATTCACTCACTCACTGTTTGCAGCCTCCTGCGTGCTCTCCGTGCACAGTCTGACCTACGGCACAGAAAACGTGGTCAAGATCCCGGAATGTCCGACCGGTTCGGCACTGCTCACCCGTGCCAACCCGAACCAACTGGATACGGCCAATCGTCAGATCCCGGTTCGTTGTCTACCCCACCAGACGGGACTGTGCATCGACGAGATCATGGCTCAGAACATATCAGCCACCACCGAGAACATCTGCTGTTGGTTCAATAAAGTGGACTACTTCTGTTGTGCCAACATGACTGTGGCATGTCCCGATTACAAGGAGAAGACTGTGATTCTAAGGAATCCCTTCCACGGCACGGCACTTGATTCGCAGCCTGCCAAGGCAGCAGCGCCGACAAAACCAGTTGCCGCCGCTGGTCAGGCTGCCGGAGCCGGTGGTTACGGTCGTCGTCGTCGAGCCATCGTCGATGTATCCGATGCAGATGACCTGGACGATACACCATCCATGGCACACAAGATCGTACATCGAAGCCGGGGTGTCGGTGGGTACGCATGGCGACGTGGCCCTGGTCCCGACGATACGTTGATACATGGACATATGTACGAGAAGTGATACCATTGTGCTAATTTTGAAACATTCCGCGTTTTTTGGACATTGTTCTAGGGGCTGAGTTTGTGTACAATTTAACACTGAAGTTTCAATTTCGTTACGGTACTTCCTGGCATCTGTTATATGATTCAGTTCAGCTAATTGTAAAAAATACAAATGAGGACCCAGTTTATTTTGCGTCGAATATAGTGAAATGCTAATTACTTCATGTTCGTCGTGTTTGCGCTTTCACCCTTATATATATATTTTTTTGGTTGTGGTTTCCTGTACCATAGATTCTGTACTGTAGTACTCCTGTCTGTCTGTTATATGTTATTCTTTTTACTGCTTGTAACTTCTCACGGTGGTCAAACACATTCTACGCTGTGCCAATCAATAAGCATCGTTTAACACTAATCGTTTTTACGGACACTCTGTTGTTGAAGCCTGCATAATAGCGATAAAGGTCAACTGAAGTTCAACAGTGTTGCTGACACGTTTAAGAACTATGTTTTCAAAGTTGATATTTTTGTTATGTTTTTTGCCCTAAGTTATGCAACGCATCTGAACTTTGCTGTGACTGCAGCCTGTTTTTTATGACCACCGTGCGTTTTACACCACGCCGAGTTACTGCATCGTGTAATAAGCATGCAAGCTCGTTCGCGCGTTCTATAAATCCCATTTTGATGTCTAAACTTTATGCCTCGTCGCACTTTCCAGGCATCAAAGATCTTGTTGTCCTTATATAAACTATTTCCTCGTTGTTTGCACTTTGATTAAGATACTTTTCTCCGGCTGCGTCACTTCCCGTAAAAGTTTTTACCTATTCCCGATTTTCACCATGATTGATGGAGCGAACGCGCGTGCTCGTTTGATTGATCTATCGAGGGATTCGGTGCGCACGCGAATTGAGTTGGGTTGCTGAGGGAGCACGCGTTTGTGCACGTTTGCGATTGTGCAAACACGCCGGAGTTCAGTGAAAGTGCAAAAGAACACATGCGTCGGATGGATACAGTTTCAGGAAGAGAAATATGATTCTTTGGTGTTTCACTTTTTTTCAGTCGGATCTTTTGAGAAATTGAAGTGAAAAAAAATGTGAACTTCTAATTCGCCCCTGTAACTCAACTCAATTCGTGAGGTCGAATTCTTTAAGGATTTTCTCACTACTAACAAAAGTTGTGTTTACGATTCACCATTGGTTTACGACCATGAAATGTCATCAACGTCTTTGATACAGTCGTCCAGAATTCGTGCAGAAGGTTGGTACTGAAATATTGGACAAATAGTAGAGTAATTGATGATGTTTCATGATTTGTTAATTCTTTTCCGTTCAACCCTCAGATCTCAGTGCCGGTATATGAACAGATGAATTCATAAAGTTGCATTTTGCTAGAAATTTTTTTATTTTCTATATTTCATTTGTTGCGTGCAATAGTGAGATAATTTGACACAATTACATATTTTTCATGAACTCATGGAAAATTTCGGCGTTGATTGTCTGCAATAAACATTAATGGCCCCACGGATTTGGTCTTGACTTTTTCATTATTGCGCAATTTCAATGGATAATCATAACTATTATCACTACAATAAATTTAGTTTTTTAATGTTACAGCGACTAGATAAGTTGGAATGTAAAAAACGAATGGGTAGTCCCAAATGCAATTATTGAGTAGAGATATATTCAAAGTAAAAGTGACAGAAACAAATTAATCACATTTATGAATGGGATTTGCTATTGCAGTCTTCACTCAAGGTTGTATCGTAGACTACATACATATAAGTTTTTCAAGGCTGCAGATTACGCTGAACGGGGGCGACATACATTATAATAAAACACTACATTATAATAATCGAAAGGTGTAACTTACTTTCAGCAGTTAGAAATGTGTTATACTGAATAGAAGTATCAAGTAAAAAATGACATGAGTTGAAATGAAAATGAATAAACTACACAAAATTTTATACTGAAACGTGATAAAACAATGGATCAAGTATGTTTTAAATCCCCGGAAAATACAGTAAAATTACTTGAGAATTAGTAAACATACAAAACACGTTAAATGCACATGGAAGAATGGAACTCTGAGATCTGAGACTGCCGATGGGACCTTATGTCGACAAGTTCATGCATGGTTATTTACAGAGGTACATAATTAGGTTACGTTCTTTAAAAAAATGATAATCACTAGTTTTGGAAATAATTTAGTTTTGCAAATGAATCACTTAGTACGGTAATTATTATTGTCAACGCGTCAGATTTCCTTTCCAATATACCCAACCTCACCTCTTCGGATATTAGGCGAGCTGAACACTAATGATGACCTGGAGCTGCAATATAAAGTACCGCACCAAATGAAATACCATATCCAATCAACAACTTCGTCTTGTTATAGTGTTTATTGTCCAAATTAATTCTCAAAAATCCAGATCTGAGGCTGTAAGAGCTCATACATTCTTACACGTAAACTGCAAGGTTGTATGTATTTATAACAGATTTATTCTCAACATCCCTGGAAAAAAATCTTTAACGGAACATTATGTGATCAAATTTGCTTTTCCCAGATTAGTTCTCGTCTCAGTCGAGGTATTTTGATGGTATTTTTTGTAGAGAGTAAGTTTTTCGTATACCACAAAGCTTGCGCGAACCACTGGCGAACCAGCTTATCCTCCAAAGGGTGGGGAATTTCCTGAAAGAGGGGGTGTTTTCAGAAATTAGGCTATTCTAACCACACCTTAAAGAACAAACTCTACTCTTTAAAACTGCCAAAGAAGGGGGAATTCCACTTTTCGCTCCCCTTCTCGTCCGCTAGTCTCGTGAACCAGCAAAGTTTCCTGTACGACGGCAGTAAAAGACGACCGTCAACATGTCAAAGTGACACTTTCAGGTGCCCAATTATGTATGTGCCATTCCATATAACGATAGACCGGGTATTTTTGACTGACAGCAGCCAAACTGAATACGATCATCTGCAAAAGTTCCGTCAAAACACTTTCCAAGAACATTTTTCAAGTTCAGATAAGTCATTGAATGTAAGAGTTTGGTTTGCATTAGTTTCAGCTTCGAATCTTTTGTAAGGCTAGACATCGTAAGCACTGAAAACATTAAGCCACTGGCGGACGCACCAGTTTTCTAACGAAAGAAGAATTTTTCCAAAAAGAAAAGAATCAGCAATCTAGAGGTCATTTTATCTTACCTACATACACCCTAAGAAACAAAATCTGCTTTATCCAATTGCCAAATAAAGGGGAATTCCACTTTTCTCTTCTTCCTTTGTATGTACGTCCGGTAGACGTCATAAGCCTTAGACGACCGTCGCCCTTTTACAAGGGCACCCATTGAATTTCGGGCGCCTGGTACTTTTTATCCCCAAATTTATGTGCGGATCAAACAATGATAAACATGATTTATTATAACCGAACATATTTTTCTTCAAAGCTCTTAAGCGGCTTGTTGGTAAAGTGGTTAAGGTGCTAGAGCTGGCTGATGGTCGTTAAAGGATATGCCTTGAACATCGGATGGAGTGACTTGGAACTTGATTCCATGATATGCTTATGGCAAGCACTATTCGTGATTGGGACCCGGAGAAGTCTTGATCCGAGTGAGACAAACCAACAATAAAAAAAATTCATTCAAGATGTAAAAAACACGATTTCCTTTTGAGCTCTTGAATTATCCAATCCACTTCGAAGTATGGTCAAAGTCGAGCCTTTATAAATGGCACATTTCAGTGTTTTGCTACATTGACATTACGGTCATTGAATCGATTCATCTGGCAGCACCTTTGCCCTAGACTAGACGACCATTTATTCATACCACCAAAAAGACCTTTTATGTTTGAATATCTTGCTTATTTACATGCAGTATTGCAGAATCTTAATTGCAGTATCTCAGAAAAGTCTTAATCCGATAAACTTTATTTGTAGTATAATCACATATTTTTTCTGTTTACGCGACTGGGCCAGAGCATGAATTATTCATGAAGTCCCCTTTGACCTTTTCCGTTTCATAATCGTATTTTGTCGTGCTACTATAACACCATTAAGCTTTGGGATTAACATAATTCTCATTTAGAATTGTTCCTAGACGGATGGGATCTTTATGGATAGTGTGTGAACAGAATTCTCATTTAGAATTGTTCCTAGACGGATGGGATCTTTATGGATAGTGTGTGTATGAATATAAATCATTAATATTGCTTGCAGGCGTAAAATGATATCAGTTTTTTTCACTTATGTAATACTTAAATTGTCAACTCGCAGTTTTCATTCCAAAACTTTCTACACAGATTTTTGTTACATTAGCCTAATTTTCCCTCATGTTTGTCACTTATACTTACATATTCTACATGTATGTATGACCCTCGGTACGTACACGAAAGCATGTCATTATTTATAAAGGTTCGTGGTATCTGCCACTGAGCGACCTCCTTCGAATACCATATGTAACCATCCGTCAGGTCCATGCGAGGTCACTGGCGGACGAGGTTTCTTATAGCTTATTCAGGGTTTCTAGTTAGCTAAAAACTTTTAGGCGCGCAGTTTGAATTAAAATCTGTTTTTGACGCACTTTCAAATTTACGAGAGAAAAAATATTTTTTCACATTACTTTTGGAAAACATACAAAAGTCAAGAAACCCTGACCAAGCTATATTATATGTGTTTTCATTAATGTTTTCATACACCGACATGACGAACAGGTTTTGAACCGGTGGCAACAGTGGTGACATTAGCGGACGAGAAGGGTGGGAAAAGTGAAACTCCCCTTCTTTGGCAAATTTAAAAAGAAGAATTCGTTCGTTAGAATGTAGGTAAAATAATCTCAAAACCGCTAATTCCCCTCTTTTTAAATAAATTTCTCTCCCTTTGGAGGATTGGCTCGTCCGCCAGTGGCAGGGGTATACCGTAAAAAGAAAACGTATTTTCTTATATCTTATATACTGTAGAACCAGATCCTGGATGAACAGTTTGCTCTGATGTTTTTTACTGCATTTATCAAAACTAAAAATGGATTTTCACAGGCCAAGAAAAAGTTTGGCGAAAATAAATCTAGAAAATGTCATATCAAAATACAGTATATGGTATCATTTCTGATACCCCCAATCAGCCACCGACCGACCGTTCCGGGACCGGAAATTGAGTTGTCTGAAAAGTTCGTAAGCCGCCAAAATCAGTTCCAAATCCGTTATTATAACTGAATCACGCAAGTTTTGAGCTCGTTTTTGCTCGGTTATCGAAAAACTATGTCTGGATCAAATTTATCCAGGCTCATTCCAATTCCAACTATAGATGATCCCAATGAACATGCGGAAGGTCCTTGCAATTTTGTGTAATGTATATATTCTACATAGTGCAGTTTCTCATGGCGGATTGCCTGTCGTCTGCAGATATTCGTAGATTATAAAACTATATTTAACATAACAGATGAAAAGATACTTTTTATGTCGCGTCTAATCAAACTCATGAACTTTATGAAATGTTCATCACAGAATTCCCAGGCATGCATCCGATGTCAAACTTTAATCATCATTCAATTGTTGTCCGAGTTTCGTGCCACATGATGGAACGACCAAACCACTAGCGGACAAGAAGAGTATGGAAAAGTGGAGTTCCTCTCTCTTTGGCTGTTTCAAGAAGTAGAGTTTGTTTCTAAAGGTGAAGGTAAAATGTCCTGATTTCCACCAATTCCCCCCTCTTTGAATATGTTCCCTCCTTTTAAGATTTAGCTCGTCCGCCAGTGGACCAGCCTTGAACATCGAGTTTGATTTAAAAAAAGCTTTCCTCGACCAACAAGTTTGTCTAGGATCAAAGTCTAGTGAGTTCCGTACAAGCTGTGAGTCATGAAGTCATGAAGCCACCCCTTCAGTCATATGGGATTCCTAAAGATACCAAGTACATATATCAGAAAGGTTTAAACAGAGGGAATGTTATTCTGACGGAATAGTAGAAAACCCAGTGCATCACGTCAGGTTCTGTGTCATCCGTAAGGGCAGTGTATCAGGCTGACACCTTAGCCTTCAAGCTAAAAAAATGACAAAATACAAACGCAGGCGATGAGCGCAATACACTTGCAGTGTTGCAAGCTTTTCATTAATTTATTCTAGTTTAAAAATTTGTATATTATGTGTGTTTGTATGTATAAAGTCAGTAGTCTCGTTTAATTTGAATTGTATATCATTATGTGAGCACATCCAGTTGGTAGTCCCGACAAAGGCAAGCCTAATTTTGTACGCCCGTTAAGTTTTTTGTTACCCGAACTGTAGTTTTTTTTCAGTCATGTACACACGCAAAAAAAACAAAAAAAACTGATCCATTCAACGCTATAAAAATAATGTTACCATCATGACGGTGCCTTGCTTTACTTCGGAATCGGTTCAACTGAGATAGCAGTACGCCATATGGTAAAATTCAATTTGTTGACTATGTACCATGTAAGTGGTCGGTTTGCAAAACTCCTTTTCAATCAGCCAGTAATACCAAAGTCATCAAATCAGTCGGTCAGTTCATCAGTCAGTTGCGAATCAAATCAAAATTCTCCCTTGATGATCTGAAGGTGAGTGGTTTATGTGATTAGAAAAATATAAACTGTGAGTGATTTTGGTCTTGGTTGTGGCATGAAATAAAGTGAAATTCCAATGATTAAAATTTTTTGTTTTCCTCAACCTCATTCTTTCAAAAAAAGTTCAATCAAAATAGCGAACAAGTCTACAGTGAGAAAAAAAGTAAACGGCCACGGGCCATCTATTCTCAAGTCCCAAAATATTTTCTCCGGTTGACTGCACTGGTAACAAAAAGTTTGGTTCGAATGGGACCGCTCCACTTCAAATGCCCTATTGCATTGGGTTATCTTGTACCAAAGTGAAGTTCTGTGATAAATGTAGCTACTAAAACCATAAGTACCTTCCTTTTATGACCAAGTATTGAAATTTTATTGCATGTACATACATACATACTTTACTTGTTTCTGTCGAAACTGTTCCAAGCATTTTTTATACATTGAACGTTACTACAGTATTTATAGCCTAGTCATGGTTTCTTATCACAATTAGTTTCACAATTAATAAACTATTTTAAGAAATAAAAATATATTCTTTTTCAGTATGAAAAGTTTACATTAAAAATACATATCTAGTATTCGATTTCTTTTTTCCGACCAACTCAATGTGTTCGGCTATTACAAGCTTGTGCATGTGACAATGAAACTCATGATCCCTGCAGCGGGTCAGTTAAATTTCGGCTAGTATCTGAACATAAAATATAAGGTATAGTAATAAAGTAAAGCCATTATGAGACAACAGAGTTAACAGTGAATGACCAATACGTTCAGCTTTTAAAAGGTCGCTGGGTAACGAAAGCGTATAGTTTCACATAACGCATCAAATAATTTAAACTCATTAAAAAAAATCCGCAATTTTTTCATGGAACTTTCATTTAATATGTAAAGGGTGACCCGAAATTATATGAATACCATAGTGTTGGTAAAAAGTGGATTGTATTCTATCATGTTCGGCATTTTGGCATAGTAATAAATGGGTACGTGTCATGTCAAGTCAAACGACTTACTAGCGGACGAGAGAAGAACGGAGCATTGTAATTCCCCACTCTTTGGTAGTTTTGAAGAACGAATTAGTTCTTTCAGGCGTAGATGAAAGGGGCCTCAAAACTGCTCATTCCCCTTGAAAGAATTCCCTCCATTTTTTGAAGGATTGGCTCGTCCGCCACTGAACCATTGGCTTTAGTGGTTATGCGCTTGGGTAATCCATTTTAAGGTTAAAAAAACGTTTTTGAAGCTCTGAACATACATTTTGAAATATTTAAATAACCATATTAAATGTGTAATTTTTCAGCTATTCGTTCAGCAAATGTTTTTTAATCTTAATTCTGAATAATGATATGACCGTTATCTTTTAATCGTGGAAATGGCAGCACAACTTCGGGTTCGTACCAAAAACAACGTTGTTTTTATGAAAACTGTTTACTGGTTTTATTCTATACTTTTTTTACATAACTGAATTAAAATGTTTCAGTTGTTGCATGTTGCACTGACGTTGGTGTTGTTAACGGAGGTGTTGGGCCAGACTACCAGCTCGGCAGGTCAGTTTCGACGACGACCAGAACCGCCCGTAAATGTCAGGATACATGATAAGAAATTTGATTACGTGAAATAATAATATATGATATAATATTTAATGAAAACTAAATTAATTGGGTTTGATGAAAACTATATAACAAACAAAAGTTCATGACGGCTGTGACGGTAATAAAGATTCATGTTATTCAACAGTTGCAGATGACACACGTGAACTTTTGGCAGATATGGAAGCGTTGGACGAAGACCGAGCACATAATGCAACGCAAGGTATTTTATTCCTTGATGACAAAACGCCACCATCAGATGCTGCCAGTTCGTTTTCCACTCCATCACTCACTCACTCACTCACTCACTCACTCACTCACTCACTCACTCACTCACTCACTCACTCACTCACTCACTCACTCACTCACTCACTCACTCACTCACTCACTCACTCACTCACTCACTCACTCACTCACTCACTCACTCACTCACTCACTCACTCACTCACTCACTCACTCACTCACTCACTCACTCACTCACTCACTCACTCACTCACTCACTCACTCACTCACTCACTCACTCACTCACTCACTCACTCACTCACTCACTCACTCACTCACTCACTCACTCACTCACTCACTCACTCACTCACTCACTCACTCACTCACTCACTCACTCACTCACTCACTCACTCACTCACTCACTCACTCACTCACTCACTCACTCACTCACTCACTCACTCACTCACTCACTCACTCACTCACTCACTCACTCACTCACTCACTCACTCACTCACTCACTCACTCACTCACTCACTCACTCACTCACTCACTCACTCACTCACTCACTCACTCACTTACTCACTCACTCACTCACTCACTCACTCACTACCTCACTCACTCACTCACTCACACACTCACTCACTCACTCAGACATGTGCACGAACGGTGGTCATCCGATGTTCGTCAACCTGATATCCCGTTACATGTGCGCCAAACATCGCCCGCCGAGACGATCGGTGAAATCAGATGTTCGAAGTTTCATGGATGTCAGAAATCCAGTGGCACAATTCATAACAAGTATATATCGGAATCTGTGAAATTGAGTTATTGTCTGTTTGCGATTATTTCACTTCATTTATTTACCGGTGGCATGCAGCTTGGTACTGTATATGGCGTATAAGTACATCAGGAATGTATGTATCGTAAATTGATGAACTGAAATCGTGTCCGTTTCACCCTATTTATTTTATTATGATTCTCTAATGACCCGCTGAAGTACATACTTCATCTGTTTGACACACCTATGTACCGTATTCACTTCATTGTCACGAAAGTTGGCGGCTGCAATTAATGAAAGTTTAGTGTCATTTGGATTGCTCGATTCATAACAAGAAAGATTGAATTTTTCTTATTATAGAACCTATTGTATGTAGTTTTTTTAAACGATTGAAAAAAAAAATCACTGGTCATTAATAAAAACTCGTGTTACATGAACATAATGCATATTCTTAGACATTCTTTATTCAATCAGCATCTCCAGGCACTTTTTCTCGCCCCATTCTTCGTAGGCGTTACGGGGCACCGTCTGTTTGTTTTCAAATTAAATTACATACATTTTACATAGTGACTAGTGTTAACCAATTATCGCGATGTCACTGCATCGGTCCAACTGGACTGGCTTCTGTATAGTGAGTTCATAGGTTTCAAGCATATTTGCCAAAAGGGAAGAACTTGAGGTTCCTAGAAGTAAACATTTGCAATATATGTACTAGTGAATGAGTCATGGGAATTTAGGATATTTGCCACATTTGGAAACAATAAATTCAAAATGTGAAAGTTTCGATATGTTAAATAAGTGTCTTGACCTAAAAAAACTTGAAGTTGAATCTGGTCGTGAAGTTCATGGTAAGTAGTTACATAAGTAAAAAAATTATGTACTGCGTGAAGTCAGAGTTCAATCGTTTCTCTGAGTTGTTTCTGAAAAGACACTAATCTCGTTTAGAAAATCGATCAAAGAGGTCCAACATCTGTTCTCGTCTCGACATCACATGACTTCCGTTTTCGATTCGTCTAACGTCTGTATTAGAGGGAGCTCAAATGCTGTTTCTCATTAATTCGTAAATATAGCGCGGTCATTAATGCAGGGTTCCGATTACCCTGCAAACAGATCCCATGTAATTATCCATCCTTCCATTTGTCTGACCGATCCATGTACCTAGGCCCCAGCAAATGTTAGGCCAGAATCTCGTATGACATGTACTAAAGCGGGTTCTCAGATTAGCTGTCATTACATTACTGGTTATAAAATGAATATCTATCCATCATAAAGTGTGTCTTTGTGAATCATTACGCTATATAATGAAATCTGAACTACATACATCTTATATAAACAAATAACCGTATCCTATAACATGTAAACACATTTTTCTGGAGAAGTGCATCATGAAGTTTGTTTGATGAACTACAGTTAATAAACAGTTAGCAAAACAGGTAATAAACATAAAGGTCGCTTACCAAATATTTTAGATTTTTTAAATTACACAATACAGTGTTACTCTTTGCTTCCCAGATGATTGCACCAAATCGCGAAACTTTGATAAAACAAAGAAAAAATCTATCAATATTAATGGAATCTTTGTAAACACATCATCTCTGTAAATTGAACCATTATAATGAAAGAGAAGAAGCCCATTCTCACCACATAGACCGTGGTAACCTTGTACAATTACCAAGATAGAGAATCATGTTGCGACTGCGATTCATCGGCTTACGGTAGGCTGTGCAGATAAACTAGATTAAAGTCGTTCTTAGATCAAATATCAGTATGCGAGGAATAACGTCGGATAATAAGATTATTAGCTCAAAAGTCTACAGATAGACTGTCTAGACTCAACTAGTTTTTCTGAAAATCGGATCGGATTAACGTTTGCGTCAAACGAAATGAATCATTTCGACAGTCTTCACAGATTTAGATGAACTGTTAAACCAATCAACTTCCCAGCCATACAAGATCAGTTTACTGGCACTTTAACAAAGCAATTGAAGTTCTCCGCCTGCCTTTCTTGTTTGTCTAGTTTAGCACGTCCCAGTCTCGTAAACTGGTGGTTCTAGTTTGAAACCTGACTTTTAAGATACAGACCCTGACAGATTGCATTGGGTTTTCTGCTTTTGCTGTCACTTTATTCAACCTCTCTGGCCATTAAGAAAACACCTTTCTGATATGGTATTAGTGTTGGGCATCAATCATCATCAATTGATGTGTCACCTGACGTTATTCGAAGTTGCGCCCTGAATGCTGGCAGAAGTGTCGGCACTAATTCAATTCCGACGAGTTATCCTGAGCTGTACCCCTAGCGGACGAGAAAGGGTGGGAAAGGTGGAATTCCCCCCCCCCCCCTTCGGTAAGTTTGAAAAATGCCGTTGTGGGTAAAATGGCCTCGAAACTGTCAATTCCCCTCTCTTTGACGCAATTCGCCTCCAATTCGAGCTGTACTGTATCCCAAGCCAATTATAAACTTTTTGAGAATGTTGTATAACCTGCAACGCCGTACTGTATCACATGCCAATCAACTTGACAATCAACTTGAAAAATGTATCAACAGATAATCTGCAGTGGTTCTGTTACATGTACGAGTACGGATAATCCGTGTAGTCTGCAGCACCCAAACTCGTCAATGCTCTTATTTCTTGTCATCAATACTTTCTCGTAGGTTTACAAGCTAAGAGTTTCTTGGAGGAGCTTATGTATCAGATCACTCGCAAAAACGTTCATCTCATTCAAACAAAATATTAAAGGAAAGGAGTATAGTCCGTCCCTTAGGAGGAGATAATTTGCATAACTCATAAGTTATAGACATGAATAATGGATACAAAAAACACCTCGAAAGCCAATATACAGTATCTCAGACCTCAGTATAATAGTTTTTGATATCCTCAGATTAAACATACGTACATAGTTACATGAATCCCGTAGATTATCTCATATTCTTCGGGTACGGTAGGTTGTCGGATATTTTAGATATGTAAATGATATGCACATGTATGAATAAATTCTGTAGTTCGATACAGTATGACACAAGTGATTGGAC